>APFE031024113.1:120274-134600 GCA_000404065.3 Pinus taeda | reverse complement strand
CTTAAAATAGGCTCCAAGGCAGTGGTATCTAAAATTTGACAGGTTTATGTCTGAACAAGGTTATACTAGGTGTCACTATGATCATTGTGTTTATCTTAAAAGGCAAAATGATGGTAGCTATATTATATTGTTATTGTATGTAGATGACATGCTTGTTACAGGTTCTAACATGCAGGAAATAAATGTGCTCAAAAGGAAATTGGCAAACTCATTTGGAATGAAGGACTTGGGTGCTGCAAAACAAATCCTTGGTATGAGAATAATTAGAGACAAGAATAATTGCAAATTAACATTGTCTCAAAGTGAGTACATAGAAAAGGTGTTGAAAAGGTTTAATATGCAGAATGCAAAAATAGTTAGTATACCTTTGGGTAGCCATTTCAATTAAGGAGGCATGTCCCAAGACTCAGGGAGAAATGGCTCATATCTCTAAAGTTCCATATGCATCAGTAGTTGGAAGCTTAATGTATGCAATGGTCTGTACAAAGCCTGATATTGCACATGCAATGGGAGTTTTAAGTAGGTACCTGAACAATCCAGGAAAATAACATTGGATGGTGGTGAAGTGGATTCTCAGGTATTTGAGAGGTACCATAAATCAAACATTATGCTTTGGTGGTTCAAACATTGCTCTACAGGGATATGTTGATGTAGATATGGCAGGTGACAAAGATAACAGGAGGAGCACTACAAGATATGTATTTACTATAGGTGGAATAGTTGTCAGTTGGGTTTCAAAAATCCAAAGTGTTGTTGCACTTTGAACAACATAAGCAGAGTATGTTGTTGCTACAGAGGCTAGTAAAGAAATGATTTGGCTACAAAGGTTTTTGGATGAATTGGGTAAGAAGCAAGAGTTGGGCAGGTTATATAATGATAGCCAGAGTGCCATTCATCTTGCAAAGAACTCTGCATTTCATTCCAAGACTAAACATATACATCTCAAGTACCATTTCATATGGTCAACATTGGAAGATGGACAGTTAAAGCTGGAAAATATACACACTAGCCAGAATCCTGCAGATATGCTAACACAAGTTGTAACTAGGGAGAAACTGAGAATCTGCTTAGTTTCAATTGTTCTTCAAGTATGATGAAGAATATGAGAAACAACAAAGTCCAAAGTGGAGTCATTGTCTAGCAAATGAAGCAGCGTTGGAGTTGCTATAATCAAGCTCCAAGTGGAAGATTGTTGAGTGTGGAGCTTGATTATCTTCTGTATTCAAAGGTCTCAGCTGGATGTATACCCCAGGAACACTGTACACCCCTCCACACAGGGGGGTGCAGGGGGACTTGTCCCCCCCTGATGGGGGTTCGAGGGGGCCGATGCCCCCCCGGCTGGGGGGTCGGGGGGCCAGCGGTCCCTTGGCAAGGGTTCAGGGGCAGTGCCCCCGAAGCTAAAAATAGATGTAAAATTGCCTTGTAAAAGTCTAGTAATTTCTAGTCAATCTGGGTCATTCATTAGGCGGATGATCTGGCAATACAAGTTATGCTTAATTTAGGGTTTTTTGCCCTAGAAGGCAACCCCTAACTATATATGAGGGAATTGCATTGTGTCTATGCATATTTATATTCTGAGTGAAGAAAAGAGAGGAGATTGAGAACAAAGAGAGAGTTACAGTGGATCTGTTGTAGGTTGTATCTCTTCAGTTTGCTGGATAATATAATAAAAGAAGGATTGGCTATTTCTCCATGGACGTAGCCCAAACTGGGTGAACCACGTATATCTATGTCTCTCTTGTTTTATGCTTTTTCTGTGTTTATATTTCTACAATATTTATGTGTTCCATTGCTCTGTAATATATAATTTTCTAACACTAACCCATCATAATAAGGTAAATTCCCTACCTCAATAGATATGCATTGAAGTGATTTCGTCAACATTTTACAACACAGTGAGGAGACTTCGTGTAATCGATTCTTTCAATGATCTAGCTCCTCATCAAAATCTGAAGTGCAGGAGATGTCCTTATCCCATGCGATTCATCCATCCATATTAGGGTTAATCTAGTCCTCATCATGTACAGTGATCTTTTAGATGTGATCTAGGTCATCTTCTTCTTCATAACCATAGACTGGTTCAGTATATTGTGTGCCCTCAATTGGATCTAGTGGGATAATAACCCTGAGTTCCTTCCTTTCAAATGTCATTCTACACTTTTTGAGATTAATAACCACATCCATATCAAAATCCCAATAAATTCCTAATAGTGCATGGTAAGGGTTATTATCATCATCTATTTCAATCACTTCAAAATTAGCTAGGGTTCTTTCTCTTTCAATATCTACCGTGACCCCATACATGCACCCCACAGGAATGATCTTTTGTTGGTTCGCCATGCGTAGCTAGATAGGACACCATTGTAGCACAAGCCTCCCCATTATTTCTCACATTTTCTTTAGCATAACATTTGCATCAGATCCTAAATCAAGAATTACCTAGTCCATCTCATACTCCCCAATTTTCATAGTTAGTCTCATCCCACGACCTGTTCACTTCTTGCTTTTGCCCACTTCGCATTCTGCGTACTATTCTGCAGGAGTTTTAATCTTACCTGTAAAATTATCAATTAGCTCCTATAGCCCTTATACCTCCATTTTATCACGTATAAGCTTCATACAAGTCTTCGAAAATGTTGTTAACAATGAGGGGTCTACGTCCTGTGTGCTATTGTTTCCTCCAGGCTTCTCCTGACATCCTGAGGTAGAAGATTTTGCGAAGCTCTTTTTAGCTTCCACAAATGTTTCTTCTACGTGGCTTAGGTCAAACCCAACTTCCTTCTCAGTAGCCTTGCATATCCATCCTTCAGCCTCAGGCTACTTTCTCTCATTCTCTTGTGGCTATACCGCTTTGTGTCATGATATTGATGCTAGGATCCTCTTCGTGAGGCTCTACACTCATCATTTGGATATTCTGCGTAGGCGTTTGAGATTTATTTTATTGCATCTTTGCTATTAGTATGGGTTAAGCTTCTATAACATGGTCAAACTTCCAAAAATACTAAAAGGATGGGTGCATCGGATCCTGACAGTCACGTGGAAAATGACCTGCCTCTCCACAATTGTAACAAAGAACCTGTCTGTGACCCCTTCCATCTCCTCCTCTTCATCCTCTTCCTTGGCCTTGGAATCCTCCGCATGCTACACCTGCACCCTAATCCTAAGGCCAATTTTTGCCTACATCCTATATGTAGGGGTTTTCTCCATCATCAATTCATAGCTTTGGAAGTTGCGCTCATCATACCCAACCAATTCACGGAAAGTGAAAAAAGACTGCTGCAGATTTTGCACAAACTTTTACAGGAGATGATAGTTATCAGTTACGTGCTTCCCAAAGATTTGACATATAGCGGACCATAAGGCTACTCCTGTGCTCGGCCTAGCGGTGTTTTTTGGCTTCAGGGGGACATGACGTCCCCCAATGAGGTAGTTTCGATAGACTAGGCAATGGTCCTTATCATGACCATGGCCTTTACACTTCAGGCACCAAAATTATATGTGCACCTCGGGCTGGACTTCCTTTCACTTCTTAAGGATCTATAACTCCATCTGTAGGTTGGATAGTTGTGACTGAATTTGTCACACCCCCAGATTCATATCTAATCTCCAAGGCTTCAGCTTGCATTCCTATTCTTTGTCGTGACAATGGTAATCTCAAATGAGGTAGGAGTGAAGCAATGTGCCAGTTTCTATGATGATCATCTATAATTATCATATTAGCCTATTGAATCAGACACTTCAATTGTTGATCAAATTCGCACACGGACTCGTTTACCCTCTCCTAAATCTCTTTAAATTTTGTTATCGACTGGGCTTGTGATTTGGGTTTCTTAAACTCATTGTTCAGTGCTTGTTGGGTTTCTAGTATAGTTGCATTGGACTTACCTGAGAAAAACTTGATATACCAACTCAACGCTCTATCTTGTAATGTTGTGACTAGCTACGCTTTCTTCATATCGTCACCAGGATATGTTGTGCCTTCCATACAACATTTGTGACGAACCAAAATTGCTCGGGGTCTTCAGTCCCTAAACCCTTAAATACATGCATCTTCATCATGTTGGCCATGTTGAGTGATGGAGGTTGAGGTGAAGGCAAAGGTGTAGGTGTGTGAGGTGGAGGTAGAGTGGATGGATGAGGTATCCCTGTGATACCTTGACTTACGTTCTACAACACGCTTTGTGGGGTCCTCATAATACTACCTTCATCGTCACATTAGATGATCCTAACATTGGACTATATTCAGAGACTGAATATACGTTCCTTCTGAAGGCTCTCTCAGTTTGTCTAGTCCCAAACATCAATTTAAAGGAATTACCTGATTTTCACACAATAACATCTTAATATAGGTCTACAGGGATTTTAGGTACTTACCTTTCGAACCCTTGAAAAATCTACACTCTGCTTCACTATAATTGGTGGATGTATCGATCACAAACTTAGTAATGAATCCTCCTAGAATATTATTGATCCAGTGGTTGAAAACCCACGTGATTTTGTTTTCTGAAGCCTCCAAGCACTCACTAGTTTTGAGGTCCACACAATAAGGCTGTCAAGCTTCCATGTACCCTGACTATCCACCAATTTTGACAACCACTCGTGAAATTCGTAGGGGAAAGAGTAGAATAATATCTTGTGTTCGTTTGTGATTAGGTATCTATTCAGCTACTCCTCCTTCGATAGGCACGGATTCCTATTCTCCTAAGATGCAAACATGTGCAGTTTCCGATCTATCCACTTTTCAATTTCTTTCTTAGTGGGGAACAACTTATCACACATTCCTCAGATAGATCTCAATCCCAATAATAGAACCATTTGTTCGCTTGATGGGCCCTGACCTAGATTCAAAGTTAGTTGTACCAACCAAGAAAACCCTAAACTTATAGCCCTTTCAGCAACAACCCATGTAGCGCAAGATGTAGTCTCACTTGAAGTAGTATTGGGGGATGACAAAACCATGTTTATGCATCCAGAGGTTTTTATGATGGGTTCCTATGACTTCTAGCGCTTTGTTCTATCTTTGCGAACCCTAATCTTTCCAAAACAAATAATTACAATAATTCACATAAACAGAATCTATACCTTCATGAAGGTATTTAAACATTCATAACATCCATAAATCATACTGATCTACTACTTTGCGCATAAGATAAGCATTCATTCATACAATTTTAGATATATAGAAAAAATACAGAAATTGCAAAAATAAATGAAAATACACAAATACAAAATTTATGGATTAAAATTGTGTTTCTTAGATGTATTATTTCAAGTACATACTCTTCTTCCCTGCGCACTTAGCTGTAGGGGCCCATGCACTCAACCTACAAACTTACCAAGGTCTCCGAGCACTGGGCTGCAAGAGCCTTCCCCTTCACCTAAGTATAGGAAACAAAATTTCCTACCTTAGCTTATTTACCCAAATAATGATCTTCTATCAATTGGTTACCTTCTAGACTCGCTATGTCTCTTCTATATATAACCTTTTATTTTACAATACCATGGTCCACAGACCATGGGCGTGTCTCAAAACTTCTTATATCCTAACAACCTAAGGGACTAAAGCCCCTTTGACTCTTATTACCTTCGTGCTCCACTTCCACAAATCGCGGAGACTTTACAACTATACAAAAATTAAGAACCAAATCATGACCCCGAGGAACCCTATCGCAACAATACCCTAGCCTTTTGTGCCACAACCAAGACTCATCTTGTTTTCCCAAGTAACATTATTCATTATATTCCTTCAAGATATATACATTATTTTATGTTCAAACTCCATTAGCTAGTATCTTCCCTATTGTTGTTGACCTTATCTCATAATCCCGAGCTCTAAAGATGACATCACAACCTCTATCATACATCTAACTAACACTCAACAAATTATGCTTTAGTCCTTCAAAAAATAATACATGTGAGCTTTTCCTCTGCCATTGTTCAAGCTAATTGTACCCTTTCCTTTAATTTTTCCTATTATAGCATTTCCAAATATGACATTCCTTGTTTTACTTTCATCTAAAGTAAAGAACTTTCTTTCTTCCCCCATCATATGTCTACAACAGCCACTATCCACAAACCATTGGCTATTCTAATTCTAAGCATACAAAACTAGACCAAACTTATTAGCTTTTTTTCTTCCTTTTCCTTTCTCCACTGCATATGTTCTTCAATCCTAATATTTTCCTAAGGTTGTGACCTATTGTTTATGAGCTGAAATTAATATGACATATGCTCAAAATTGTGATAGTAGTAACCCTCAATGATATCAAAAAGTGCAGCAAATGGATTATTGTTCCAACTCATTTTTGTTTTGATATTTTAAGATTTGTTGCTCACTTCACTTCTTTTAGGGTTTCTTGTTTCATTTCTTTAGACATATGCTCTACAATTTACAACTTTGTTTCCAATTTTTTTACATAAATAATAATATCCATATAAAAGGTTTCCATACCTAAAAATGGGTGGTACTTGTGAATAAAACCTCCTTAAAATTTTGTATCTTTGTCTTTTGAAAGCGGACAATCTCTGGTAACTTATTGTTTGTTTGTCCATTCTTCTTATTGAGTATTCTAGTGCATTGTTTATTTGTTGTTGTTGTGATATGCTGCTGACCTCCTTTGGTTGTTGTTTTTGTGATGAGTTACTGACATCCTTAGGTTTTTTTTTTGGTTGACTTTGTCTCATGTGACAACTTTAACAAAGCTAATGGTCCTTTTGTCTTATGTATTCCTTTCACTAGTTTCTCCTACATATCCCAAACTAGTTTTGATAAGTTGAGACGTATGAGTATTCAATATTACCTATAAATGTTATGATCCCTTTATATGTTTAATATTCATGTTTAGTTCAACATTTACTTTCTCTAAATTCTCTTTGAGGGTGACAACTTATTCTTCTAGCCTCTCACACCCTTTGCCCTTCTCCTTTAATTGTAGTAGCATTATTTTCTCCACCTTCTTAACCTCTTCTAGTTCAAATTTTAATTGGATAAGTTCCTCCTAATTAGACTATGCTTTTACATATTGTAACAAAATTTCTTTCTCTCTCTTATTATTCTACTTAAGTCTATCAATTTCATTTAAGGCACTAATCAACTCCCCCTCAAGGTATACCTCACTTTATTCTTCTTCTTCTTCTTCTTCTTCTTCTTCACATTCATTATGTCCTTATACCTAGGTTTCTAGGGTCATTAGTATAAATTCGCTAACCCCATCTTCATTAGAGGATTCACTAGACCCTTTAGATGCACTACTATCTTCTAGTGCATAAAATGTCTTCTTTTTAAACCTTTTCTATTTTTGCACTTTATTAAACTTGTTATTTTCTTTCCCTTTAAATTTATTCTTTTCCTTCTTATATGGGAATTTAGAGGCATAATGACTTATTCTTCTACCATTAAAGCATTTAAATGGAAATTTTCTGTAACAACCTTGGTGAAAATTCCATGTAATAAAAGGTAATAAAGGAAAAATAATAGACACGATTATGGGACACTTATTCCAAGTTGAATGTTGGGAAAAACATCCTAGTGTGGGTGTTCATTTGGTTTATTATGGCTAAGGAAATTGTAAAAGGCAATGGCAAAGGATTTACAAAGGAAAAGTGGAATTTTTAGCAATTTATTTATGAAAATAATGAAAATTAGGAGAAAAGAAAGGTGAAAGTTCACAAGTTGCATATGAGGAGGAAAATGAAGGAAATAATGGAAAAATGAAGAAAATAGAGGCCACATTAATAAAAAGGCTTATGAGGATTGGTTGGTACCTTTTGTCAATTTAGTTTTGGAGTTCTCTCTCTCTCTCTCTCTCTCTCTCTCTCTTTCTCTCTCTCTCTCTCTCTTTCTCACACACACACACTATTGGACACTTACAGTTTTCTTGGAGCACTTCAACATTGGATCAAGAAAGGCAAAGAAGGAAAAGAGGAAGCAAAGATCAAGCAATGAAGAGCAAGATCAAGCAACTACATCTGGCTTACTTGTAGGTATTGATTTGCATGTGTGATTTCCTTGCTAGATTTGGCATGGATGGTTATGCATGTGTGTTTTTAGTTCTCTTTCTGTTACTGCATGGGTTTTTCCAGGCATGGCAATGTTCTTCAGCCTTGCCATTCCATTTCTATATAGCCATGGTGAAATGGGGTTATAATGTTTTGGTTGAGCTGGATTGTCAGATGGATTTGAAGCTAAGTGAGGTGGATCTCTGAATGAAAGAACACATGGCCTAGTGATCCCTAAGCCATATTGTGGATTGTGGTAAAGCCACTAGCTTAGTTACCCCTGAATCAGACTATAGGTTGCGGTAAATCCAGGTATTGTGTGCCTCAGTGGGCCTAAGAATCCTCAACTAGTGAATAGTGGGATATATGGTAAATCCTAGAGGTGGTTGCACTTGATCAAGCCTAGGAATCCTTCCCAAAGAATGGCATGATATATGGTAAATCCTGGAGGGTGGTGTCTCACTTATGGCCTAGTGACCCCTAGATCAGAATGTGGGTTGCAGTAAATCCTAGATATGAGGAGCCAAGAAAAATCCTCATGGTGTAGGTGGAGAAATCTAATGGCATCCATGCTTGTTTATGGCCTAGTGATCCGGTGAGGATTACGGTAAAGTTTTATTTTATTGATAAGGATGAGGTGGTTTAGCCTCAGGGTGCCCTAGTTGGTTCTTTTGGTTTGAGTCCCACATTCATGCTTGGAATATGGAACGGGGGTGATTGGCTGAAGAGAGACTTGGCTCAACCAAATTTACGATCAGGTGTAACGTGGTAGGCCCATACTAGGTTGGCTTTTGCATTCATTAACAAGAGTTTCTTTCCTTGGTATTTTATGAGGAAATGTACTGGATTATATGTGTAATTTATGGACGTTGTACCCTCATGATTTATGTTGTTTATAAGCTAGTTATGTATATGTTTTATGAGAGTGAAAATGTATGGTGGTCATCATTTTTTTATTTGTGAATGAATGAGAAATGAATATATGACCTAATAGATGATAATTCAGCTAATGTGATAAGGAACCACTTCTTCTTAGCAATTTTCATATAAGTATGAAACACTTATGCTCAGATTTGTTGTCTAGACCTGTAGAATGCATAACTGTAATATGTTTGGTAAAATTCTTGTCATGGCTAGTAGGGGTCTAGTCAAGTCCTTACTTATGAATTTTCATTGGCATCACTATCTCTATGTTTCTTTTCATTCCTATGAACTCCATGAATTTATGGGCAGTGACTTGGTCCTAGCCCTGGAATTTAGCCTTAAATTTTGTAGTCCATGGCATAGCACTGACAAAAAAAGGTTATAGTCACACTCAGGAAGGCTCATGGGAGTGACTGGGACCCTTAGTCACTTGGAGAGCTTGGCAAGGGAGTGACTTAGGCTCTATGTCCTTGAACTGCTAAGTTTCCTTAGGGGTTGGTCACCTGGAAAGGTGGGGTAGCTCTTGGAGGTTCTGTTGGGAGCATGGATGGTCAATTTGGTTATATTTTTTTGGTTCCACTTCCTTAAGGTGGTTGAGAAGGTTGAATGAGATCATAGTAGCCTCTCGTCACATGTTTACCTTGGTTGGTCGGTTACTTGGGTAGATTTGTGAGGAGGTTGTTACAGAGTGGTAGCAAAGCATTGTTCACCCCTTGGACTAGATGGTGGGTGTGTTGGTCATGCATTCATGTTGGTTGCATATGTTTTCTCATGCTTGTGGTCTATGTACTAGATATTTATGCATTGTGTTGGTTATGGTTACGGTGGTATTTCCATGTGAAAAGTTAATGGTGTTGTTGTTGGATGTGTTTATTATGCGTTTATGTTAGTTATGCACTATATATTCATGTTAGTGTTTGTATGTATGGTGTATGCATGCCTGTCATACATGTGTTGTTATGCATACATTGATATGGGTGTAGTTATCATGCATGAGGTCATGATGTGTGGTTAATATGTTCATCCTTTGATTACTAGACTATGGTTAGGATGATATCTACATATTGTTATGATTATGTTTATACATATATTGTCCTAATCAGGTTGGCCTTGTAGATGAGATATCCTCCCTGAGTTATACTAAGGTACGTTGGTTTGTTTATGTTTTGGTTTAGTTGACATAGTGTACATTACGAGAAGAGATCAAGATGACTAGCAAGATGGTATACTACAAATATTTTCCCTATCAATCATATGATCAGCGTGGTGTTGGGAACTCTTCTGACTTAGAAAACACAATGAGGAGTTTGAAGGAAGAAATAAGGATTTGCAAAGCAGATAACTATATAATCATGCAGGCACAGGAGAAACAAGCAGAAGTCAATGCAGTAATCCTTTAGAGTTTATATTGTTATGATTATGTTTATACATATATTGTCCTAATCAGGTTGGCCTTGTAGATGAGATATCCTCCCTGAGTTATACTAAGGTACGTTGGTTTGTTTATGTTTTGGTTTAGTTGACATAGTGTACATTACGAGAAGAGATCAAGATGACTAGCAAGATGGTATACTACAAATATTTTCCCTATCAATCATATGATTAGCGTGGTGTTGGGAACTCTTCTGACTTAGAAAACACAATGAGGAGTTTGAAGGAAGAAATAAGGATTTGCAAAGCAGATAACTATATAATCATGCAGGCACAGGAGAAACAAGCAGAAGTCAATGCAGTAATCCTTTAGAGTTTGTCAGAATTACAGAGACATGGACCACTCTGGATTAGATATGGACAACGGAATGGGACCAATGGGGCATATGGAAGTAGGTATCAGGGTGGTCATAGGTTAGATAGAGATGAAACAATTAGAGATGGTAGATTCTTGGATACTCAGATATGAGAGGTGATGGACACATGTACTATTGTAGTTCTAGTTATGACAGACACTATGATTGTCATCGATATCACCCTTACAAGAGGAGTGACAGAAAATGCTTTCTAGATGAGTTTAAGAAAGAAATTCCACCAAATTTTGATGGAGAGTTGAAGAAGCCTGAGGATGCAAAGGCTTGGTTACTTGGTATGAATAAGTTCTTTGAACTGCATGAGTATATAGAGAATATGAAGGCTTGAATCGTTATCTTTGACTTGAAAGGTAAAGAAGACAAATGGTGGGAAGATGTAAAATGGATCAGATGCATCACAACAGAGGAGTTGAGTTGGTATGAATTCAATAGTCTCTTTAGAAATCAATACTTTTTTGAAAGGTACTATGATAGAAAGGCCAAGGAATTCTATGAACTCAAAATGGGATCAACGATAGAAGAGGAGTATATGACTGAGTTCTTGGAACTATTAAGGTATGTACCGTATCTTAAAGATGAAAAGGATAAATTTCAGAGGATTTTCAGTGGATTTCCATTAGCATTTAGAGATCGAGATGAGTATGATAAGCCTCGATCACTTGAAGAACTTATTAGGAAACTAAAGCATTTCTATGAACAGTCAAAGTGTAAGAAAAATATCAGCAAGGATGAGAAGGGAAGATAAAAGTAAATGTAAATGGTAGTTGAAAAGGACAAGGCCTAATAATGTAGAAGCAAAAGAGAATGTTGCATCGCATAAGAAGTTCAATGCAACTAGACAAGGACATGGGTCACAACAACAAAATAGAGGTGATGGTATAGGGTGGTTGGAGTGTTGGACATGTGGTAATAAGCATCTTAAGAGAGATTGTTCGTAGAGTCAGGGTGTTAAACCTCAGATCTATAGTGCATAGGAGGTGCAGACTGTTGGGGGTGTTGGGAAGAGCATTCCTCATATCTATGCAACGTTGGATAATAGGAAGGCATATCATCAGGCATTTATCATTAAGATGGGTAGTAAGCTTTTTGATCAAGCTATTTTGATTTTGATTGACCCTAGATCGAATTGTAGTTATGTTAACCCTAACTTAGTGGATACGTGTGATTTGAATAAAGAAGTGCATGCAGAGACTTGGTTAGTGTAGTTGGCTATAGGTATAAAGAAGAGAGTTTTTCATTGGGTAAGATCTTGTGTATTTCAAATGAATGGCATGCCTACATTAGAACATCTAAATGTATTACTGTTAGGGTCATATAATATGCTTTTGGGTATGGACTAGCTATATCCTCATAGGACCAAAGAGGACTATTATGACAAAGCCATTGAGTGATTGAATGACAGTGGGGAGAAGATAATCTTGCAAGGTAAGAAGAAAGCAACATCATTTAGGATGGTGACAACTATGCAAGAAAAATGCAGCCACAGAAAAGGGTGTGTGTTTCTGGGAAAACTAGTGTCTTTTTGATCTACTAATCCCACTAAGATGGGTAGCTATCTTAGAAACAAACAATCAAAGTAACTTGTGATTTCCTTTATGTATGATAGATAAGAGAGAAGCAAAGAGCACCAACTTGGATCTTTTGCTTGGCTCCTTGCTTGTTTCCTCTCTCCCTTGATAGAGCTTGCTAATCCTTTCTTACTTGTCCTGCTTTAGAGAATACCTGTAGAGGCAAAGAAACAAAACACCATCACAGCATTGAGATCTATAATACCATAAACAATGCAGAATCAGAAATACATTGACCATACATTTGCATTCACAAATAACACGATTCACAAATACACGATTATATGGAGGAAAACTCAAATAACTTTATTAATAGTAGAAGAGAGGATTACAACCCAACTGTCTAATCCAACATCATCCTCCCAACATCAAAGCCCTCTTCACCTCATGAAAAGCAAGATCACCTAACAATACAATGCTCCTTCTCAAAGAGAAACCAACAACACTTCCTTACAAATTACAAAATTCCAGCCTCTAGATCTCTCAGATGAGGGATCCATATATAAATGTCTTGTAAGGCGGTGAGTTAGCTCTGGGCTTTTGATTAGTGTCATTCCACTAATAGTTCTTGGTTCCACTTGGAGATTTCTTTAATCTCTTACTCATCCCTGGGTGAATTCAAAGAGGCAAGTGTCATAGGAGAAGTTTCTAGAAGACTCCATGAGCATCCACTTAGCAAACTGTCTCTGCCATTTATCTCTTCTCGCTCATTACACCCCATAGAAGGCTCTTTCAGTATGCATCACACCTGGCTAGTGTAGCAGCTAGTATGCATCGCACTTTGACCATGGAGCAGTTAGTATGGTCCAATTTGGGCCAGTTCTGAGTAGTTTTTCAGGTGGAACTTCTGGGAAATGATGTAATCATTTGACCATGATCCTTTAGGGTATGAAACAACACTTTTAGGGGTTAAAGAGCCCTTGGTTTATTGACATAAATTATTGGGGTTGCAATGCCCAAATGTGTCTATAATAGTTGCCCCCTAAAGCATGAGGTCGTAAATCTTCTGATGTCAGGTGAAATGCTTTATCATGAGGATCCAAGGTATTCAAACTAGAAGGTGACCTGTAATAAGATAGAATACAATACATCATCATCACATTCTAGTTGACCTGTAATAAGATACAATACAATACATCATTATCACATTATTTTCATGATCTAGCTGAGATGGGCATTCCCATGCTCAACTTTTATAAATTCATTTTCATGTACATGGAATAGATAACCATTTGCAATTACAGACTAGTGATTCTTTATATCTAGAGTCATCATCCCTTAGCTTGGATGATCATCTGTGCAGCTTCTGTGTACATTTTATGTCTTTATTTTCTTGAATATATCACAGCTCATATGGATGAAACTAGATCCAAGGTCTTCAAACTCATTCAATCTTCGCCCGATGTACAAGTCGATCCATGTGAAAATATGTTCTGAAGTCAAACATGGAAAGACATCACCGGATTACCAGCCAATGATGTAAGTTGTTAACAGGCGCGAGAGGAATCACCGATAATGATAATGACCCTCAAGGTACTATAGTACAATTCACGTGGTGTGAATATGTGAGTTGATGTCAAACACCGTGCAAAATATTTCGATCGAAGGCCATTGATGTAAACCTATCGCCGAAAGTGAGAAACTTTCCATTAAGGCATGCAAGCTTCAAAGTACTGAAAGGGTTGTTTCTAAGTCAACTTCTTGGATAATGTGCTGATGTCGAAAAGAAGTGACTTGTCATAGGAGGGCCTTGATGTATCCCACATCTACGACACGAAATGAAGCAAATGATTTTGTGGAGGTGAAAATGATCTAATGATACAAGGTTCAGGAATGGTGGTCATGAAAAATGGAGGGTGGATGTATTGCAGTGGATGAGGCGTTAGCCGGGTGGTGAATTCTCTAAATGACTTCTCTTGAACATGTCGGCAACACTGAAATGTATTGGTAGATTTAACCCCAAAAAATGGATGGTACGGAGGACCAATGGTGATATGACCAGTGAACGGAATAACCCAACCCGACTCAATC
>APFE031024113.1:86204-119969 GCA_000404065.3 Pinus taeda | reverse complement strand
TCATGGTGATGGAGTGAAAGTGTCATGTTCAAGAGCAACCTGCTACCAATAAAGTTCTTCAAGTTTTCTTCCCTTTTTTCCGCAGTCATTGCTGACCAGTACCTCTTTATTTTTGTCAAGATTGAGGAGGATAACATATGCTTGTTCTATAATTTTCCCTTCGGGCAAACCTGTCACTATGTTTTAGCGAGCCTAGTGATAGTGAAACTCATTCTTGTCCAGGTGGACAAGTTTTTCGCTATTATTTTAACGCGTTTAACAACAATGCTAACTCGGTCCTTTTCATGTTTAGAGAGTTTGAAAAGGGATGAAAAGGAAACTCCAATAGTCCTTTTTCGTAGCATAGTCCCTTAAGTCTGAAAAAAGTATAAAATAATATGAAAGGGATGACTTTTCGATCACTTTAACGAGCTGAAAAGACAAGCGCTCGATTTTTTGTTTGATAATCCCTCAGGTTCTAAAAGATTAAAATGTATAAGAGGGATGGCGCTTCTCTTTACTTTAACAAGTTGGAAAGGCCAATAGCTCGGCAATATTTTCATATTTAATGAGTCTAAAAAGAGCTTAAAAGAAACTCGTTCTTGAGGAACAAGTGATGTTTTCAGGTAGCAGCTGGTTCCAAGTAAGTTTGGAAATTCTCAAAACATGGCAGTATGAAGAGGGCAGCTACCAGAATCACTTGTCGCAGTTGTTCCTCAAAAGGGTAAACAATCAAGTGGAAGTGCATGATCGGTCGGAAGAATGGAGGTGATGGAAGAACACAACCAAGGTTCAAAAGGCTGATAGTAAGGCAATCACAAAGGCCATTTACTGAAGGTAGGTTTATTTTTTAATGAGCTTGAACCTTGTACCAACATGTGCTCAGTGGCAGGTTTATTTTTTAAAGAGATTGAACTTTGCGGAAACATTACTTGTGCTAGTCATTTAAAGATGTCTCTTGTTAGTAGGTTCATTTTTTAATGAGCTTGCATCATGCGAAACTTTGCTCATTTCCTTTTCATGAAGGCTAGAAACGACCAAACTGTTAGCCTCCTGCTCATAGAAGGTATTCATCTTTCATGATCGATATGTTTTCAGGCCAAATATGTCATACTGTGCGTGCCGCAATGTTCCATATTTGCTACTGAGGCAAGGAGGGCACAAACCTTGTCTGCAAACATTTGAGACAGACCAGTGTGATGACCGAGACCCAGACAAGATGGAGCACAAGAGCTCATTCTTCAAATGGTTGGTATTGGAATGTCCAGTGGTTTGGTTGTGCATGGATCTATAAATTTAATCACAAAAGCATTGGAAGCTGTTGGTTGCAAAATGGAGTTATTACCTCATCCAACAACTGTCCATTACCATTTGCTTGATGGTCTTTCTGTTCGTGTTCATAGAAAATTTGAGGATTTCGTTGTTGAACTTACTGGTTATTTCCCACATGAAAAGGAAGGGATCTCCCAATTTTACAATGAATGTTGGAAGGTATTTAATTCTTTGAACTCATTGGAACTAAAGTCATTGGAGGAACCATTGTATCCTTTTGGCCAGTTTTTCTAAGAAGCCATTGGAGTGCTTGATACTAGCCTATTACTTGCCACAAAATGCAGGAGACATAGCCCAGAAGTATATAAAAGATCCAAATTTACTGTATTTCATTAATACAGAGTGCTTCATTGTGAGCACAGTGAGTGCCTTGCGGACACCGACGATAAATACAAGCATGGTCCTAGGTGATAGACATTTTGGAGGGATAAATTACCCAGTTTGGTGGAGTTTTATGGTTATTATCTTGAAAGTGAACCATGTGTGGCTTATAACTGTCCAGAAGTGCCTTATACAAGAATAAAGTTGGACAATCTGAAGTCTGAGACCAAGTTCACTGACAATCGAATAATTGTCAAATGCATAGGTAGCCACACTATCCAGAGTGTCACAATCACTGTTCATGATGCTCGTCGGTCAAAATCAGTTAAAGTGCTCAATTTATATTACAATAATAGGCCTGTGGCTGATTTGTCAGAGTTGAAAAATAACTGGTCATTGTGGAAACGTGCAAAGAGTTGCCATCTTGCGTTCAATCAGACTGAATTAAAAGTTGAATTTCCAATACCTATAACTGCTTGCAATTTTATGATTGAGCTGGATTCATTTTATGAGAACCTTCAAGCCTCATCACTTGAATCTTTGCAGTGTCCACATTGCAGCCGCTATGTAACAGATAAACATGGTATTTGTAGCAATTACCATGAAAATGCGTATCAATGTAGACAATGTCATAACATAAACTATGAAAATCTGGACTCATTTCTATGTAATGAATGTGGATACAGTAAGTATGGCTGTTTTGAATTCACTTTCATGGCAAAGCCAAGTTTCACTTTTGATAACATGGAAAATGATAAGGACAAGAAGAAGGGATTGGCAGCAATTGAGGCAGAATCTGAGAATGCCCACAGATGGTATCAACAGCTTCTGGGTTTCAAAAAACCTTTTCTTAAGCTTGTCTCGAGTATTGGCGAAACTGAGATGGACTCTCAACAAAAAGATTCTGTTCAGCAAATGATGGTCTCATTACCTGGTTCTCCATCACTCAAATTAAATAGGAAAATTGCACTGTCAATAAAGATCTTAAACTGGATGGATGTCAGGAAGAGTTATGCAGCTATATCAGTAATCCCCATACAACATTTGTGAGAAAATATGCACGGAGGTTGTTTTTGCATTGGTGTGGAAGTAGAAGTCATTATTACACTGTGAGGGATTCGTGGCAAATAAATAGAGAAATCAAGAGATTGAACAAGCTTCTACATAAGTCTGGGGGTCTCCAGAAATCATTTTCATATGAGAAGGGCATGAAACTAGTCAAGTGCTTGTCTGCTATTTTTGAAGTTGCAACAGCCAGGCCTCGCAACTGGCAAAAATATTGCTCTAAACATATTGATGTGTTACAGTTGTTGTTGAATGGAATATTTTCCTTTGGTGAGGAATCCGTTCTTCAGACTTTGAAACTACTCACTCTAGCCTTTTACACAGGAAAAGACCTTGGACACTCACTTCAAAAAGCAGAAGCCGTGGATTCAATTTCAACCCCTACTAAATCAGTATCTCAATTGTCTGATAACAAGAAGAAAAAAAAGGGTGATGATGGTGGAGGTGATGCTAATGTTGATAAGTCTTTTGTAGACATGGAGCAGGCAGTGGATCAATTAGCATCTGATGATGGTAAGATATTAAGATGCTTTGTTGATTCGTTTTTGTTGGAATGGAATTCAACATCAATACGGGTTGAAGCCGAGTCTGTTCTCTATGGTGTCTGGTTTCATGGAAAGCACTTATTCTGGGGACTTATGCTTACATCATTGTTACAGAAAGTGCCTGTTCTGCCATTATATGGTCATAATATTGCTGAATATTTTGAACTTCTTACTTGGCTTTTGGGAAAGGGGACTCCAGAACACAGTGCCAACTCTCAGGAGGCTGGATTAATACAGGAATTTTAATGTCTGCCATTTCCAGAGAATTTATGGAGATGTTCTATATTTTTTGCAAATGAAAGTGACTCAGGTCAGAGTGTACCATAGCTACATGGTTGTGCTAGGATATGACTTACGAGAGGAAGCAAGCTCACCTGCTGCAAATTGCAATTTTTCTGACAGGGCATATTGAGAGCATCTGGGCTTAGTGAGGCTTAGAATTAGTTGTAATGGGTGATACCTGCAAATCTTCGACTCATGAAGTTCCAGGCTGGAGGGGGCAAAGATTGCTTGGGAAAATGAAATCATTCACTGAAAGAGATCATTCTGCAAAACATGTAGCATCATCTTCTACAAATAACGAGGATCAAGGATCACAATCTGGAAGAGGAGTTACTGGGAATTGTTCAAAGGCTAAGGTAGATGAAGGAAGCTCAAGTCACTGCAAGGAAAAAATATATAGTTTGCATTCATGGAGAGAATCTCTGAAGTGTTCAATGGGTACATTGGAAGATGCAAACCAAAAGATAAAAGTAGAAAAGCTGGTCAGATCTTCAGTACCAAGGACTGGTTCATGTGGTAGGAATATTCCCATGGATAATGTTGTCATTATTGATGATGAGGATGATGACACTAGGACAAGTACTTGTGATGTAAGTTCAGATAATGAACAAGATGACCATGATTCATGTATAGAAATTAATTCTGGCAATGTAATTTCTGATACAGAACTAGATGGTGATGATGAAAGCATAGAAAGTGATTCTAGTTCTAATGAAAGTACAAGTTCCTTATCCAAGCAAACTGTAGAGCAGAATCCTAATGCTTGGCCACCTAGTTCCCAATCTACAGATCTTTCTGATGACGATGATGATTGTCAAGTTGTGTTTGAATATGGCAGCCAACCACCGTTTACTTCAATGAGAGGTACTCAAATACATCACAAGCGAAGTTCTTCAGGATATTATAGAAATGTTCAAGATTTGAATACTGATAGTTCTGATTGCGAAATTATGGAAGCAACTCACGTGCCAGATATTGCATGTCATCAATGCCCAGAAGAGGAGAAACTGCATTTTGTCGACACTTCTAAAGGAGTTATTTCAGAATCAGGTGTGACTATTTTCATTTCCTTATGAAGCTGGATGCGATGAATGAAGAAGTTTTGACTCCATCTAGGGAGGATAGTTTCAATGCTCGGAGCAATCTTAAAGATGTTCAAAATGAACAAGAGATGGTAACACATACATTGTAAAACAATTAGAGTGTATTTTCAGTGATTTGGAATGGAACCCAAGAAAGTTATTATCTAATTTTAAACAAAGAATATTGGGGATATAAGCATGAATCCTCAAAAAAGAGAATCTTCTGTTGGTAATGTGCTACACAGACTGATCCTTTTGGGCCATTGCGTAACGCACTAGGAGTCAGAGGATTGATGACAGAACGAATCAACAAGGAACTGAGAAATGGTATGGAGTATTGGACTCTTGAAAGATCCCTCTGCAATGCTGCTTCAAAAGGCACAGAGTGCAGGTCATATTTTATGTTCCATGATGTGGAGGTGCATATACTGGGATCATGGTTCAAATATCTTCCAATTCTCACATTTGTTGAAAGCTACATATATCAGGTTTGTTTTGATAGACGATATATTAATCAGTTTGGACCATGTTAATCAATACGATTCTCCAAGTTACTTTCTAAACTTGTGTATACTTCTAGAGAGTCTGAGAGAATTGATTGGTGATCGTGAAAAATTAAAGGAAACTTCTGAGTTCAAACGTGCCGATGAAGAAGAGTGGACACGCCGACAACTAGAATTACAACAACAGGCAAAGGAGGTGCAACAGTTGCGTATGAGAAAAAGAGCAGAAGCTGAACGTGTGCTAGAGATGAAGAGACGTCAAAAGCGGCATCTTGAAGAAATTTGGGCAACCCAGAAAAAGGAGGAGCAAACAATGGATCTGAAAGAACATTTTCGTGGTGAAATAACCTCGGAACTTGAGGAAATTGCATCTAATTGCAAAGATATGGCTTCATTGCTTCGGTGTTTAGGAATCCCAATAGGGGGAGGAAGTGTTGGATCTGGCTCAGTTTGGCGCAAATTAAATATGCAACGCACCCTTAAGTGAATCTGAGAGAGGCCATTTGAAAATGCGCTGAGAAGCAGCAGCACGTCAGCAGAAATCGCAGATTTTAGTGTGGGCTTGAATCAATCATCCATGCAGAGTGAGGATCATATCAATCTAGATGTGAAGGGGCAACTCAACTTAATGAAGGGACAGCCACCGCCACAATCTAAAAGGCAAAGATTATTTTATGGAACCGCCTAAACAACACCGACAAAGGATTCCATGTGCAGTAATTACAGATTTATGGCCATGAGGCCAGCGCACAGCTCCAGGACCACCGTTCAACCATTTTGAGGCTGCTCTCTCATATGCAGCCTTCACTTGCATAACTTCAGTTGCCAGCTGCCTTAGAACACCTGTTTTAGATACTTTATGCATTCATTACCAGCACAACTTAGAATTTAAAAACTTTATTGCTACAGATATCTTTGGGATCTTTTTTGTTAGATATGTTTTTAGTGATATTCTCTTAACTTGACAGTGGCTCAATGGCCAGCATGTAAATATTGCCTATTTAAACAACGCTGTCCGTTGTTCAAAGGGTGAGAGGTGTTTTGATCGATAATCTGATTTTGAGACTTGCTGTGTATGCTCTAACAGATTTAATAAACAGAGCTTGCTGGAACATTTGTGTTTGGACTGTCTAAATGTGGATTCGATGGCTGAAGAATAAGATTACAGAATTCTCATGCTTCTTCATGGACTAATAAGTTTTCCTCATCTCTTTCTACAGTTGCTATGTTTGCTATATCGTATCTGTGTCATGATCTAAACTTGCAGGAAGAAAGAATAGTTTAGATGTCACTTAGCCGTGCTCTGCCCTCAATTCCTTCTTTTTCTCTATGTTTTCCTTCTAAATTAGCCTATAAATATGAATTCCTCTTAGGCTCATATCTGCACTAGTTTCCTCCGTATATGAATATTGTTGTAGGAATTTCTTAATTTCTCCTATAGAATATTCAGTCACATTCCCTCTGTTAGCATGAACGAAAACTACTTAGCTGTCTTTCATTCCCTGACATCCGTTTCATCCTCATTCAAACCTGATATTATTCCTTGTGTAGCTATCTTGCTCTGTAGTCCCTTCTTTGCCAAAGAAAACACATCTTTCAGTCCACATCCTTGACTCCATGCCCAATGTTCTAAACCTCTTACGCTTCGCATGCCAACTCTGCCTGAATAGATCAACCATCCCGCCAAACTCAAACAAAAATCCATGTGCATAATAACTAGCCTAAAATCATTTCCTAAACAAAGCTAAATCTCGAAGAGAGAGCCCTCTCTGACTGATGGTAGGCTAGGACTGGCAATCCAAAGTTTGGTCTGTGGTTACCTCGAACGTATCCCTTAAGGAGCCAAGGGACAACCTGAGTGTTAACATAATGGCGACTCTGTTGGGGACCTGAATCATTTTGTTCATCACTGTAAACCCCGCTTTCTGGAGAAAGTGCTCCTTTTCTTCAGAGCTTTTCATGTTTAGTTCTGATCTTTGATGGTGGACAGAGATCAGGCACTCCAAAGTAAAGGCATCCACATGGCGACTCCACTTCATTTTCATTCAAGACTCCACTGAGGAACAAAAAAATTCTACAACCAAATAGTCCATATTCCAAAGCATTATCAGTAAGACAGGATGACCAGGTTCGTGGAAGATCCTTCTTTTGATAAAGCTTTAGATGTATTCAGGGAGAGTTTATCAGAATTTGAGCTTGATGAAGAATTTTTCAGATTGATGGTGTTAAAAACAGCAGGAGGCTCGCATAACCTTTTTCTTGATTTAGTTGTTGAAAGATATGAAAATGAAATTGAATTCTTGCAATCTGAAATCCAGTCATATCATTTTCGCGATCCTGAAGAATTTTTTCAAAATCTTCCTTCCCCATGTCATGAGGAAATAGTACTACCTTCTGACTTACAGATTGAGGATAATTATGTTTCCCAGGCAAAGACTGAAGATTTAGTTGCAGGGCTTATTACCAAAGAGGCAACTGTTCCATCCGACCAAAAAGGCCCAGAAGAAGCTATCCCACATGATGTTTTTATTGATCCTATAGCAGACTACATGGAACTGCTTCTTAACTCAAGTTCTTTAGCATGCTTTCTCCATGAGGACCAAATACATCAGCAGCGGCCTTTCTATACCACAATTTTGATCATGGGGGCACATGACCGAATAGTGCTTCCAAGTTAATTAACAGTCAGTGAGCCAGTTCATCTATTTTTTCAGTTGCTTATGTGGCTGCACTGGTTATTTGATTTCACCTAACAGCAAAGTAAGTGTTGGTTAGGATAGGTAGGTAGGATTAATAAGGCAGCCGGCAAAGGAAATTTTGCATAGAACAGCAACAGTTAAAGACTAAGGCATTCTAACCTACTATTCTTGACTTTTCGCGAGGAAAAGCCATCACCAAGTGGAGCCACTGTTAGCCTCCTGCTCATAGCAGGTATTCATCTTTCATGATCGATATGTTTTTAGGCCAAATATGTCATACTGTGCATGCCGCAATGTTCCATATTTGCTACTGAGGCAAGGAGGGCACAAACCTTGTCTACAAACATTTGAGATAGAACAGTGTGATGACCGAGACCCAGACAAGATGGAGCACAAGAGTTCATTCTTCAAATGGTTGGTATTGGAATGTCCAGTGGTTTGGTTGTGCAGGGATCTATAAATTTAATCACAAAAGCATTGGAAGCTGTTGGTTGCAAAATGGAGTTATTACCTCATCCAACAACTGTCCATTACCATTTTCCTGATGGTCTTTCTGTTCGTGTTCATAGAAAATTTGAGGATTTCGTTGTTGAACTTACTGGTTATTTCCCACATGAAAAGGAAGGGATCTCCCAATTTTACAATGAATTTTGGAAGGTATTTAATTCTTTGAACTCACTGGAACTAAAGTCATTGGAGGAACCATTGTATCCTTTTGGATAGTTTTTCTAAGAAGCCATTGGAGTGCTTGATACTAGCCTATTACTTGCCACAAAATGCAGGAGACATAGCCCGGAAGTATATAAAAGATCCAAATTTACTGTATTTCATTGATACAGAGTGCTTCATTGTGAGCACAATGAGTGCCTTGTGGACACCGATGATAAATACAAGCATGGTCCTAGGTGACAGACATTTTGGAGGGATAAATTACCCAGTTTGGTGGAGTTTGATGGTTATTATGTTGAAAGTGAACCATGTGTGGCTTGTAGCTGTCCAGAAGTGCCTTATACAAGAATAAAGTTGGACAATCTGAAGTCTGAGACCAAGTTCACTGACAATCGAATCATTTTCAAATGCACAGGTAGCCACACTATCCAGAGTGTCACAATGACTGTTCATTATGCTCGTCGGTCAAAATCAGTTAAAGTGCTCAATTTATATTACAATAATAGGCCTGTGGCTGATTTGTCAGAGTTGAAAAATAACTGGTCATTGTGGAAACGTGCAAAGAGTTGCCATCTTGCGTTCAATCAGACTGAATTAAAAGTTGAATTTCCAATACATATAACTGCTTGCAATTTTATGATTGAACTGGATTCATTTTATGAGAACCTTCAAGCCTCATCACTTGAATCTTTGCAGTGTCCACGTTGCTGCCGCTCCATAACAGATAAACATGGTATTTGTAGCAATTGCCATGAAAATGCGTATCAATGTAGACAATGTCATAACATAAACTATGAAAATCTGGACTCATTTCTATGTAATGAACGTGGATACAGTAAGTATGGCCGTTTTGAATTCACTTTCATGGCAAAGCCAAGTTTCACTTTTGATAACATGGAAAATTATGAGGACATGAAGAAGGGATTGGCAGCAATTGAGGCAGAATCTGAGAATGCCCACAGATGGTATCAACAGCTTCTGGGTTTCAAAAAACCTTTTCTTAAGCTTGTCTCGAGTATTGGCAAAACTGAGATGGACTCTCAACAAAAAGATTTTGTTCAGCAAATGATGGTCTCATTACCTGGTTCTCCATCACTCAAAATAAACAGGAAAATTGCACTGTCAATAAAGATCTTAAACTGGATGGATGTCAGGAAGTGTTATGCAGCTATATCAATAATCCCCATACAACATTTGTGAGAAAATATGCATGGAGGTTGTTTTTGCATTGGTGTGGAAGTAGAAGTCATTATTACACTGTGAGGGATTCGTGGCAGATAAATAGAGAAATCAAGAGATTGAACAAGCTTCTACATAAGTCTGGGGGTCTCCAGAAATCATTTTCATATGAGAAGGGCATTAAACTAGTCAAGTGCTTGTCTGCTATTTTTGAAGTTGCAACAGCCAGGCCTCGCAACTAGAAAAAATATTGCTCTAAACATATTGATGTGTTACAGTTGTTGTTGAATGGAATATTTTCCTTTGGTGAGGAATCTGTTCTTCAGACTTTGAAACTACTCACTCTAGCCTTTTACATGGGAAAAGACCTTGGACACTCACTTCAAAAAGCAGAAGCCGTGGATTCAATTTCAACCACTACTAAATCAGTATCTCAATTGTCTGATAACAAGAAGAAAAAAAGGGTGATGATGGTGGAGGTGATGCTAATGTTGATAAGTCTTTTGTAGACATGGAGCAGGCAGTGGATCAATTGGCATCTGATGATGGTAAGATATTAAGACGCTTTGTTGATTCGTTTTTATTGGAATGGAATTCAACATCAATATGGGTTGAAGCCAAGTCTGTTCTCTATGGTGCCTGGTTTCATGGAAAGCACTTATTCCGGGGACTTATGCTTACATCATTGTTACAGAAAGTGCCTGTTCTGCCATTATATGGTCAGAATATTGCTGAATATTTTGAACTTCTTACTTGGCTTTTGGGAAAGGGGACTCCAGAACACAGTGCCAACTCTTAGGAGGCTGGATTAATACAAGAATTTTAATGTCTGCCATTTCTAGAGAATTTATGGAGATGTTCTATATCTTTTGCAAATGAAAGTGACTCAGGTCAGAGTGTACCACAGCTACATGGTTGTGCTAGGATATGACTTACGAGAGGAAGCAAGCTCACCTGCTGCAAATTGCAATTTTTCTGACAGGGCACATTGAGAGCATCTAGGCTTAGTGAGGCTTAGAATTAGTTGTAATGGGTGCTACCTCCAAATCTTCGGCTCATGAAGTTCCAGGCTGGAGGGGGAAATGATTGCTTGGGAAAATGAAATCATTCACTGAAAGAGATCGTTCTGCAAAACATGTAGCATCATCTTTTGCAAATAACGAGGATCAAGGATCACAATTTGGAAGAGGAGTTACCGGGAATTGTTCAAAGGCTAAGGTAGATGAAGGAAGCTCAAGTTACTACAAGAAAAAAATATATAGTTTGCATTCATGGAGAGAATCTCTGAAGTGTTCAATGGGTACATTGGAAGATGCAAACCAAAAGATAAAAGTAGAAAAGCTGGTCAGATCTTCAGTACCAAGGACTGGTTCATGTGGTAGGAATATTCCTATGGATAATGTTGTTATTATTGATGATGAGGATGATGACACTAGGACAAGTACTTGTGATGTAAGTTCAGATAATGAACAAGATGACCATGATTCATGTATAGAAATTAATTCTGGCAATGTAATTTCTGATACAGAACTAGATGGTGATGATGAAAGCATAGAAAGTGATTCTAGTTCTAATGAAAGTACAAGTTCCTTATCCAAGCAAACTGTAGAGCAGAATCCTAATGCTTGGCCACCTAGTTCCCAATCTACAGATCTTTCTGACGACGATGATGATTGTCAAGTTGTGTTTGAATATGGCAACCAACCACCGTTTATTTCAATGAGAGGTACTCAAATACATCACAAGCAAAGTTCTTCAGGATATTATAGAAATGTTCAAGATTTGAATACTGATCGTTCTGATTGCGAAATTCTGGAAGCAACTCACGTGCCAGATATTGCATGTCATCAATGCCCAGAAGAGGAGAAACTGCATTTTGTCGGCACTTCTAAAGGAGTTAGCTCAAAATCAGGTGTGACTATTTTCATTTCCTTATGAATCTAGATGCGATGAATGAAGAAGTTTTGACTCCATCTAGGGAGGATAGTTTCAATGCTCGGAGCAGTCTTAAAGATGTTCAAAATGAACAAGAGATGGTAACACATACATTGTAAAACAATTAGAGTGTATTTTCAGTGATTTGGAATGGAACCTAAGAAAGTTATTATCTAATTTTAAACAAAGAATATTGGGGATATAAGCATGAATCCTCAAAAAAGAGAATCTTCTGTTGGTAATGTGCTACACAGACTAATCCTTTTGGGCCATTGCGTAACGCACTGGGAGTCAGAGGCTTGATGACAGAACAAATCAACAAGGAACTGAGAGATGGTATGGAGTATTGGACTCTTGAAAGATCCCTCTGCAAGGCTGCTTCAAAAGGCACAGAGTGCAGGTCATATTTTATGTTCCATGATGTGGAGGTGCATATACTGGGATCATGGTTCAAATATCTTCCAATTCTCACATTTGTTGAAAGCTACATATATCAGGTCTGTCTTGATAGATGATATATTAATCAGTTTGGACCATGTTAATCAATACGATTCTCCAAGTTACTTTCTAAACTTGTGTATACTTCCAGAGAGTCTTAGAGAATTGATTGGTGATCGTGAAAAATTAAAGGAAACTTCTGAGTTCAAACGTGCCGATGAAGAAGAGTGGACACGCCGACAACTGGAATTACAACAACAGGCAAAGGAGGTGCAACAGTTGCGTATGAGAAAAAGAGCAGAAGCTGAACGTGTGCTAGAGATGAAGAGACGTCAAAAGCGACGTCTTGAAGAAATTTGGGCAACCCAGAAAAAGGAGGAGCAAACAATGGATCTAAAAGAACAGTTTCGTGGTGAAATAACCTCGGAACTTGAGGAAATTGCATCTAATTGCAAAGATATGGCTTCATTGCTTCGGCGTTTAGGAATCCCAGTAGGGGGAGGAAGTGTTGGATCTGGCTCAGTTTGGCGCAAATTAAATATGCAACGCACCCTTAAGTGAATCTGAGAGAGGCCATTTGAAAATGCGCTGAGAAGCAGCAACACGTCAGTAGAAATCACAGATTTCAGTGTGGGCTTGAATCAATCATCCATGCAGAGTGAGGATCATATCAATTTGGATGTGAAGGGGCAACTCAACTTACTGAAGGGACAGCCACCACCACAATCTAAAAGGCGAAGATTGTTTTATGGAACCGCCTAAACAACACCGACAAAGGATTCCATGTGCAGTAATTACAGATTTATGGCCATGAGGCCAGCGCACAGCTCCAGGACCACCGTTCAACCATTTTGAGGCTGCTCTCTCATACGCAGCCTTCACTTGCATAACTTCAGTTGCCAGCTACCCAGAACACCTGTTTTAGATACTTTATGCATTCATTACCAGCACAACTTAGCATTTAAAAACTTTATTGCTACAGATATCTTTGGGATCTGTTTTGTTAGTTATGTTTTTAGTGATGTTCTCTTAACTTGACATCGGCTCAAGGGCCAGCATGTAAATATTGCCTATTTAAACAATGATGTCCGTTGTTCAAAGGGTGAGAGGTGTTTTGATCGATAATTTGATTTTGACACTTGTTGTGTACGCTCTAAGAGATTTAATAAACAGAGCTTGCTGGAACATTTGTGTTTGGACTATCTAAATGTGGATTCGATGGCTGAAGAATAAGATTACAGAATTCTCGTGCTTCTTCATGGACTAATAAGTTTTCCTCATCTCTTTCTACAGTTGCTATGTTTGCTATATCGTATCTGTGTCATGATCTAAACTTGCAGGAAGAAAGAATAGTTTAGATGTCACTTAGCCGTGCTCTGCCCTCAATTCCTGCTTTTTCTCTATGTTTTCCTTCTAAATTAGCCTATAAATATGAATTCCTCTTAGACTCATATTTGCACTAGTTTCCTCCATATATGAATATTGTTGTAGGAATTTCTTAATTGCTCCTATAGAATATTCAGTCATGTTCCCTCTATTAGCATGAATGAAAACTGCTTAGCTGTCTTTCATTCCCTGACATCCGTTTCATCCTCATTCAAACCTGATATTATTCCTTGTGTAGCTATCCTGCTCTGTAGTCCCTTCTTTGCCAAAGAAAACACATCTTTCAGTCCACATCCTTGACTCCATGCCTAATGTTCTAAACCTCTTACGCTTCGCATGCCAACTCTGCCTGAATAGATCAACCATCCCACCAAACTCAAACAAAAATCCATGTGCATAGTAACTAGCCTGAAATCATTTCCTAAACAAAGCTAAATCCTGAAGAGAGAGCCCTCTCTGACTGCTGGTAGGCTAGGACCGACAGTCCAAAGTTTGGTCTGTGGTTACCTCGACCGTATCCCTTAAGGAGCCAAGGGACAACCTGAGTGTTAACAAAAACTACAGAGCTAACTACACTAAAAGCTAAGGAACTACTGAGGCTAGGTAGGATGGTTTTTTCCTCAGCCATAGAAAAATCCTTCCTTTGCTTTGTCTGCACACCGTTGACAAATTTGAATGGTGGATCAGACCATTCACCCAACCTAAGCAGTTGAACTAACAAGCTAAGCTAAAACCGCTACAAAGCTAAACTAATTGGTAGTCTTTTGCTTGCATAGAAAGGGTTGCATGCCCCCAGGTATGAAGAAAAATAGAGTTTCCAGGTTACCATATGGAAGTCCTTGCATAAGCAAGATTGTTTCGTCCATAGAGCAGACAAAACACTTCCTTGGCTTTGTCCATCGAAATAGACAAAGGTGAATAGTATGAGCTTCCAATCACATAACCTTCGAGCTTCAGAGTAATACTCAAATCCTACAAGGAAATGGTGTTTCAGATCAATCATATAACCTAAGAGGAAATCTGTCATTTTAGCTGGGTTCACCTGCCAAAGCAGACCAGGGTGCATGCCCCCTAGACTTCATTACATTCACTCAACTACCCGCGGTAATTAGGTGGATGAAGTGAAGGTTGAAGAGACATTCTTGATGTGAAGAGACCATTTAGGGATGATGTTTGACTTGTAGCTATGTTTGAACCTAGAAATGAAAGTTGGTCAATAAGCTACACCATTCTGCTTTCATGCAGGAAACGCATTACTCAAAAGAGTGTGGAAATAATAGCTTCCATGCTATAAACATTTTCACGCCCAAGGAGTAGATTGTAATATAATGGCCCTTGGACTACCATCACGTTCAAGTGAACAATTTTCCTTCTCAAATTTATCAGTAACTTTGGAAAGATCCCTAACGGTCAACTTGTTCCTTTGTTAAAGCCTGACAAATTTTGATTCTCAGGAAAAAGTGATGGTGAACCAAGTGCTTTCCAAGCAGTTGAGGAAAGGATACTCACTAAAGCCCCTTCATTTATGATGGTGCCAGACACGATCATTTTGTACACTTATACTATGATTCGGAATGGTACGCTAGATGGAAGGCGGGGTCTTGCTAGTTGATTCCAATCAAAGGAAATGACTAGACTACTCGGAGGAGGTACTGGATAAATGGCTGGATAAACCTCCTGAACTAGGGAACTTTCCTCCTGTTGGAAAGGAACAGGTGGATTGCCCCCATGTTCATCAGATTCTGTATTAACAAAAATAATTTGAATGGTGTCATTCTCATTCTCTTTGGAAATTGTATCATCTAAAGATAGGCCTTCTGAAGGCAAGACTTGGTTGACTGCCATCTCGACCTGTTGACTTTGGTCCAGTATGGACTCAGAAGGTTTACCTTCAACGATAGGCATTTCGACCAACAATTGAGTTATGGCAGTCAGATTTTCAACTAGTGATGGACTTGGCAAGAGTTTCTTGTATCCAGGCGGAAGTCATTGTGGTGAAGTAGGATGATTATCCAAGACACTTTTGGCTTCGTCCAGAAAAGGACAATGGTGAAGGGCATGATCACCTTCATGCACCCTGCATGGAAATCTGAATTTTCCTTTTTGTCCATTGACTTCATTTTCACTAGTTGATGGTGTACTATCAACCTGATCGACAGAGGTTGATGACACTGGACGGTGTAAACGGGGAGACCATTCTCTCAAGATCTGCAGAATGCAAGGACAATCTCGATGAAAGTGGTTCCCCTTGCAAATTATACATGGAGATTTGGGTTTGGGAGTTTCGGTGTGTGGATTTTCACTGGATGATGCATGGTTGCCCCCTTGCTTAACTGACTTCTTATTCTTCTTCTCCTTCCATTTCTTCTTCTTCTCAGTTACTTGGTTTTTAGTATCAATAGTTTCACCAAGCGAAGAGGAAGAAGGAGAGGGAGAAACAAACGAAGTAGAAGGTGAAGGGACAACTTCAGTATCATCTGGTTGTTGATTCAATTGTTGAGGAATTACGGTGTTTTGAACAATAGAGGTTGAGAATAGCCATATTGGCAGGCCAATTGTGATTCCTGGAAGGGACAATGTAGCCTTATGTGGAGCACCAATATCTCCCCAAGAAGAGAAAGGACTAGGATTCCCCCCAAGGGGAATTCCTTGATTGGTGGACTCTATTACCTCAACCTAAGATCAATGAAGGAACAGGGATGTTATTCCAAATTAAATAAATTTTATGACGTTTTGACACAACTTTGCTTTTTAAATTTTTAAGAGTCGAGAAAAAGCTAAAGGTGACTCTAGTCACCTTTGATTTTTAATGAGCCTGAAGTGACAAGTGCTTAGATGGACCTTTTCTTTTAAGGAGTCGAAAAGGAACGAAAGTGACTACTCTAGAAATCTAGACAGAGGGATTACCAAACCAATCGGAAAACTGCAATATACACCTTGGTGGTAAATTAAAGAGAAATTACCAAGGACTTTACATACAGCAGTCAATCTTCCCGAATAAGGATAAAGGATATCAGCTTATTGTGGTCTCCAAATATATACTCGATGGTACGGGGAGCACAAGTCCGTACTGGCACTTGTTGTATCAAAGAGGAGGAATCACCCAACCTTCAATGAAAATGATAGTTACCAGGTTTGATGATGCTGGAACACGTCTCTAGCCTAGACTTCTAGATGTGTTGCGTTAGGTTCCAAAGCATTTTTATGTTCATTGAGATTTATTTTAGAGTTGATCTTTTTTAGAAGTTTGTCTTTCAAGGTTCACCGCGTGATATAGAAGTAAAATTCCTAAATATCCAATCTAAAATGATAAACAGTCGTTTGTTTTTTTTAGCAATGAAAATCCTAGCTACTAAGGAAAGAAGAGTACGATTCTTTCAATAGAGAGCAAAGAGCACACACTAAATGCACTTTTCCTTAACCATTTTCCGCATGCAGTCTAAATGCAAATGCACATGCATGTATTTTTTTTTCCATTTCCTTAATGTGAGAATGCCAAAAAGGAAAACTAAGTACAGATCTGAACTATTTTCTTCAAAGCGACACTTCAACAATTTCTTTTCAAAATGAAAGGAAGACTAAAATGACACTTTCAATTTCGAATGGAAAAATACTTTCGACACTTCAAATATTGGCAATTCAAATAAAAACCAATGACAAAAGTACAATCAACTATCTAAAAGAGGAAGACTTTACGACACTCTTATTCTTGACTCAAAATGATAATTACGACACTTTGAATAAAAAAATGATAGTTCAATTAAGCTACTCTTGACAAAGGAGGACTATAAATGATGAAAAATACATAAAAATCATTCACAAATCCTGATCAATGGAGGTTGAATAATGTAAAGGAAAAAGGCTTTAGTAATGAGATACTAATCATAAGCAACAAAACTACTGAATAGAGCTGAAAACAAGGATAAAAAAACAAATTCCAAAGAGGAAAATAGCATCATTCAATCATCGCATTGTCCTTGAGGGAAACAGGGATACATCTCACCTGCAACACACGAGAGATGTGATTCATATAGGCTACCAGTTACAAACAGTGCGATGGGCCAGGGAACGAAACTGAGTTTGGTTTTGCTCAAAATTTGCAGCTAAGTTTAGTTATTTCAGCAAAGCTATGATAGATAGTAAAAAAAAAGTATATGAGTATGATCTTAGGAGGTTATTGAGCTACCACCAGGGCACTTAGGATGTTTTCAAGTCAGATGTTCAATTCATAAACCAATCTGGAGATTGACTGAAGCAACATTGATCTACTTTGCACTTGCATAGCAAGAGCAGTTCAAAGGCTAGCTGGCTTAACTTCAAGCTCCTTCTGTAGTTTATAAAGCAAATGATATAACAAACAAACAAACTAATCACTCCCTAGTGGATTCACCATTTTGTTTCTGGGAAAACTAGTGTCTTTTCGATCTACTAGTCCCACTAAGATGGGTATCTATCTTAGAAACAAACAATCAAAGTAACTTGCGATTTCCTTTATGCATGATAGATAAGAGATAAGAAAAGAGCACCAACTTGGATCTTTCGCTTGGCTCCTTGCTTGTTTTCTCTCTCCCTTGATAGAGCTTTCCACTCCTTTCGTACTTGTCTCGCTTTAGAGAATACTTGTAGAGGCAAAGCAACAAAACACCATCAAAGCATCGAGATCTATAATACCATAAACAATGCAGAATCAGAAATACATTGACCATACAATTGCATTCACAAATACATGATTATATGGAGGAAAACTCAAATAACTTTATTAATAGTAGAAGAGAGGATTACAACCCAACTGTCTGACCCAGCATCATCCTCCTAGTATCGAAGCCCTCTTCACCTCATGAAAAGCAATATCACCCAACAATACAATGCTCCTTCTCAAAGAGAAACCAACAACACTTCCTTACAAATTACAAAATTCCAGCCTCTAGATCTCTCAAATGAGGGATCCATATATAGATGTCTTGCAAGCAGGAGAGTCAGCTCTGGGTTTTTGATTAGTGTCATTCCACTGATAGTTCTTGGTTCCACTTGGAGATTTCTTTGATCTCTTACTCATCCTTGGGCGAATTCAGAGAGGCAAGTGTCACAAGAGAAATTTCTAGAAGATTCCATGAGCATCCACTTAGCAAATTGCCTCTGTCGTTTGTCTCTTCTAGCTCATCGCACCCCACAAAAGGCTCTTTCAATATGCATCACACCTGGCTAGTGTAGCAGCTAGTATGCATCACACTTTGACCATGGAGCAGTCAGTATGGTCCAATTTTGGCCAGTTCTGAGTAGTTTTTTAGGTGGAACTTCTGGGAAATGATGTAATCAGTTGACCATGATCCTTTAGGGTATGAAACAACACTTTTAGGGGTTAAAGATCCCTTGGTTTATCAAAATATATGATTGGGGTTGCAGTGCCCAAATATGTTTATAACAATGTGTGTTATTTGCAGTACACATTTCTAGTGATAAAAGTAAGGAGGATGAGGATGCAGATATATTAAGCAAGTACTCAATCTTATAGCAGTTTAAGGATGTGTTTCTAGCAAATAGTTTAGAGTTTCCACCTCACAGTGAAGTAGAATTTTATATTGAGTCAGTACTAGGGTAGCACTAGCATCTAAGGCACCGTAGAGAATGAGCACTCCAGAGCTAGTAGAGTTAAAGTTGAAGTTTAAGGAAATGATTGACAAGGGATACATTAATCTAAGTGTATCACCTTAGGGTGCACCAATATTGTTTGTGAAGAAGAAATATGGTACTCTCAAGTTAGGCATTGATTACATGAAGTTGAACAAGGTGACCATCAAGAAAAAGTACCCATTGTCGAGGATTAATGACTTATTTAATAAACTAAATGGAGCATTGGTGTTCTCAAAGATTGATTTGAGATCTGGATATCATCAAGTGAAAATCAAGGAATAGAACATTTACAAGACAACTTTTTGGACCAGGTATGGGAATTATGAGTTTGTTGTAGTTCTGTTTGGTTTGACTAATGCCCCAACTACCTTTATGTGCTTGATGAATAGTGTGTTGTATCCTTACATGGACAAGTTTGTTGTTTTATTCATTGATGACATTTTGATATATTCTAAGAATGAGGAAGAGCATGTCAAGCATTTAGCAGCAATATTGAGACTGTCGGGAGAGCATCAGTTGTATGCTAATCTCAGTAAATGCATATTATTTTAAACAAAGGTACATTACTTGGGACATGTGTCTCCAAAGAAGGCATAAAAGTAGATCCATAGAAGATAAGAGTTATCATGGAGTGGTAAGCTCCTAGAAATGTGGATGAAGTAAGATCATTCATGGGGCTAGAAGGCTATTATAGGAGGTTCATGATGAAAGTCTCTCGGATTTCATATCCTATTACATCATTGCAAAGGAAAGGTAAGAAATTTGAATGGACAGAGGAATGTGCAACAAGTTTCAAGCAATTAAAGCAGTTGTTGACAAATTCTCAAGTGTTAAACATTGTAGAACCAGACAAAGAGTTTGTAGTGTGTACAAATGCTTGCAAGAGAGGACTTGGTGGTGTGCTTATGCAAGAGTGACATGTAGCATGTTATGAGTTGGAAAAATTGAATGAGAACGAGAAAAATTATCCAACACATGATCTTGAGTTGGAAGCGATCATTCATGCGTTGAAGATGTGGAGGTAATATCTTCTTGGTACGAGGTTTATATTGATGAATGATCATAGTGGGTTGAGATACTTGTTTGATTAGTTGAATCTAAATGCCAGTCAGCCTAGATGTCTGGCCATGATCAATGAGTTTGATTTTGGGATCAGGTATTGTTGGGAAGGGGTCCTTGGGGTAAATTTTGATAAATTTTGTAATTTCTTTTTGTAAATATGTAAAGTCTCCACGAAATGTGGAAGTGTAGTGCAAAGCTAGTTAGAGTCAAAGGGGATTTAGTCCCTTAGGTGGGTAGGTGATAGGAAGGTTTTGAGACCCTCCCATGGTCCATAGACCATGTTATTGTAAAATCAAGGCTATAAATAGAAGAGTCATAGGAAGTCTAAGAAGGCATTGAATTGTTAATAATCTTTGTAAGGGAAAGTAAGCTAAGGTGAAGGGGAAGGTTCCTGTAGCTGAGTGGACAGAGACCTTCGTAAGTCCACAAGCTGAGTGCGCGGGCCCATGCAGCTAAGTGCGTAGGGAAAAGAAGTCTATTCTTGAATGATTATATCTAATAAAGACAATTTTGAGCCAATTCTTGTGTATATGTGTAATATTTCTTACTTCTTCAAGTTTTTGTAAGTTTGCTCTATAATGAAATTTATCTAAATTAATGCTTATCTGGTGCGCGAAAGTGGTAGATATGTACTGTTTATACATATTATGAATGATTAAATGCCTTCGCCGAGATCTAGAAGTTGTTAAAGTGAATTTACCATAATAATTTGTTCCAGGTGGGTTAGGGTGTGCAAAGAGAGAACTAAGCACTAGGAGCCATAGGAACCTATCACATTAACATTTGGATGCATAAAGCTAGTTCTATCACCCACCAATACTACTTAGGTTGACACTGTAGCTTATGCTAAGCAGGTTGTTTCCAAAAGGGTCATCAATGAGGGTTTTTTTGTTTGGCGCAACTAACGTTGAACTTGGGTTAGGCCCCAACAAGCCAACAAATGGTTATGTTGTCGAGACTGGGATCTTGCTAAAGGGATGTGTGATAAGTGGCTCCCCACTTTGAAATAAATTGAGAGGTGGATTGATCGGAAACTACACACTTTTGTAGCTTAGGAGAACAGAAATCTGTGCGTATTGAAGGAAGAGTGGCTGAATAGATACCTATATACAAAAGAACACAAAATATTTTGCTACTCTTTCCCTTGTGAATTGCATAAGTAGTTGTCCAAATTAGTAGATAATCGAGGTATGTGGAAGCTTTATGGCCCTATTGTGTGGACCCCTAAACTGGTGAAGCGCTTGGAGGCTTCAAAAAATAAAATCATGGGGGTTGTCGATCACTAGATTGACTGTATTCTAGGAGGATTCATCATTGAATTCACGATCAATATATCCATTATCTAGAATGAAGCAGAACGTAGGTTATTCAAAGGACCAAGAGGTAAGTAACTAAAATATCTGAAGACTTGGATTAAGATTCTATTGTGCGAAAAGTGGGTTATGCCTTTAAATTGATGTTTGGGACTATGTGAAGTGGAGGAGCATTTAGAAGAAATGAAGAATCAAGCTCTGAATACAGTCCGCTATTAGGATCTTCTGATAGAGACGAAGAACGAAATATTCTAAGAATGCCATGAAGTGCGCTGCAACTTGTAAGTCAAGGTATCATAGGAATACCTCATCTGTCCACCCCACTTCTGCCTCCACCTCCACCTCACACACCACACCTACACCTCTGCCTCAGCCTCCAACCTCGCCTTCATCATTTAATATGGTGGATACAATGAAGTTTCCTGTGTTTAAGGGTGTGGGAACTGAAGGCCTTGAACAATTTTGGTTTGTCGCAAATGTTTTATGGAGGACACAACAAATCACTGATGAAAATATGAAGAAAGCACAGCTAGTCATAGTGTCACAGGACAAAGCAATGAGTTGGTACATCAAGTTCTGCACAAATAAGCCCACTGCAACTATGCTAGACACCCAGCAAGTGCTAAATAGTGAATTCAAGAAGCCCAAATCTTGGGCTCAGTTTGTAATAGAGTTCAAGGAGAGCCAATAGAGGGTGAATGATTCTGCATGGGACTTTGATTAAAGATTAAAATTTTTTATTCAGCTGGCTAATATGAAGATCACGAATGATCAACACAGACACTCGTACATTTCTTCATTATTACCTCATTTGAGATTACTATTGTCAAAGTAGAAAATAGGAGCACAAGTAGAAGTAGTGGATATCACCATGATATTAGAAGCTTCGCTAGTGCAAGATACGAATGTAGGGGTACAATAGGTTCAATTGAAGCTAGCAAGCCTCCATATGGAATTGCAAAGCTTGAAGAAGGGAAAAGAAGTGCAACCCGAGGTGCGTGCAGAAGTTTGGTGCTTGAAGTGTAAAGGCTAGTGTCATGACAAGGACCACTGTCCCATTTATCAGAGCTACTTCATTGAGGGAGGTCATGTCCCTATAAAACCAGAAAATGTCATCGAATTGAGCATGGGAGTACCCTTATGGTGTGCTACCTACCAAGTAGCTTGGAAGCACATGACAAACAACTGTCATCTCCTACAAAAAAATTTGCAAACACGTAGAAATTATTTTGTACTTTTTTTTAATCAATTGGGCATGATGAACGCAATTTCCAAAGCTATGAACTGATGATGGACTGAACCCCTACGTATAGAATGTAGACAAAAAATCGGCCTCAAGATCAAGGCACAAGTGTAGTGCATGGAGGATTCCATGGCCGAGGAAGAAGATAAGGAGGACGGGTTGGAAGGGTTCACAGCCAAATAATTTGTTATATTTTTGGAGAAGTAAGCCATTTTGCACGTGACTATTAAGACCCAATGCATCCCTCCTTCTAGTGTTGCCAACAGTTTCATCATGTTAGAGAATATTGCCCAGTACTAATAGATAAAATGCAGGAGAAGAAAACGCAAATGCCTATGTATAAAATTCAGATGATGAGGGTGGAGCCTCACGAAGAAGAGCCTAGCATTAACATAGTGACACGCAGTGGTATCACCATAGGAGACGATAAAGGGAAGTAGTCAGAAACTGAAGGATGGATACACAAGGCTACGAAGAAGGAAGTTGGATTCAGACTAAATCGGCTAAAGAAAACTTCATGGAAGCCAAAATGAGCTTCGCTGAGGCCTCTACCTAGACGTGATGAGTCGAGCAGAAATAAAGAAACACAAGACATAGATCCTTCGCTATTAGCCACCTTTTTGAAGACTTGTATGAAGTTATTACATGATAGAAAGGCCGTAGAATGGATTCAAGAATTAATTGACAACTATATAGGTAAGGTCAAACCTTCTCCAGAAATTTGCGTTGTACAAAAAATGGGCAAAAGCAAGAAACGAACAGGTAGTGAAATGAGGCTAACAGCAAAGATCATAGAGTATGAAATGGTGCAGGTAATTCTCGATCTACAATCAGATGTGAATGTACTGCCAAAACAAACTTGGGAAAGAATGGGGAGACCTACACTGCAGTGGTTTCCTATCCATATTCACATGGCCAATCAATAGAAGATCATTCCTACGGGGCACCTGTATCGGGTAACTGTGGATATTGAAGGAGCGAGCGCCTTAGCTAATTTTGCAGTAATTGAGATAGTAGATGATAGTAATCCTTACCCTCCAATATTAGGAATTGATTGGGCTTTTGATATGGATGCGATAATCAATATTAAGAAATGAAGAATGACATTTAAAAGGAAGGAGCTCTGAGTAATTGTTCCTTTAGATCCATCTGAAGGTGCATGATACACGGAAACAGTCTGCGATTATGAAGAAGAGGATGATTTGGATCAGATATATAAGATCACTGCACATGATGAGGATTAGATCAATCCTACTGTCGACAAACAAATTACATGGGATAGAGATAAATCCTACACCTCAGATTCGGACAAAGAACTTGAGCATTGGCAGAACAGATTACATGAAGTCCCTTCACTATGCTGCAACATGTTGACCAAATCACTTCGATGCGTATCCATGAGGTAAGAAATATTCCTTATTATGATGGCTTAGATGATGTTAATTTGTTCTTGGAGGAGTTTGGAAGGGAGGTGCCAGAAGAACATCGATTCCAGACACTAGATCTAGCGTTGCATGCTACGCCGGCCCGTTGGTGGGGTACGCATAAGGACAACTTCACAAATTGGAAAGAATACAAGAAAATGATGAAGTTGAGGTTCAGGTACTCCAATACGTGTATGTTGGAAAAATACACTAGAAAAGATGATCCACGCGAACATCTCGCGTGGTAGACTAAAGCATGGGGAGAGAATCCTCAACCCGAATGGGTACATATCTTTTTTCACACACTGGATACCATTATGATGAATTGGTACCTAGAGACAGAGCTACGCCATGGAACAATTGAATGGGATATCCTCAAGGAGATTTTCTTGTTAACCTTTAGCTTTTAGGATGTCGTTAGGCCCCTATTCTACCAATGTAACCCCTTATTGTTATTAGTACAACCCCCTTATTATATTGTTGTACCCATGTAGTCCCCATAGAAGCCCACTATTGTTATTATTATGCCCTTGCATTATTATTGTTATGTTGGCTCTGATTATATTATGACCCCTTAGACTCCTATATATAGAAAGGAGGTCTTGTCATTTGTATCAGCCAAGAATCATTCATTTGTGTAATGTAAAGGAGGTTTCCCCCTCGAAGAGGCTGAATTCTAAGGCGTTGATCTATCTTTTCTATCTTTTTGTGAGCTGGTTTCATAACTTTTGGTATCAGAGCTTTGGATTCTAGGGTTTTGCTACTCCAAATAGGTCATCATGGAATTTTAACTATAACATTTTTTCTAGGACATTTCAGAAGATAAAAAAAAACCCATTTGAGAAAAAATCGTACTGAACCTCAGATCCAGATTTCAAAGCTTTTAGTACTATCTTTATGGAGATATGATCTGAGGAAGTTGGTCTTTTTGCAGACTCCTAAATTACTTTCCAAACAGGTGACCTGGGGAAATCATCATAACTTTCTCTCTGAGAATTGGATTAAAATTTTGTAAGAAGGTACAAAAATAATACAGATTGTAGTCTCTTGTATATATTTTTCAGAGCCAAAGGTCAAAAAAATGACACATGGAACTTCATACAAGTTTTCTCTTCTGGAAAGGTCTATAATCAGGTCATCTTGGGAGATTGTGCATAACTCTTCCTTGGAGAATCCAATTCAGATCAGACTGGTGGAATTGGGAAGAGGATGCAGAGAGCTACTACAGATCGCAATTTTAGAACTAGAAGAACCGAAATTACAGAGTTATAGTCGTTTCAAGATCAAGCTCCTAAAATCAAGAAAAGGCAATATGAGGAAGTTTGATGGAAAAGATTCGGTAAATTGGATACTTCAGATGGAGCAATATTTTTATCTACATGGTGTACCACTATTACAAAAGGTATGTATTGCATCTTCATATTTAGAACCGGATCAATTTTTATGGTATAAAGGGCTTTTTTCTTGTAAACAACTTGTTACATGGTCAATTTTCACGGAGGAAATGATAGCACATTATGAGGACAAAAAGAGAAACACCTTCTTTAGAGCAACACCACAACAATTGGAAAGAGAAAAAGGGATTTGTTACAAAGTGGAAAGTAAAATTATGGCAACAAAGAATTCTACCCATCACAACTATAATAATGGAAGTGTTTTTTCTCCTAGTCTTCCACAAGCTACAAGGGTTACACTACAACAATCGGAAGAAAAAAAGAAAAAAAATGGCTTTGTTACAATTGTGATAGAAAATGCAATAAAGGTCATAAGTGTGCTAAGAAGAAATTATTTTACATAGAGTATGAAGAGGAGGAAGAAAAGTATCAAGAAACATCAAAAGAGGAAGACATGTGCCACTACCCAACCCCAAAGAAAAAAGAAATGAATCCGACCATATCTTGTAAAGCATTGGCAAGAATTACCACTCCTCAAACTCTCAAGATAGAAGGACATATCAAGAAGAAAAAGGTTCAAGAAGTGAAAGATCACATCGAGAAAGAAGAAATGAATCCAACCATATCTTGTAATGCGCTGGCCAGAATTACCAATCCTCAAACTATCAAGATAGAAGGACATATCATGAAGAAAAATGTTCAAGAAGTGAAAGGTCACATCGAGCATCAAGAAATGAATCCGACCATATCTTGTAAAGCATTGGAAGAAATTACCACTTCCCAAACTCTCAAGATAGAAGGATGTATCAAGAAGAATAAGGTTCAAATAGTGAAATATCAGGAAGAAAAGTATCAAGAAACATCAAAAGAAAAGGATACTCACCAGGAACCAACCCCAGAGAAAGAAGAAATGAATTTGACCATATCTTGTAATGCATTCTTCAGAATTACCACTCCTCAAACTATGAAGATAGAAGGACATATCAAGAAGAAAAAGGTAATAGTGTTGATTGATTCAGGTAGTACCCATAATTTTATTAATTAAGATAGCCAAGGACTTGAATTGCTTCCTATATCCAGCACCAGAATGTCAAGTGACAGATGTAAGTGGAGGAACCATAAATTTCTCTGGAAAGCGCCATAATATCAAGCTATCCATGGGAGAATATTTATTTAATAGCCCAATGTTTTCTGTTCCAATGGGTGGTGTTGATGTTGTACTAGGAGTCCAATGGCTACAATCCTTGGGTACAATAGATTTTAATTTTGAAGAACTTTTTATGAAATTTTCTTTGGAAGGAAAGGAAGTTGAATTAAGGGGTATCACAGGGAAACCAAGAAAGATAATCAACTCTGACATAATGACAAAGCTTCTAAAGAAAGAACAACGAGGTGTAATTTCACAATTAAGTTCTCTAACTGTTCGCACATCGAAATCATGTATTTCTCCAGATCTCCAAAATGTCTTGGACAATCATTCCAAGGTATTTGAGACTCCCAAAGGTCTCCCACATATTTGTGATCATGATCATGCTATTCATTTTATTCCAGGATGTTTTCCTCCAAACATCAAGCCTTATAGATATCCATATGCCCAAAGAAGTGAAATTGAACATATGGTTGCAGAAATGGTAGAGGTTTGTACAATTATCCAACCAAATTTGATAAACAAAGGAAGGTATGAATGGAAGAATGGCAAAGCAGGGTGGGAACTCATTCAAAAGTTGTCAAATATCCTAGTTCCAATGATATTGCTAGAACTTGGCAAGGAAGGAAAAAACATATTGGAACTTGAAGCATTTACAGAACTGAGAAGTCGATAGCTACGAAATCGATCAATTTCAAAGCACCTAATGAAGTGGAAGAACTTACCTATTGAAGATCTCACATGGAAGGACAAAAATTTTATACAGAAGCATCAAGAACTACTCAAGCGTTGAGGACAACACTTTTTGAAGTTGAGGGGCATGTTAGGCCCCTATACTACTAGTGTAACCCCTTATTTTTATTAGTACAACCCCCTTATTATATTGTTGTACCCATGTAGTCCCCATAGAAGCCCACTATTGTTATTATTGTGCCCTTACATTAATTATATTGTTATGTCAGCTCTGATTATATTGTTGACCCCTTATACTCCTATATATAGAAAGGAGGTCTTATCATTTGTATCATCCAAGAATCATTCATTTGTGTAATGTAAAGGAGGTTGCCCCCTCGAAGAGGCTGAATTCTAAGGCCTTGATCTATCTTTTCTATCTTTTTGTGAGCTAGTTTCATAACAGATGCCTTCTAATGTATTGATGAAGCACTCCAAGAAATTAAGGTTGTGATCTTTAGAATGCCTAAGGATCTAATAGAATGGGTTCAACGAGATTGGAATGCGCAACTGCGCCCTGCGCTGGAATGCTATAACATGACCTTAGAAGAAGAAGAAGAAGATCCTAGAAATATCAGCATCCCGGATTCTAAGGGACAACATGAAGTTGAAGGACCCAAAGTAGCAATCCCTGGCATAGCAGAGCCTCTTAATATTAGACAGGTAAATGTTGGATCGAAAACGCAACCAAAGTTTTCAAAGATAGGCGACTATTGGTGTAACAACCCTTGTGAAAATTCCATGTAAGAAATATACAAATACCACGAATGATGGGAAATGTATTCCAATCTGAACGATGGGCAAGACATCCTAGGGGGTGTTCATTTGGTTGTTTATGGCTAAGGAAATTGGCAAATGCAATGGCTAAGGCATTAAAGAGGCAAAAAGGTATTTTGGCACATTTATTTATGAAAATAATGGAAATTAGGAGAAAAGGAAGGTGAAAGGTCACATGTTGCATGTGAGGAGGAAATTGAAGGAAAATAATGGAAAATGAAGAAAATAGAGGCCTCATTAATAAAAATGCTTCTGAGGATCAATGGGCAAGACTTGGTCAGTTTAGCTTTGGAGCTCTCTCATTATTCTCTCTCTCTCATACTCTTGGACACTTAGAGTTTTTCTTAGAGCACTTTGGCATTGGATTAATAAAGAAAAAGAAGGAAATATGAAGCAAGGATCAAGCACGAAAAGCTAGGATCAAGTAGCTACAACAGGCTTCATTGCAGGTATCAACTTGCATGTGTATTTTCCTCGCTAGATTTGGCATACATGGGATTGCATGTGTACTTTCCTTGCTATATTTGGCATGCATGGGATTGCATGTGTTTCTTTTATACCATGGCATGGTTTTTGCTGGGTGTGACAGTATTTTTAGCCTAGCCTTGCCATTTCCTAATAGCTTTGATGAGATGGGTTCTCTCATGCGTTTTGTGGGAGATGGTCGGATTGGATTCGATGTTGAGTGGGGTGGATCTTTGAACTGAAAAACACATGGTGCTAGTGGTCCCTAAACGAAACTGGGGATGCAAGATACCACTCACCTAGTAACCCTAAACTAGACTGTGGGTTGCACTAAATCTAGATTGTGTGCCTCGATGGGCCTAGGAATCCTTGCTGATGAATGACGGGATATACGGTAAAGCCAAGAGGTGGATTTTATCTGCATTGGGCCTAGTGATTCTGGGATGGAATGCACAGTAAAGCCTAGAGAGTATGTCTTAGTGTAGGGCCTAGTGATCCCTGGATCAAACTGCAGATGCACAGTAAAGCTTGAGAGACTAGGGGGCACTCAAATTCCTCATGATGTAGGCAGAGAACTCCAATGGCATCCACATTGATTGGTGTTTTTTGATGTGTTATATGAGTCCCACATTCATGCTTGGAATATGGAAAAAGGGTGATTGGATTAAGAGAGACTTGGCTCATCCAATCTATGGTCAGGTGGAATGTGGTAGTCCCATCACCGGTTGGTTCATTGCATTTATTAATGAAAAATCATTCCCTTGATTTTCATGTGCAAATGTATTGATATATATATATATGGATTTTGATGGATGATATGTTTATTGTATTTATGTTCCTATCATGTTGGTTTATATACAAATTTACCCTCCATGGTGTTATAGAGTGGTATCAGAGCTTCCAGGTTCAAAGACTTGGACTGGATGGGCTTTATCATAGGTGAAATGAAGAATAAAGGTTAAATTTTAGACCTTTTTGTCATTTTTGTTATAACTTTTATTATGTGACATGTTAGAAGTTTAAAGTTTGTCCATATTGAAGGTAAATACCACTGATAATGTGGTAAACATTTCAGATATTGGTTCACAATACTTTAGGAATTATGATCTAAGGAAGATGACCTTCCTGAATGCACATTTAAATAGGTCATGTTGGAATTTATGCAATAACTAATCTTCTGTAGGCTTTCAGAAGCTGAAAACTTGTCCACATTTAGGGGACATACCACTAATTATGTGGTAGAAATTTCAGATATTGGGTCGCAATATTTTAGGAGATATGATTGGAGGGCTTCGAGCCTTCTCAATGCTCCTAAAATCAGGCCTCAAACAGGTCATGCTAACATGTTTGTTATAACTTTTCTTCTGGGAACTCTCAGGAGCTGAAATTTTTTATACAATGAGGATAAAATCCACTTCTATTGTGATGAAAATTTCAGACATTTATTTGCTATATTTTAGGATATATGACCAGTGGAAGTTGAGCTTTCTAGATACTCCTATAATGGTGCATCAAATATGATTATGTTGGTATTTTTGTTATAACTTTTCATCTATGAAATCCCAGAAGTTGAAACTTGAACCATAGTGAGGGAAAATACCACTAATCATATGGTTCAGATTCCATAATGTGTACTACCACAGTTTCGGATATATGCATTGAATCATTTGCTATATTAGTTAGCATGCAAATTGTTTGATGAAATGCTTAAATGGTTAAATGATTAATTGCATACAAAACTGTTTGATAAAATGCCCCAATGAGTATGTTGTTTGTGGTTGGGGATATTATTGATGTGTAGTAGTATTGTTGTAGTTGATATATTCTTACTTGTATGCAAATACTTTGCTATATTAGTTTGCATGTAAAGTGTTTGAAGAAATGCTTACATGCAAATGTAACAACATAGTAGTTGTTTGAAGCAAATGTAATAGTATGGTAATTGTTTGAAGAAAATGTTATTTTTTAAATGTAATAGTATTGTAGTATGATAATATGGATGTAGCTTATCTATGCCTATTTTCATGCAAAGAATTTGAAGAGTTGCATGTAGGGAATTTGAAAGGTTGCATGCAAGGAATTTGAAAAGTTGCCTGTAAGGAAATGGAAAAGTGGCATGTTTTTAGTTATTATGTTACAATTGGAATAAGTGAAATGTTTTGAATTAATCTCATACAAGATATATGAGAAATAAAAATAAATTTATTTTCAAGTGTGGTCAAATTTAGTAGAGATTTGGAGATCCCATTTCCATAATTGGACATTGGAGATCAGGCCATTATACTAGCTTCCTCCTTCTACCTTAGTGTGGACCATAGATAGTAAGGGGGTATGATTATAGGTTGTTTGAATGCTTGATTAAATGCATGATATGTGTTTGTTCTTATAAAATTGTATGAAGGAATGCTCTTGTTTTAATACGGTTGTACTAACACAATATGTGTTGAGACAATTGATATACACTTGCATGCAAGTGGGTGCTAGTTTTAGTATTATGACTATGTTTGTGAGTTGATTTCCGACTATGACATGGTTGTAAGTATTGGTGAAAGCTGATTTCAAATTAATAAACATGATGTCTTGATTTTTGGAACATGTGACTGACTATGTATGGATTATATGTCACTTACATGTTGATTTCATGATACCTACTTACATCCTTGTATGTTAGGTTACATTCTTGAATATTTTGGATTACATGTATCAGTCTTGTAGGTTGATTACAAGAATTGATTGTTTATGTTTGACTACATGAATTTATGCATAGGTGTAGTTGATTTGGCATTGCTTATGCATACTATTGGTTGCATGTGGAAATGTGTACAATGGAGTAATGATTGTTTTCATGCATGAGGTCATGGTTTGTGTAGTTGATATGGTCATGCATTGATGACTGGACTCTAGCTGGAATGATGTGTATATGATTTGGTAGTCATTTTTTATGTGTGTATATGCAGTTGTTATGCGTGTATGGTCTTGGTTATGATTATGCATGTATAGTAGGTCAAATATGCCTTGTGAAGTCATTGTATCCAATTTAGGTCATCATAGTGTTATTGGATGTTATGATGCTAATATGTTGGCTGAGATGGAGCAGGAGATGCAGATCATTATAATGAGGTTGTGGCATTGGACTTTAGGATAAAAGCGGATTGTCATACATGTATTTTATGTTTGGCATGCAGGTATGTAGATTAAGGATTGTTATATGCATTATGGTTATACACATTAGGTTTATGAACATGTATTTGATGTTATGGTTACATTCATGATATATTTTAGATTATTAGTGTGGTTATATGCATGTGTCGGATAGTCAAGAATGATAGTAACCTATAGTTGTATGCATTGCTATTGTTGTTTTATATTAGATAACTTGATGATTATGTTGTATGTTGTTGATGAGTCTGATATATAGCTTATTGTTGTTATATGTTATTAACTTGATGATTAGGTCCATTTCATTGATATGTTGATGTTATAATTTGGATTGGTCATATGCGTGATGGTTATGTTCATTGCCTTGAAGATCTTGATGTTATATGTATTGTGTTAACCTGGTTTGACCTATGCAGATGGTTATGGTTGTGATATTCAGTTATGAACCGACATATTTGTGAGATGGTGTTGTACTAATCTAGCTTGATCATACATATGTGATTGTTATGCATGAATGACAAATGATTATGAGCTTACGGCGTGAACTTGTTAGTTAGTTACTGTTAGGGATATAATGATTTATGTTTGATTTGATATGTTGTGAAATTGTATCATGCTAACCTAGCTTTATTTTGAAGACAAGATAGCCTCCCCTGATATACATTAAGGTATGAGTTTTCTTACATTGTATATTTGGTGCTTGGTTGTTTGATTATGATGTCTATTTGGTGTTTGAGTGTTTGGTGCCTAGTTGATTTATTTAACATGGTATGTTTGAAAGTGGTTGAATGATTGATGAATTGCTTAATATGAGTATGTGTTCAAATGATTTTGTTTTAAGATGATTGTACTAACATGTATGTGTTGAGACAGTTGATATGTACTTGAATGTAGTTGATAGTTGTAGCATTATGTCTAATGACTATGGATTATGACATGATTGTTTCTAAAAGTTGATTTCAAATTGATAAATATGATTTTCTTGATATTTGGAACATGTGGTTGACATGTGTGAGCATGATGCAGGGAGTTGCATGGCAAGAGAGGTTGCCATGAAATCTTGAAGAAGGCTCGGGTTGAGCTTTCCCTAGGAACCATGGGGATTGAGTCATGGTGTGTGTTGTTAGTCTTGTGATTTTGGTGTTTTATGAATTGTTGAGCTTGATTTGTGGCTTTGTTTATGTCTAGTGTATGCCCATACCACTTTGTTTCTGAAGTCATATTGTTATTGGTTTTTATGGTCTTCTTCTTGTTTGTTTCTTGTCTTGCCTTTTATGTTTCGAGCCTTGGGAATTGGTTGGGGAAGAGAAAAGTTGATGGAAATCAGGAGAGATGTGTGGTACCCAACCGATGATATGAGACCCAAATGAAGCCTTGTGCATGAGTAAGTGCAATGGAAGGTAAGACTATGAAAGTTGGTTGGACTGGTTGGGTCCATTGTGGTAAATGGACAGTAGCAGTGCAGACACAAGAAAGGTAACCATAAAAGGTAAAGTAAATAGATCTGAGGCGTCAGATGCCTTGGCTATGTTGGAAATTATTATTCTCAATATTGTGCATGTTGTGCATGAGCTTGTGTTACACTTGTTTTATTTTTGTCTTGAAATCTCAAGTCTTAGGTCTAGGGTTTTGGTCAAAAATCACTGCAAGGTCATGAGTCAAAGGTCTAATAGTCCCCAGCAAGCCGGAAGGAGGTATGTAAATATGTTCCATTGATATTTTTCATCAAGTACAGCTCATTTATACCTTGGATTTAAAAACTCTGTTTTTAAACCCAAAGTCATGTGAAATTTGCAAAAAATAAGGAAAATTTTCAAAATTCTTCAAAATGCCGGCAATAACCCTGGTCTCCTCGCCAGAGTCCATCAGATGGTCAACCTGCAGAAAGAACGGAGTTAAAGCACTCAAAAGATCAAATTCAGGATAAAGTGAACTCAAAACAGTGTTAAAAGTGAATGTCAAAACAAAAACATTAGAAAGTGGGTTTGGTAAGTTAATTTTTT
>APFE031024113.1:17305-80288 GCA_000404065.3 Pinus taeda | reverse complement strand
TCAACTTGCCACCAAAAAACCCCCAAATCAACTTTCAAATCAGTTTACTAGCCTAATATCTGTGTTACCTTGATTGGTCATCTCTTCCCATTGAAAATTTAATGAGATTGACCGGAGAGAGCCTTCTCATACCCCGTAGGGCTAGCTATGAGGTGAAATGGTTTGATGTTGCCTTGAAGGTTTGCCTTTCTCAACCTGAGGTGAAATCTCAAGCGCTAACAGTGTACACATTGTAGAGTGGTGTAGTGTACATGTGGCATTATGTACATGTTGTGCAGGTGGCATCGTGTACATGTGATGTTGTGAACATGTTGTGTAGGTGGTGCAGTGTATAGGTGGTATTGTGTACATGTTGTACATATGGTACTAGGGTACATGTGGTATTGTGTGCATGTCGTCGATGTTGTGTTATGGGCATGCAATATTATGTATATGCATTATGTAGTCATGGTATTGTGGTGTGTGTACTTGTTGTGTATTACTCTATGTAGGTACATGCACTGGGTTGTATTTCACATGGGTATAGATGGATGCATTGTATTGTATGCACTGGGTGTAGGTGTATGTGTTGTATGTCAATTGTAGATGCATGTATTGCATGGTGTGGTATGTTGTGTCGTTGTATGCATGTGATGCACACTATGTGTCTATGCACAAGATTGAGGAGAAGGAACTAGGTGTTTGTTGAGTGTAGCAATCGATCTGGACTATGTATGGAACAAAGATAAAAGTAGAATCTAAGGATTCATGAAAGGATAAGTATCATCATTTTATATCAATTTTATTATGCATGTGATTTATGACTATGGCGTATGATGATTATATGGGATATATGATTTGGTTTATGATGGTTACATGTGATTTACAATTTTTTTCTACGATGGTTATGTATGAGCTAACCTGACGTGATATCTTTATATATGTTGATTTGGTCAAGAATGCTAGTTTGACTTGTTGTGAAAGGAAGTGAACAAGATTGCAAATGTACATTATTGATGAGCTACCAATGAGGTATGATGTGAATTTATTTCAATTTATTTTGAATCTAATGGAAGTTATGTTCTTGGTACAGGAAGCATGAGCATGCCCAGTTGGGTGGTTGAAATCAACTCCAATAATTAGTAGTAGCAACAAGAGAAATCAGAACATGCAGCAGTATGTTGGTAAAACACTTCAGGAGCAGAGCCATTGTGGGACACTGGTATCCAATTGTGTCCATTGATTTCCATAACCATACTTTGACCAGTATGGTAGTTTTAAGGTAGGGATATTCCTTGGTTGTTGTATCTTTCGATGCAAGGAAGCCTTGCCAAGGGATGGACTACCTGGGATGGGGGTGCCAGCGGAACTTGGAAAGTGAGTGACTGCATGGAAGGGATTAACCAGATTGTCCAAGGGACTGTGTAGCAGAGAAGGGAAGGTCAAGGATGGATTTGTTTTGGTCATTAGAATTTCTAGATGGAATCAGATGCACATTGGGAGTGTGCCCTGGGATAATGATCCAGTAACTGTTCGATGAGAAGAAAAGTGGCGCGGGATTATAGTGCTGGACATTAGATGCAGATTTGACTTTGCAATAGATTTTGGACTTCCTGGGAAGGAGGTGAATTCTAGTATTACTTTGAGGGTAGAGGTGTGAGCCTCTGGATTCCAATGTTGATTGATATGACATTGTATCATTTATTTGTTGGTTAAGAAAATGTTTATATGTGTATATGTGTATATCATTATAAATATTGTAATGAGTTGTGTTATAAAGCTCCAATATGTGGTATGGTTTTTAACTGGTCATGTTGTCATGATGTTTTACTTTTGAGCGGGTCATTCATTGTAAATACTACAACGAGTTGTGTTATAAAGCTCCATGGGCAATATGTTTTGTTTTCAGTAGTCATGTTGGTTATAGGTTTCATTGAACACTGAGGACGGTGTTCCCCCAAGGGGGATGGTTTTGTAATAGCCCTTGTGAAAATTCCATGTAAAAAATATATAAATACCACAGATGATGGGACATGTATTCCAAGCTAAATGGTGGGAAATTCATCCTAGGGGGTGTTCAATTGGTTGTTTATGGGTAACTAAATTGGAAAAGGAAATGGCTAAGGCATTAAAGAGGGAAAATGGTATTTTGGCACATTTATTTATGAAAATAATGGAAATTAGGAGAAAAGGAAGGTGAAAGGTCACATGTTGCATGTGAGGAGGAAATTGAAGGAAAATAATGGAAAATGAAGAAAATGGATACCTCATTAATAAAAAGTGATTCTGAGGATCAATGGACAAGACTTCATCAGTTTAGCTTTAGAGCTCTCTCATTATTCTCTCTCTTTCATACTCTTGGACACATAGAGTTTTTCTTGAAGCACTTTGGCATTGGAGCAAGAAAGAAAAAGAAGGAAATATGAAGCAATGATCAAGCAAGGAAAGCCAGGATCAAGCAGCTACAATAGGCTTCATTGTAGGTATCAACTTGCATGTGTATTTTCCTTGCTAGATTTGGCATGCATGGGATTGCATGTGTATTTTCCTTGCTAGATTTGGCATGCATGGGATTGCATGTGTATTTTCCTTGCTAGATTTAGCATGCATGGGATTGCATGTGTTTATTTTCTACCATGGCATGGGTTTTGCTTGGTGTAATAGTATTGTCAGCCTAGCCTTGCCATTTCCTAATAGCTTTGATGAGATGGGTTCTCTCATGTGTTTTGTGGGGGATGGCCGAATTGGATTCGAAACTAAGTGGGGTGGATCTCTGAATTGACAAACACATGGTGGTAGTGGTCCCTGAACCAGACTGAGGATGCACAAATCCACTAGCCTAATAACCCCTGAATCAGACTGTGGGTTGTGGTAAAGCCATATTGTGTGCCTCAATGAGCCTAGGAATCCTTGCCGGTGAATGACGGGATATACGGTAAAGCTAGGAGGTGGATTTTCTCTCCATTGGGCCTAGTGATTCCGGGATGGAATGCACGGTAAAGCCTAGAGAGTATGTCTCCATGTATGGCCTAGTGGTCCCTAGATCAGACTACAGATGCATGATAAATCCTGAGAGACTAGGAGGCACTCAAATTCCTCACGATGTAGGTGGAGAACTCTGGTGGCATCCATATTGATTGGTGTTTTTTGATGTGTTCTGAGTCCCACATTCATGCTTGGAATATGGCACAGGGGTGATTGACTAAAGAGAGACTTGGCTTAGCCAGTCTATGCTCAGGTGGAATGTGGTAGCCCCATCATCGGTTGGTTCATTGCATTTATTAATGAAAAAATTATTCCCTTATTTTTCATGTGCAAATGTACTGATATATATATGGATTTTGATGGCTGATATGTTTATTGTATTTATGTTCCTATTATGTTGATTTATATGCAAATTTACCCCGAAGGGTGTTACAATTGGGATGTGGATACAATTGATAAGGTCGCAAAATTGTTGCACAAATACCAGGATTTGTTTCCCACCAAGTTCTAAGATCTAAAGGGGATAGTATGGGATCTCAGTGTGATGAATATTACTTTGAAACTAGATGTGAAGCCTGTAAAACAATGATCCTATTGTTTTAATCCAAAATATAAGGAAAAGGTACACAAAGAGTTGGACAGGATGCTCTTTGCAAGGATCATTGAGCCAGTGGAGGAATGAGACCATGTAAGCCTTTTGGTGGTTCAGGAGAAAAAGAAATAGGATGAAATCTAGACATGCGTAGATCTGAGAAAGCTCAATGATGTGTGTATTCATGACCCATTTCCAATGCAATTTACAGATGAATTTTTGAAGAATGTCAAAGGGTAGGAAGCCTATTCATTCACTGATGGGTTCTTGGGGTACCATCAGATTAAGACCATGCTAGAGGATCGCAGCAAGACAACTTTCATGATGAACTGGGGATGTTTTCAATATATGGTAATGTCATTTGAACTGAAGAAGGCACCTGCGATCTTCTCACGAGTATTAATTGCAGCTTTTAAGGAATTCATGCATAAGTTCTTAGAAGCATAGTTTGACGATTGGACTATCTTTGGGTCAATAAAGTGCAATGTTGCAAGTCTATGCCTTATGTTGGACACCTATCACAAACATCAGATCACCTTGAATATGAAGAAATTGATTTTCTGTGTCCCTTATGGAATGTTTCTAGTTCATGTGGTTTGCAAGTAGGGATTTATGGTGGACCCTACAAATATTGTTGTTATTGTCAATTTGGAGGCCCCGAAGAACGTAAAACAGCGACATGCAACACTGGTCCATATGGGGTATTATAGAAAATTTATTAAGGTATATCTGCAAATCACTGCGTTAATGGAGAAAATGTTGAAGAAATATGCTACATTCTACTGGGATGACGAGTGTCAGAACAAATTTGATATTTTGAAGAACAAAATGGTCACCCCACTCATTCTAGTATTCCCGGATTGGAAAAAGGAGTTTCATTTGCATGTGGATGCTTCTTGTATAGCGCTTGGTGTGGTGCTAATCTAACCAGGTGAAAGCGGTATTAATCATCCTATAGTGTTTGCAAGTAGGAAGTTGTCTAAGGCAGAGAAGAACTACTCAATTGGAGAACGCAAAGGACTAGCTATGGTACATGTGCTACAAAAATTCAAACATATTTGTTAAATGCACAATTCAAGATGTATACGAACCATTCTACTCTCAAATACTTGGTCAATAAGCCTGTGTTGGGGGGGGATATCTGTAGGTGGATGTTTCTCTTTTAGGAGTATGATTTTCAGGAAATTGTTAAGCCCGGATGATTGAAAGGTGGTCTTGATCATCTCTCCCAGATTGAGACTGGTGAAGAGCCTACCAATTTGGAATAAGGGTTTCCTGATGCACAACTCTTTGTTGTTCGTATTGCAAACAATCACTTTGCTAACATAATCCAGTTTTTAGCAACTGGCACAACCCTAGAAGGATATTCTATGCAGCAAAAGAAGGAATTGGTGGTTCGCGTAGCTGATTTTTATGTGATCGTTGGACACCTATATAACATGGGTTGCAATGAGATACTACGCCGATATGTCCTAGAGTTTGAACGATCGAGCATCTTCGTAGAAGCGCATGGAGAAGTGGCAGGAGGCCAGTAAGCAGGAAGAGTGACAACGAAGAAGATCCTGTGCATAGGACTTTGGTGGCCAATGGTGCATAAAGATGCAAAAGCATATTGTAGGTGTGTGATGCTTTCCAAAGGATGGGGAGGCCCTCATGGAGGCATGAATTGCCTTTTCAGCCATAGGTCATTTTACAGGCGTTTGATAAATGGGCAATTGATTTTGTGGGTTTGATCACTAGGGAAAAATAATGGAGCGCGATATATTATTACAACAACTGAATACTTGAAGCGATGGGCAGAAGCAAAAATGTAAAGGATTGTACAATAGCTATTGCTGCAAAGTTTATTTTTTGAGTTTATCCTATCCTAATTCGGTTTTCCTAAGATATTAATGAGTGGTCAGGGTATGCATTTCTTAAATGAAACGATTTTCATAATGCTTGAAGAATTCTAGGTCTATCATTAGAAAAGTACACCCTATCATCCTCAAGCTAACAGTATGGTTGAAGGCTTCAACAAAATTTTGGAGAGCATTCTAATGAAGATTTGCAATGTAAAGTGGAATGATTGAGATGTATGCATACCAGCAGTCCTGAGGGCATATAGAACTACTTGTAAAATGTTGACAAGCCGAACACCTTTCAGGTTGGTCTATGGGCAGGAGGTTGTGATACCCATGGAATATATTGTGTCAAGTCTACGGATTGCAACACTAACTAATATGGTTGATCGTGAGACTATGAAGGAGCGCCCCCCACAACTGATGGAGTTGGAAGAGGATCGGTTTTTAGCAGTATTTCACCAACAGGTGTAAAAAGAGCACGAAAGGGCATGGAAAAATTGACATATAAACCAGTGCACCTTCTAGGTTAATGATTTGGTATTATTATATGACAACAAGTTTATGAAATTCCCTGGAAATTTTCGAATGCATTAGTTGGGACCATATGTGGTCAAGGAAATTACAGATGTTGGTGCAGTTCAGCTCATGAAGCTGAATGGAGAATTGTTTCCAGGAAAAGTCAATGGTAGTAGATTGAAGTTGTACAATGGCAATCTCTCCCCTACGTAATGACTCTATGATGATGGGATACTCTTCGTACTCCAGGCAATTGCAAGGAAGTACGGGACTATAAACTACACTACCTGGAAATTGAAACAACGAAGTAAGGGGGTTGCGCGATCGAAGAAATTAGGGTGCCGAGGGGAGCTGCGCCATGGAGGTTGGTGCCACGTAGCTGGGTCAAAAAGTAGTTTTTGGGTTCATTGTAGGTGATTGGATGGAAAAAAATTCCATTCGGAGGAGTGGTGAGGGTCCATTAATCGGGAAAATCTTTGGAAATATTTTGCCAAAGATGCATTTATGATAGAAAATTGGAGGGAACGGTTGGATTTGAATTTGAATTCGCCTATAAATCTGGCAGGTTGGATAGCTTTCGAACACTTTGCATCCTGAGAATTGAGTTTAAGTTTTTATGCCTTCTCTTGTGCCAAGATCTAAACCATATGTCTGAACTAGATTAGGACGAGATCTTCTCAAGACTGGGATTGGCTAACATCCTCGAGGATTTCCGTAAGGATTTTCTAGCAAATATGATGGCCACTCCCCCTAAAATAGCAGTCACGCCATCTGAAGAAGCCCCCTCTGCTAAAGTACCACCTCCTATGCCTATGAGAGTTTTGGTGCCTAGGCATCCTAGACCTAAGCCTTCTGTCACTGATAAGAAACAAAAGAAGCCGCAACAAGTTCTGGTGCAGTAATCGTCGTTGAAAAACCCTACAGAGGTTTGTCAAAAGGGGAAAATGGACAAGTCACAATAGTCGTATGAGCCCCTTGATCTCGATGAAGAAGAGCTTCATAGAGGCATCAAGGAGATGGATGCCGAAGAGGGTGAGCCTCTGACTCGACTCCTAAAGTATATCCCACTGTGAAAAGACAAATTTCAAGTGCCTAAAGACCCAGATACCACCAAATCCATGGTTTCTACACCACCACTACCAAAGCAGGTGGTGTTTGAGGGAGCACTATTAGGGTGCATTCCATCACTCAAGATGTAGGATTGGGACTTGGCAGGCCATGAGAAGTTCCCGCAGCTTGCGTCGAATAAATATTTGGTGAAAATGTACTATGCAAAAACTAGAGTAACGCCCCTGAAGCCAATGAAATGGGCCACAAGAGTTGAGAAAGCAGGCGTATTGAACATGCTCTAGATGCCACATTTCAGCAGAATGATCATTCACACCATGTGTGTTAGACAATTGCTCACCTTGGTGCATGAAGGGTGTCTGTAGATGAGAGAACCCATCCCTATTACTGACATGTTAATCCACTGGATTATCATGCTACCCTATCAAGGTGTGGATCCAACAAAGGAATTTGGAGGAAAATAAAAAGAAAAGCAACTCACGGACTAGATGGAGAGCAAGTTTGGCTTGGTGAAGAAGTTACATGGATATCCCATATGCTCCATTACAGACAAATTTGTGTAGTTCTTCCCGCAGATATTGGCCTACAATATTATGAGGAAGTGTTCCGTGGATGAGGTTCCAATGCCAGTGATTTCATTAGCTGCACAATGTGCTAAAGGAGTCCAGTACAACTAGGCTCGATACCTTAGTAAAGAGTTTTTGGCACATTGTCGCGAAGCCCAAGATGAGGGAAATACATTCCATTATGATTGGTTATTGTTTTTGATAGTACTGGTAGCATGGAGAATGCCAGAGGACAACCAGTTTCCTTCGCAAGACCTAGACCTTCCGAAGGCAGCAAGGTTCGCTTTGTTCTAGGCATCCAAAGATGCAAAGCGGGTCATGGAGGCCAAAATATTTTGGGTGCTTGAAGAGATGGATCTTTTCACAATGATAAGCTAGAGGCCTAGGCTATCACCTATTCTATACACACAATTGGAGCCTTATGCAAAATTCAAGGCAGATTTTCACACTATATCTATCCACGCGAGATAGGATCCAAAGGAGGAGTGGTATAGGTTACCCTATCTGGTGAGTAAGGTAGATGTACAAGAGATCATTGGTAAATGGCCAGGGGACTGGATGGTTCCATCCAATCTAGGCGCGGGAAAAAGCAAGGCCAAGGAAAGTACCTCCATGCAGACCACAACAACACAAAAGCAGAAGGAGGCAGAGCCAGCTTTCACTCGGGAGAAAGTTGTGAAATAGAAGGAGGAAGAGCAGGTTGTCGCTAGGGAGAAATTTGTGAAGCAAAAGGAAGCTGTTTCCAAGGTAGCTACTGCTAAGGCAATTTTTAACAAAGAATAGGTAGTCAAAGAGAGTGTAGTAGAGGTTGAGGATTCTTCTTCTCAGTACACCGAGGACTAGGAGGAGTCTGATGTTGAAGGAGAAAAGGGCATAGAGTCGGGCACCCCCTTTATAGTCAAAAAGTGCCCCAAGCAGACAACTTTTGGACCAAGGAAGAAGTAGAAATATACTAGATTCTCTTAGGTGGATCTATTGGTCCTCACTAAGGGGGAATTGGATGAGATTGGTGACAAGGTCTATGACACAACAACAAAGTTATGTACAGAGTTCTAGCAGCAATACTAGTAGGTGCAGGGAAATGTATAGAAGGATTTGTGCGATTTGTAGATCCAAATAGGGCAACTGCAAGTGAGCATTGGCCAGGCAAGTGGGATTCAGGTGAGGCTATAGTAAGCGAGTGTGACCGTGATATATACCAATTAGAATCTGGATCTCAAATTCATTCAATTGTCAGACATGACCCTGTGTGTCCAAAATTAGAGGAAGCAAACACCTAGTTGTCACAGATGAAGGATTTGGGTATCAATCTTGCGACACTTTGTTAGGTCCTTATACTACTAGTGTAACCCCTTATTGTTATTAGTACAACCCCCTTATTATATTGTTATGCCCATGTAGTCCCCATATTGTTATTATTGTGCCCCATAGAAGCCCACTATTGTTATTATTATGCCCTTAAATTATTATTGTTATGTCGGCTCTAATTATATTATGACCCCTTAGACTCCTATATATGGAAAGGGGACCTTTTCATTTGTATCATCAAAGAATTGTTCATTTGTGTAATGTAAAGGAGGTTTCCCCCTCGAAGAGGTTTATTTCTAAGGTGTTCCTATATCTTCTCTATCTTTTTGTGAGCTGGTTTCATAACATTTGGTACCAGAGCTTTGGATTCTAGGGTTTCACTACTCCAAACAGGTCATTGTGGAATTTTCGCTATAACGTTTTTTCTATGACATTTCAGAAGCTAGCAAATAAACCCATTTGAGATGAAATCGCATTGAACTTCGGGTCCAAATTTCAGATCTTGTCTCACTATATTTTCGAAGATATAATTTGAGGCTAATGTTGAACTTGGGTCAGGCCCCAACAAGCCAACAGGTATATCAAGGGTAAAGAGAACAAGGTTTCAGATGCTCTTAGCAGGAAGATACAGGTAAATCACATTGTGGCTATGAGGTTTTATGGGACAGACTTACAGGATCGAATTTTACAAGTAGGTCAGCAGGATGACGATATAGAGAGCTTATGCACATGTTATAGTGGAGTACAGGTAGTGGTACATGTACAAGTACATGTGAACAAGAAGTGGACTATCATCTCTTAGCAAATGGCTTGATCAAATTTAGGGACACAATATATGTTCCAGGCAATAGTGAGCTCAAGAAGATTATCTTGAGGGAGTTTCATGCAAAACCATTTTCAGGTCACCTAGGCTACCAAAATACATTGATAACAGTAAAGAAGTTTTATTATTGGATGAATATGAAGAAGGATGTGGCAGAGTTTGTGGCTAGATGTTTGGACTATCAACAAGTAGAGGCAAAATGTAAGCATTTTGGTGGACTACTATATTTTATTGTGATTCCAGAATGGAAATGGGAGGTCATTTCCATGGATTTCATCATAGATTTTCTGAGGACATCTAGACAACATGATTCCATCATGGTAGTGGTGGACAGGTTGACTAAGGTAGCACACTTCATTCCAGTGAAGACTGCATATTAAGCTAGTGAAGTGGCATAAGTGTTAGTTAGAGATGTGGACAGATTGCATGGTGTTCCAATGAAGATTGTGTCAGGCAGGGATACAAAGTTCACTTCCAATTTTTGGAAGGACTTATTTGTAGGTTTGGGCATAGAGTTGGCCTTCATCTCAAACTATCATCCACAGATAGATGGACATATAGAGAGGGTCAACAAGGTACTGGGAGAATATGTTGAGGATGAATGTGATGCATTAGCAATGAAAGTGGGAAGAGTATATTCCACTGTTAGATTTTTCTTACAAAAATGGGTACCAGGAGTCTTTAAGGATGAGTTTGTTTGAGGCACTCTATAGGAAGAGTTGTAATACTCCCATCAGTTGGAGTGATTCTGTGAACATGGTGTTTATTGGACCAGATATGTTAGAAGAAATGGAACAGGAAATGTAGGTGATAAAAAATAATCTAAAGGTAGCACAGGATAGACATTAAATCTATGTGGATAAGAACAACTTGTTTAAGGAGTTTCATATTGGCGAAAGGTGTACTTGCGTATCAAGCCCAAGAAGAGCTACTTACAGATTGGGTCATGTGAAAATATGCCTATCGACTTGCATTACCTCTGACAATGAAATTACATGATGTTTTCCATGTGTCATTGCTTAAGAAGTATGTTAAATATGTTGATCATCTGATTCACTAGTATTTATTGTAGGTGGATACAAATGGAGAATTCTGGCCCGAACCTTAGTGTATATTGGAGAGAAAGGTGCTCATGCTCTAGAACCGAGGAATCAAACAGGTTAAAGTACAGTGGAAGTACTTTGGGCCCAATGAAGCTACATGGGATATGGCAGATCAAATGTGGGCTATGTATCCTTCTTTATTCACTAGTTGAGTGAATTTCCTTGAAATATGTTTTGGTATATGTTTTGGGTATATGTGTTGGTGATGTTTTGGTATATATACATATGTATATGCATGTAAATTTCACAATGAGATATGTTATGAAGCTCTAATAAGCGGTATCGGTGTCATGTTGTTTTTCTTTTCAGCAGGTTGATCATTGTAAATACTGCAATGAGCTAAGTTATAAAGATCCATGGGTAGTATGTTTCTCTTTCAACAGTATTTTTGGTTATAGGTGTCACTGAACACTAATGACTGTGTTCCCCCAAGGGGGAGGGTTCTGTAACATCCCTAGTGAAAATTCCATGTAATAAAAGTTAATAATGGAAAAATAATAACCATGGTTATGAGACACTTATTCCAAGTTGAATGTTGGGTAAAACATCCTAGTGTGGGTGTTCATTTGGTTTATTATGGCTAAGAAAGGTGGAAAAGGAAGTGGAAAAGACTTTAGAAAGGAAAAATGGCATTTTTGGAAATTTATTTATGAAAATAATGAAAATTGGGAGAAAAAGAAGGTGAAAGGTCACGGGTTGCATGTGAGGAGGAAAATGAAGAAAATGGAGGCCACATTAATAAAAAGGCTTTTAAGGATTAGTTGGTACCTTTTGTCAATTCATTTTTGGAGTGCTCTCTCTATTCTCTCTCTCACACACTCTTGGATAGTTAGATTTTTCTTGGAGTACTTCAACATTAGATCAAGAAAGAAAAATAAGGCAAAGAGGAAGCAAAGATCAAGTAAGGAAGAGTAGGATCAAGCATCTACAATGGCTTACTTGTAGGTATCGATTTTCATGTGTGATTTCCTTTCTATATTTGGCATGGATGGTTATGCATGTGTGTTCTTGGTTCTCTTTTTGTCATGGGCATGGGTTTTTCCAAGTGTGACAATGTTCTTCATCCTTGCCTTGCCATTTCCAGATAGCCATGGTGAGATGGGGTTATCATGTTTCTGTTGACATGGATTTCTAGATGGATTCGAAGCTCAGTACAGTGGATATTTGAATGAAATAACACATGGCCTAGTGAGCCCTTAATCAGAATGTGGATTGATGTAAATCCACTAGCCTAGTGACACCTGAACTGGACTGTGGGTTGCAGTAAAGCTAGATATTGTGTGCCTCAGTGGGCCTAAGAATCCTCTACCACTGAATGGTGGGATATATGGTAAATCCTATAGGTGGTTTCCCTTAGTTAGGGCTAGGAATCCTTGCCAGCGAATGGAGGGAAATATGATAAATCCTGGAGGGTGATGTCTCAGTTATGGCCTAGTGACCCCTAGTGTAGACTGTGGGTTGTGGTAAAGCCTAGAGACTAGGAGACAGGAAAATTCCTCACGTTGTAGCTGGATAAATTCGATGGAATTCATGCTTGTTTATGGCCTAGTGAATCAGTGAGGATTATAGTAAAGCCTGATTCTATTGATGAGGGTGAGGTTTTTTAGCCTTGGGAAGGCCTGGTTAGGTCTTTTTCTTTGAGTCCCACATTCATGCTTGGAATATGGCACAGGGGTGATTGGCTTAAGAGAGACTTGGCTCAGCCAATCTATAGTCGGGTAGAACGTGGTAATCCCATACTGGGCTGGTTTTAGCATTCATTAATAAGATTTTATTTCCTTGTCATTTTATGAGAAAATGTATTGGATTATATGTGGAATTTATGGTTGTTGTATCCTCATGATTTATGTTGTTTATATGTTGGTTATGTATATGTTTTATGACAGTGAAAATGTATGGTGGTCATCATGTTTTGATTTGTGAATGAATGAGAAATGAATATATGACCTAATAGATGATAATACAACTAATGTGATAAGGAACCAATGCTTCTTATCAATTCCAAAATAAGTATGAGACCCCTATGCTCAGATTTATTGTTTAAACCTGTAGAATACATATTTGTAATATGTTTGGCAAAATTCTTGTCATGGCTAGTAGTGGTCGAGTCAAGTCCTTATTTAATAATTTGCATTGGCATCATAGGCTCTATGTTTCTTTTCATTCATGTGAATTCCATGAAGATATGGGTAGTGACTAGGTCCTAGCCCTCGAATTTAGCCTTAAATCTCGTAGCCGTTGGCATAGCACTGGCAGAAAATGGCTATAGTCATACTCAAGTAGACTCATCGGAGCGATTGGGACCTATTGGGTGTGTGTTATATTATTTCCATGACTGTTCGCACGTGCGGGGGGGTCACAGGGTGGGTAACAACCCTTATGTTCATTGCGCTAGGTGTATCGCCCCTATTTTGGGCATGATGGTTTTCTTCCCATGGTATTTTGTATATCTATTTAAGTGAAATATGGTTATGTTCTAATAAAAGGTTAATGGTTTTTGGTTTATGAATGCTTCGACATGTATATATATATATATGTATTGTAATATTGAAAGGAACATAATGAAAAATCAATCTAGTAGCCCTTGTTTTGGGATCTAGGGGAAATCTTTGTGTATTTGTTTTATATTCTCGTCATTGTTTATTTTATGTTTCTTTTAGAATTTTTCTACAGATAATTTATTTACAGTTTTAAAACCTATAAGACCCTTAGTCCCTTGTAAGGCTTGGCAAGGGAGAAACTAGGGCTCTAGGTCCTTAAACTATTGAGTTGCCTCAGGTGTTGGTCACCTAGAAATGTGGGGTAGCTCGTGGGGGTTCTGTTGGATGTGTAGATGGCTAGTTTGGTTGTGTTTTTCCAGTTTCACCTCCTTAAGATGACCTAGGAGGTTGAATTATATCATAGTAGCCTCTCATCACATGTTTACCCCGGTTGGCCGGTTACCTGTGTAGATGTGGGAGGTGGGTGTTACATTTTCCTTTGTACTTACCTATACCTATCTTCAATATTCTAATAAATTTTGTTTCTTCTTTGTTAGAGTATAAGCATAAACATTCCCAATCTCCTATAGACTTGTCTTCATTAAATGTTGCATCTCAAGTTGTTGATTTTATTTAGTCATACTCATCCATATGTTGTAGTTGAGCCAAGTAATTGATCCTTTTTTATTTCTTAAATATTTTACATTTATTATATTGTTGATACATTGAGATTAAATTTAGCAGATAGATATCTCAAGACATTTTGAACTACTCTAGACCCCTTGAATTTATCACTTAAGCCCTTCATTACATTAACAATTTCGTCTACTCTAAGAAAAATCTTAACCACATCTTCATCTTAATTCATTCTTAAAGATTCAAATTGCATTTTGTAAACCTGTAGCTTAGTGAATTTTACTTTACTATCACCTTCATGAATATTTTTTAGCTTTTCCCACATGTCTTTGGTAGTAGTATAATGCATTACTTTAATAAATTTATATTCAGTTAGTCCACTAAGAATGGTATTCATGGATTTGTATTGAAGGTGAATTCAAGCTTATCATCTATGTTACCTATTACAGATGGCTATGCATATATATTCTCCATTTCAACCCATACATAGACACCAAGAGACATTAGATATGTCTTCACTCTTATTTTCTAGAAGGTTTAGTTCATTCCATTGAAAATAATTGCTTTATTTGTTGAACATCCTTCTTCACTAACCATTTTTATGCACTATATCTTTGCTTCCATATGTAGGGTTGATACATAATGAACCTACTCTAATACCAATTGATGAATACTTGGAAATTACTAAGAGTGGGGGTGAATAAGTAATTGTGTCTTTTAAAACAATCAATTCAAGTTAATTTTTCACTTTCAAATGTTTTCTTTGTAGCTAATGACTTATGTATATGTTCAACTCTTAATTGTTTCTTTTGTAGTTACTAGAGAGACATTTGCATTTAATATATAATAATTAATTTAAAAGCATTCAAACAAGTGAGACATTAAACATGCAACACATGAAGACACCAAATATAAGTGGAAACCCATGATTGGGGAAATCGTGAATTTTGAATGAAGTGATGTGAAGGAAAGATCTTACTCCCTTATTACATTAGATTTTATGTAGGATCTAACCTATAGGAGGTTTCTAATTGAATTTATTTTGTAAGCGACAAATTTCTTGGAATCTCCTACTTCCACTTATAGGCTCTAGCCTATTCATTTTCATACTACGAATTGAAAGGAGGCTACAATTCCCTACTCAAATTACAAATGAATGTTACTAGTTACCTCATAACTTTTCTCTACTCTAAACTTTGATTCTACCCTCTATTATATTTCTTCTCTTATCTGATACTCTTTCTTAGTTTTTCTCTACTTATGTTCCTTATATTCTATACTTCTTGCGAGGCTTACTTATGATCTCTCCCTTTTTCTCTCAAAAATAAATTCACTAACTTATTTTTCATTCTAAATGACATGTTTTATAAACTACGCTTTCTAACTATTTTCATTCCATGCACTAATTAAAATTGAAGAGTTGTCACTTGTTCTTCTCAAGATGTTCAATATTTTCCTCTTCATTTCCAAATCTGAAGCTCATTTCAAGGGAAATACTCCCTGAATTACTTGGAAAACTGGAAATTTGAAGTCCAAAATCAATGATTGCAAAAGACAGAGCTTTATTATTTTTTTTAGATTTGTACTAGCTACATTTTAAATGGCTTCAAGCGTTCTTCTATAATTTCTTCATCATCAACAACGTGATAATTCATGGGTTCCATGGCTTGTGATATACCATATCATACAAATGATCTTGTCCAATGCAAGAATTAATTATTCAACTTATGTCTCAAGGTATCATTAGTCATGTTTTCATTTTGTTTGTAAGCCAAACATCAAGATAATCAACAGAATAATTAAAAATGATCATTCAACAATGATAAACCTTTGCACATCACTGTACTTTAGTCAACACTTAGCAAATAGAAATCAACAACAATTAGCCTTTGAGTCTTCGATTCAGGCTTGAGTATTTTGTTACTTAGCCTTAACATCAAGAAACCCTTGCAACATCAAACATGTAATCAATTTACATCAACATAACACTTTGTAATATCAAACATGTAATCAATTTATATCAACATAATAGTTGACATCAACATAACCCATGACTATTTGACATCAATGTCAACATTTCTAGCAACCTGAAGGTCTACGTGTGGATTTCCCACTAGGTTAGGGTATGGCCCTCTAATTTCAATTAGACAAATGAAATATTTTGTTCCTCTATATGATGAATATCGAAATACACTTTTAATTATTTCAAAAAGATATTTAGCTTCAGAGCATCAATATCACCTTGGTATGGCTTGATGTTGACCTTTTCTTCCATTTTGAATAAGGACAGTGAATGGATCATGAATTTTGAACTAGGTTGATCTCATTTAGGTCCTTTCTTCGACTAGTTCTTCATTTCTTCATGATATCATGATTTCCCTCTTATCTATCCTTTGTGTCAAAACCACCATCTTATCTGACTCGCGAAATATTATTGTTTAGGATCAACATAAGGAGATTCAAATTGTGACTTATATCTATAACTTGTGCTTCCATCCATGAAAACTCTTCTTTATAAGATTAGGAGGGTTATTCACAGATCCATTAGTAATGATTATGATTTTATGAATTTTGGCTTAGCTTATCTATATCCCATGCAAATCTCCACTATATACCCAAATAATCTTGGTCTAATACCAATATGATTCATAAACGTCTATTACAGGTGAGACCACCCTAGGGCTTTGGGTTGAGAACCCCAACAAAGCAGAGGGCAAACCACAATAAGAAATGATTAGGCAATTAACCTAAATGCTTATTCTATTGAACTATGCAAGAGTGTCCTTACTTGGATTTCCTACGTTTGGGTAGATCCTGTAGGATGCAAACCCTTAGCTTCTTCTGATGTTCTTGAAACCTGAAAATTATTCAAATGGAACATATACAATAGTAGAAACATAAAGCATGTTCATGATATTAACCTTAAATCATATAAATGAATAACCAATTATACATCAATACAAGATTCATAAATCAATTACAACATAACGTGACACATAAACACATTTAATATCGGAAATAGAACAACATTCCTTTTGTTGAAGTCAGCTACAAGTAAATTGGAGAAATACGACCTGATTCCTTCTCTAGCTCCAAGTAGAACTGTCCTTTGGATCTGTCCTTTCCCGACCTTCAACAATCTTCCTCCATCACCAATACAAGGATATCTCAAGCAAGATGAAGGATATCTACAACAAGGAAACAAGGGTTTCCTGAAGCTTTGGGGAGTGCAAGAGGCACAGGGATTCGTCAGACTCAATCAAGGATAATTTCACTATAGTATCAATATCTCATATATTCTCCCTTAAGGTCTTCCCATGGAGGTTTATTTATACTTCTCAAAATTAGTTGTTTTAGTTGGTAAACAGTTGGGTTATGGGCAATAGGAGATGAGTAACAGGTAAAACTTGTGAACTCTGGCAAAATTAAGGAAATTTAATTTTTTTAAATGTGTTAACATATGTACGTGGGTTGGGTATATGTTGACCCGTGTGTACATGTTTTTATCATAGGTCAAAGTAGTGTATAGGGAATAAAACACTATTTTTTAAATTTTGGACCAAGTCTGGAAGGAGGAGTTGCCCTAGCCCATAATCAGAGCATCAGATCTACTAAGAGTGGTAAATGGTGCTATAACAGATGCCCCTTAATATATGAGGTTAAAAAGGGTACATTATGGACGAAATGTGTTAAGTGTATAGAAGGAATCATACTGAGATCGAGGAGGCATTCACTAGAATTCAGCCTACTAAGCCAGTGAAAGAGATTAGAAAGAAACTGTTGTCTGAGGTGGGCATACGCATGCTCAAAAATAGTAAAGCATGTCCGCATGTCAAGTACAAAAGAAGATACAATAGGCATACAATTATAAAGGAACTGCAAATACATAATGGATCATCTGATCAAAATCAAGAAAGTACATGTCTGAATATCACATATAAAAAGTTGATCAATGATGTTGAAGTATGAAACTGATCACTGAATTCAAGAGGCTAATCCAAATAGTACCAAGTAAACATGATGGAATAAATGGTACTACACTACAACTCGGGTGCCAGCATATAAGATGTTGATGTAAGGAACTACAACATATAAGGTGGATGGCATCAACTAGCAGAAACAGGAGCAACTGACAAGTGAGCCAAGACATGCTGACGTAAACCCGAGGTCTTCACCGACCACTGTGGTACATTTCTACACAATGAAATGAATGATCTGAATTTGACCATGTGAGAAATCATTTGATTACCGGTCATTGATGTATACCATTAACAAACGTGAGGCTACTCACCGATAATGATGATGAGATTCAAGATACCCAGTACAATCTAACAAGTGGGAATAAATGAGCTATAGTCGAACACTTGAAAGAATCTATCAATCAGGAGACAATGATGTTTTCCCACTGTCGATATCGAAGGAATCTTCCACTAATGACTACAAACCTAAGGTATTGCTAAATGGACTCTATATCTCTTTCCCAAAGCACTGAGCTGAAGTCGATGGGAAACAATCCACTAGAAGGGAGGCATTAAGGCATCCTTGATCAATCTAGCGCGAGTATATCCTGTAGGCCAATAATATGGAAGGAATTAGATGAACAAAGATGTAATAACCCAACTGAAGCATGTTTCCGGCGTACACAAGATGTGGCTAGCACACGATAGAAACCCTCTGAACCAACCAATAATGAAAGCTAACACAGAGGCAAGGAATGCACCAATAGGGTCAAATGGAAACCAAGGCACTGCATGAATCCCAATGTATGATAATGAAAGCTAATTTCAAACACAAGGGAAACCACTTAGTCAAAGACCCATGATATTGATTGATGTTGAGCACAAGATGACCTACCAATAATGAAAATAGAGCCAAGGTGTGGCTCTGGATTTGCCCTTAGAGCAATTTTTCTTAGTTGGTAAGAGCAAGACCCACCAACAAGAAGTCAATGGAGACCTTCTCAAACCGACACGAGCTAAGGACCAATAAAACTGATGTGATAACGAACATGACACTAACAACTAGGGATGGTCAACTAAAAAATAGGTCAAGAGACACCACAGAGAGGTCGACTCGGGTTTACTTCCCTTGAAAAAAAGCACAACTCAACTGTGACTATCTGGAAGCATATGATAACTTGAATAAGTTTGTCATGTAGGAGGCATAAGAAAACTCTCCATATAATTGGAAGAGGTAACTAATTGGAGGAGTATTTACTCAATAACAAGGTTAAGGCTCTCCTAAGTCAAACTAAAGCCCATCCCAATGGAGGAAAGACTTACTTTTAAGTGCTTTGTTCAAGGGCAACACAACTAACTTTAGCTGCCATCAAATATGGAAATAATCTCTCATTCCCGCTCTTTTTGGAATATATAATTTTTTTGTCTTTTTCTTTTATAGGAAGCTTGAAAAATAATAAAATAATGCGATAGTACAGTGAAAAGAATGAGTGTTGAAAAACAGATGTTCTAGTTCTTGGGAGGGGAACATTCCTATGCTCAATGCAAGGTGCCGACACTGGTCAAGGACACTCAAAGGAATGATCTTTCCATGGGTAAAAGGGTGTGTCAAGTCGCAGAGGCTAAGTGATTGCAAGGTTGATTTTGTAGAAGACAAGGTCGAAAAGTGGCTTAAACATGAGTCCAAGTGAAGTCGGCTCAAGGCCAAAAGGTGCAAATATTCAATATGCAATGCAGCAGTACAACTTAACACAAAGGAGCCTCTAGGGTATCAGACCAGAAAATAGTGTAGAAGGACGAGAATGAGTCTTCAATGCATAAGTCATGGCGGGACTAAAGAGGACTCCCAAGCCTACTCAGCATAACACTTTGTAATATCAAACATGTAATCAATTTATATCAACATAATAGTTGACATCAACATAACCCATGACTATTTGACATCAATGTCAACATTTCTAGCAACCTAAAGGTCTCTGTGTCGATTTCCCACTAAGTTAGGGTATGACCCTCTAATTTCAACTAGACAAATGAAATATTTTGTTCCTCTATATGATGAACATCGAAATACACTTTTAATTATTTCAAAAAAATATTTAGCTTCAGAGCATCAATATCACCTTGGTATGGCTTGATGTTGACCTTTTTTTCCATTTTGAATAAGGACAGTGAATGGCTCATGAATCTTGAACTAAGTTGATCTCTTTTAGGTCCTTTCTTCGACTAGTTCTTTGTTTCTTCATGATCTCATGATTTCCCTCTAATCTATCCTTTGTGTCAAAACCACCATCTTCTCTGACTAGTGAAATATTATTGTTTAGGATCAACATAAGGAGATTCAAATTGTGACTTATATCTATGACTTGTGCTTCCATCCATGAAAGCTCTTCTTTATAAGTTTAGGAGGGTTATTCAGAGATCCATTAGTCATGATTATGAATTTATGAATTTTGGCTTAGCTTATCTATATCCCATGAAAATCTCCACTATATACCCAAATAATCTTGGTCTAATACCAATATGATTCGTAAACATCTATTGCAGGTGAGACTACCCTAGGTCTTTGGGTTGAGAACCCCAACAGAGCAGAGGGCAAACCACAATAAGAAATGATCAGGCAATTAACCTAAATGCTTATTCTATTGAACTATGCAAGAGTGTCCTTATCCGGATGTCCTACGTTTGGGTAGATCCCGTAGGATGCAAACCCTCAGCTTCTCCTGATATTCTTGAAACCTAAAAATTATTCAAATGGAACATATACAACAGTAGAAGCATAAAGCATGTTCATGATATTAACCTTAAATCATATAAATGAATAACCAATTATACATCAGTACAATATTCATAAATGAATTACCACATAACTTGATGCATAAACACATTTAATATCTGAAATAGAACAACATTCCTTTTGTTGAAGTTAGCTACAAGTAAATTGGAGAAAGACGACCTAATTCCTTCTCCAGCTCCAAGTAGAACTGTCCTCCGCATCCATCCTTTCCCGACCTTCAACAATCTTCCTCCATCACCAATACAAGGATATCTCAAGCAAGATGAAGAATATCTACAACAAGGAAACAAGGGTTTCTTGAAGCTTTGGGGAGTGCAAGAGGCACAAGGATTCGTTAGACTCGGTCAGGGATAATCTCACTATAGTATCAATATCTCATATCTTCTCCCTTAAAGCCTTCCCATGGAGGTTTATTTATACTTCGCCAAATTAGTTTTTTTCAGTTGGTAAAAAGTTGGGCTATGGGCAATAGGAGATGAGTAACAGGTAAAACCCGTGAACTCCGCCCAAAATTAAGGAAATTTAATTTTTTTAAGTGTTTTAACATATGTATGCAGGTTGGGTATATGTTTACCCATGTGTACATGCTTTTATCATAGGTAAAAATAGCGTATAGGGAATAAAACACTATTTTTTTAATTTTGGACCAAGTCTGGAAAGAGGAGTTGCCCTAGGCCATAATCAAAGCACCATATCTACTAAGAGTGGTAAATGGTGCTATAACAGATGCTCCTTAATATATGAGGTTAAAAGGGGTACATTATGGATGAAATGTATTAAGTGTATAGAAGGAATCATACCGAGACCGAGGAGGCATTCACCAAAATCCAGCCTGCTAATCCAGCGAAAGCGATTAGAAAGAAACTGTTGTCTGAGGTGGGCATACCCATGCTCAGAAATTGTAAAGCATGTCCACATGTCAAGTACAAAAGCAGATAAAATATGCATACAAGTATAAAGGAACTACAACTACATAATGGATCATCTTATCACAATCAAGAAAGTACATGTCTGAATATCACATACAAAGAGTTGATCAATGATGTTGAAGTATGAAATTGATCACTGAATTCAAGAAGATAATCCAAATAGTACCAAGTAAACATGATGGAATAAATGGTACTACATTGCAACATGGGTGCCAGCATATAAGATGTTGATGTAAGGAACTACAACATATAAGGTGGATGGTGTCAACTAGCAAAAACAGGAGCAACTGACAAGTGAACCAAGACATGCTAACATAAACCCGACATCTTCACTAGCCATTGTGGTACATTTCTACACAATAAAAATGAATGATCTGAAGTCGACCAGCGAAAGCGATTAGAAAGAAACTGTTGTCTGAGGTGGGCATACCCATGCTCAGAAATTGTAAAGCATGTCCACATGTCAAGTACAAAAGCAGATAAAATATGCATACAAGTATAAAGGAACTACAACTACATAATGGATCATCTTATCACAATCAAGAAAGTACATGTCTGAATATCACATACAAAGAGTTGATCAATGATGTTGAAGTATGAAATTGATCACTGAATTCAAGAAGCTAATCCAAATAGTACCAAGTAAACATGATGGAATAAATGGTACTACATTGCAACATGGGTGCTAGCATATAAGATGTTGATGTAAGGAACTACAACATATAAGGTGGATGGTGTCAACTAGCAAAAACAGGAGCAACTGACAAGTGAACCAAGACATGCTAACATAAACCCGACATCTTCACTAGCCATTGTGGTACATTTCTACACAATAAAAATGAATGATCTGAAGTCGACCATGTGAGAAATCATTTGATTACCGGTCATTGATGTATATCATTAACAAATGTGAGGCTACTCACCGATAATGATGATGAGAGTCAAGGTACCCAGTACAATCTAACAAGTGGGAATCAATGAGCTATAGTCAAACACTTGAAAGAATCTATCAATCAGGAGACAATGATGTTTTCCCGCTGTCAATAGCAAAGGAATCTTCCACTGATGACTACAAACCCTAAGGTATTGCCAAATGGACTTTATATCTCTTTCCCAAAGCATTGAGCTGAAGTCGATGGGAAACAATCCACTAGAAGGAAGGCATTAAGGCATCCTTCATCAATCTAGCACGAGTGTAACCTGTAGGCCAATAATATGGAAGAAATCAGATGAACAAATATGTAGTAACCCAACCAAAGCACGTTTCCATCGTACACAAGATGTGGCTAGTGCACGCTAGAATCCCTTTGAACCAACCAATAATGAAAGCTGACACAGAGGCAAGGAATGCACCAATAGGGTCAAATGGAAACCAAGGCACTACATGAATCCTAATGTATGATACTGAAAGCTAATGTCAAACACAAGGGAAACCACTTAGTCAAAGACCCATGATATTGATCGATGTTGAGCACAAGGTGACCTATCAATAATGAAAATAGAGCCAAGGTGCAGCTTTGGATCTACCCTCAGAGAAATTTTTCTTAGTCGTTAAGAGCAAGAACCGCCAACAAGAAGTCAATGGAGACCTTCTCAAACCAACACGAGCTAAGGACCAAAAAAACTGATGTGATAACGAACATGACGCTGACAACTAGGGATGGTCGACTAAAAAATAGGTCAAGAGACACCACAGAGAGGCCGACTCAAGCTTACTTCCCTTGAACAAAAGCACAACTCAACTGTGACTATATGGAAGCATATGATAACTTGTATAAGTTTGTCATGCAGGAGGCATAAGAGAACTCTCCATATGATTGGAAGAGGTAACTAATTGGAGGAGCATTTACTCAATAACAAGGTTAAGGCTCTTCTAAGTCAAACTAAAGCCCATCCCAATGGAGGAAAAACTTACTTTTGAGTGCTTTGTTCAAGGGCAACACAACTAACTCTAGCTGCCATCAAATATGGAAATAATGTCCTGTTCCTGCTCTTTTTGGAATATATAATATTTTTGTCTTTTTTTTTATAGGAAGCTTGAAAAATAATAAAATAATGCTATAGTACAGTGAAAAGAATGAGTGTCGAAAAACAAATGTTCTAGTTCTTGGGAGGGGAACATTCCTGTGCTCAATGCAAGGTACTGAAACTAGTCAAGGACACTCAAAGGAATGATCTTTCCACAGGTAAAAGTGTGTGTCAAGTCGCAGAGGCTAAGTGATTGCAAGGTTGATTTTGCAGAAGACATGGTCGAAAAATGGCTTAAACATGAGTCCAAGTGAAGTCGGCTCAAGGCCAAAAGGTGCAAATAGTCAATATGCAATGCAGCAGTACAACTCAACACAAAGGAGCCTCTAGTGTATCGGGCCAGAAAATAGCATAGAAGGACGAGAATGAGTCTTCAATGCATAAGTCATGGCAGGACTAAAGAGGACTCTCGACCCTACTCAATATAGTAGCATGGGAAAAAATGTCAGCAAGGATCTAACTAAGATGCCCATGTAAAGATTAGCTCTACCATCACATCATGATTTTAAAGTCAACGAGTGAAAATGGTTTGTGAACCAAGACACGATGGGGTCGACCCTATGGCCAACATATCGTAGTATGGAGGCTAGTATGAAAAATGTAGCAGAAATTGGTATTCCATAACCTTTATGATAGTAAGAAAATGATACCTGCCATAATGGGTTTGCGGTCATGGGACCAAAATTGTTTCTCTAAGAAGTATCCAAAATTTCCTATAAAGACAACCCATTCTAGAGACTCCAAACCAAAAGGTCAAAAAGTCCATAAGATAAAAATCAATTTTTGAAAAAAAAAAATTCATTTTGCAACCTATATAAGGACTTTTGGACTCACATTTTTGTCATTTGTTTTTTGAGCAAGGAGTTGTACAGACAAACTCAAACAACTTTGCTCCATCCAATTCAATCATTCAAATCGCTCCAAAACTTCCAGGTAACCCTTTTATCATGCTTTTAATAATTCGTGATACTTTTTAGATGTTTTTTTTTTAATTTTGATCATAGGAAAATATGTTAAAAATTTTAACTCTGTGTACATGCAGGTTGAATACAAGTAACTATTATACAACAAATTGACCTCATCATCAACTCAGAGGGGAAAGACACGATAGCTGAAACAAAGACCACAATCACATGCCTTGATTCTGCACTAACGCTAGTTGTGCACTAACAACATGCTTTATAAAGCTTTTTACCAAGCCTGGAGGTGCGTTAGTGACCCTCCTAAAGCATGTTACTAGTATGGGAATAACATTAGTGAAACTTGGTGAAGTTCCAAGGGTCAAAGGAACGAATTGACTCACAAATATCTAGATATTTGTCCCTAAAATTACTCAAGAAAAGCAAGGAAACATCCAAATTTGAGATATTTGGAGTATTTCTAATCTGAAAAAAGGAGGCAAATGGGAAAGAGCTGAAAAGCATGGCAAGTTCATTACTTTTTCCCTAGTGAACTCAAGGAGGAGCTTGGCAACACTAACTCAATTGCTATGTAATCAAGGTGAGGGTTATTGTGAAAGAGGTCAGAGCATTTGAAAGGATAGCATACTTGACTGTTGAGCATTGACTCATGTCATAAGAAGTGAGCAAGAAGGGGGAGAGAGAGAGAAGCTGGAGGGGTAAAGGAAGGCTGATACAATATATGGTTGTAATCACTCTTCCAATATTAATATAGAATTGCAGTTGTACCATCTACTCGTGGTGTTGATAATATCATTCATTTAGTTGTTTCTTCAATGCCTATTAGCATGAGTAGCTTAGTTGTTTGCAATTAGATGTTCTTTTATATATTCATGTATTAATTATCAGAGTTGTATGCTATGATTATGCTTGTCTCTTCTATGTGTAGGACTTGACTTTGGATTCGGCTTTGAGGGAATTCCACTTGGATGCATTGTGATCTCCAAACAAATCTACACGGAGACTTGAGGTAATCTACTTCTAATGCTTTGATAGTTAGTTATTGCCTATGAACATGCATGTAACTTTTTGCAGTTGCAGATAATCTTACAGTCTGTCAAAGGTCCCAGGAAGACCTTTGATCGTATTTACATTCTCCATACACCGTGCATTTTACCCCATAGTAGAATTTGTGACTCCACTGGGGACTATACATATAGTTCCTGGTTTACCCAAACTCTTCTCTGTTCTCTCCTCCTTCTAAGAGCTCCCTATACTTCTGCAATCCCTTTTTGACCCACCAAAGATCTTGTTGCATCTTGCCTACAAGTATTCACCTCTGAATCTAATCTTGAAAGCCCTTGGTTTGATTGATTTCCTACACCGACATAGGTTAGCAGGCTACACAGAGCTTTATAAATCATTGTGCCTATTCACAGGGAGCGTTAATGGGCCTACTAAACCTCTGTAGCCACTGTTACAGACTGTTAAGCCCCCAATATCTTGATTTTTAGCATTATCTGAAAGCCAAAAGGGATAGGAAGCCTTCTCATGGACTGAAAGAAGATCTGTAACTAGATTTTGCTAGCAAAATAGGTGTCCTAAATTTTTTTTTTTTTTTAAGGAAATCATTTGTGTTTTTCTTTCTTAAAAGCAATTTTTTCAAAATAAAGACTCACATTTTTTATTCATCCTTCTATTTAACTGGTTAAAATCTACTCTATTTTGTTTTCAAGTATTTGTTAAGAAACATTGGAAAGAAGTTCTTTGGTTATGCATGTGTTAAATGACTGAAATGCATGGAAATAATATGAATATGTGAAAAAGTCTCATTTGTAGAATATAGCTTGTTTTCATCAAATTGATTTTTTTTTTTAAGCATTGTTTTTTGCATGATTTATTGAGTCAAAGTCTCATCACATTTCATATGTCAGCTCCCCTACCGAAGACAATAATCAAGTACACATAAAATTTACCTAAAATCAATCAGTAACTCTTTATTGAGCAAACAAACATTAGCTAGGCTAGGATCTTGGGATAAGTAGAGTGAGAAAAACTGCCCAAGATCGAACACCAAACTAGTGTCATTAAAAGAGAGAAAAATTCCTTCTGCACTCATCCTACCGAGACCACTCTAGTAAAAGCAGAGCAAAATATGAGACAACATTGGATTGTAAGTGAAGGTTGCCTGCCTTCTCTAACAAATCCTTTGGGTATTCTTTGTATTGGGGATCCCTTCGGGGATTTCATAACTAAGTCGAGGACTCAGGTATCTTGCCCACACAGCGTGTTGTCTACGACTATGTCCCCCCTGGTGGTGTCTGTGATCTGAGGTATCTTTAGTGGCCAAACTTTTAGGGACTTACACATGGTGACTAGTATAGGCTATCCTTGTACCTAACACAGATCGATCTACTCTGCCTTCAGTTTTTGGGAGGGTGCTCATCTTCACGAGAGTACCTGGCCCCTCAATCTGAGGTTTAGGCAAAGCTCTAGAGTAACTGTAACCGTACATCTAGTCATCCTTCCCTGTTATTCATTGAGATTTTGGTTTCATCTTTGGTAATCGGTGCTTATTAGACAGGGAAATTTCCCTCTATTTGTTGATTGATCCAATTAGTGTATTTTTTATATTTTTAGGCACCCATGTGTTATCATTTTTGAGACTTTAACAAATATCACAATAAAATTTATTGATAAAATAAATGGTCACTGTGGCTACATCCGGCCCTCGTCATCAATCTAGACGATTGCTAGGACTTCCTCCACTCATTATGGAAGATCCGCCGAGCTCCAGTGAACCAAATTCCCCATCTTCGAGGAATCAGTCTCCCAGATCTCACTCAAGATCTGTTTGGACAACCGACGATTCAAGTTTGCCAGAGAATTTATTTACCGAAGGATTCCTTCCTTCCTTAAACCCTCCGCTTACGAATCCATTTGACCCAATCTTGGATCCCGTGGTACCTGTACTTCCTGCTTCAGTTGTTAGAACATTTCCATCTATTCCATCGACGGCTCATAGGTTGTGGGACTTTAGTGACACTTTTGGTCCTCCACCACTTCCCCAACCGACAGTCACCCTAACACCGATAATGGAAAATCTCATTATCCCATTTTTCCCAGGTACAACCACTCACATGACACCATCTACGAGTGGAACCCAGTCGATGTCAGGTTCCACCTCTTTAGTGTCAAACGGCATAACTTCGACAAGTGCCACATAGAGCACTCCCTATAACGCTCAATGTGGCATTATGGGTGTAGTTCTCATCTACCAACAACATGGCCGGCCGTCGTTGTACGGTACAAACCCCCAGATCCATATAACTAGGGGGGTTCCCAATATGCACATGTCAGTAGGGAACGTAACAATTCCCCCTGTTGGAAATAATACTGGGAGGGGGGGTGAATCAGTATTATCAAATCAATTATTTTTCATTTTACGTTCAGATCATATACGCTACTTCAGTTAGATAAAACCGTGTATATACGCAACTTCAGATAAGGAAACCTGTGTATACCATGCAAACTTATAATTTAGTTTATTCTACAGATGTTGATCATTAATCTGTGCATCAGAACTATGTAAACAATAACCAGGAACAATAAAATAGAGTATTAGACAATCACACACAGGAACACAAGATATAAGTTGGAAACCCAATGTGGGTGAAAACCACTTGCTGCAATTCGTCTCTATCTTTTTCAATTAGAAACCTTTTTTTGCAATGATTCTATACTGGTGCAGTCCTTTACCAGTACGTAGGGTGTGACCTTAGAGAACTACAACCCTCTCTCATTCTCCAGCTTCTCCTGGAAGGGAGCTACAACTCTCTTAGCTCTTGTACTAGATGAGCTACTAGTACGTAGGTGCTGACCTACTAAAGGCTTCAACCTTCTTTTATCTTCCAAGGACCACGTTTCATAAATTTTCAGACTGGATCCATGAATAACATCTGCAACAATCAATCTCCTTTGAACAACCCAATATAGAATTAATCAAACACTTCTCTGACAGTTGTACCCAGAACACAGTAACAGTAACCATACACCAATTCTAAACCCAGATCATTGGAATAATCAACAGAAGCAGCTAGACCATAAATTAAGAGACGTACACTACTTCAATATTCAGAAACCTACGTGCATACGCTTTTGTGTTAAGATCAACCTGCGTATACACTCTTTTGACTTATAGAAACTGCGTGTATACGCTTCTATGTTAAGATCAACCTATGTATATGCTCTTTTGACTTATAGAAATTACGTGTATACGCACCTTCGCTTCACTGAACCTTCGTACAGATCTATAAAGATAATTTACCCCTTCAAATGTTCAGATATTAGTTAACCCAGATTATCATATTTATAGATCAACTGGGTGCCATATATAACAGATCAAAATCATACAAAGATGTTATAACTTAAGCCTTAAGATTTTGACCCATCAAGAGAACTATCCATTTCTTTGCACTTAGGTTCCTCCTTCATTCAGATCCAGCTCTCCCCCATGACCCCAATCACCAGTATTCCAGATCTAGCACTTTTCAGATATTCGATAATTCAGATCATGCCCTGGCCTAATGAATTCCTTCCTCTTTTATAGTCTGAGGCCTTTCATAATACCATGGTCCAAAACCATAACAAATCAATACCATGGACCCAATACTTGAGATCAACACTTCGGACGAGATACCATGGTCCAAAACCATAGGTTCAAATACCAAGGACTAAATACCACGGACCAAACATAAGTTCTCCCACATGAACGCGCTTTTCCTTGCGTTAAAGTGCGTGTATATGCATACGCGACTTCCAAATGTCTAACCCACGTGTATACGCGGCTTCGTCAAGGTGAACTTGCGTATATATCTTTTTCTTCTTCCTGAGTGCCTAAACTGAGATCTGTCACTAGAGTGAGTTGCCATCAAGGACAACACCTATGCCATAGCACCAAACCTACCATAATGCCAACACCCCCTTCATTCTTAGGCATGCATGGTTAGTCACTAATTGACATGAGCATTCCCTCTATCAATCAAGGACAAATGGTTAGTTCTGTGTTGAGTAGGAATCCTCAAGGGGTTCCCAATGAATCCATGGGGGCACCCTACTCACACATTCAAATGAGCCAAGGGGGCACCGCTTATCTTGGGGGCAATTCTATACCCCAGTATCAAAATCCTCATAGAAATCCACTCCACAATACCATACCTCAAAGCAACTACTACACCGCACAACCCATGTACAATATTAGAAGCCAAATGATGGGATGAGTGCAAAGATCCTCAAGTCATTTGTCATCACCATGGTCCGAGTTGGGGGCACCAAACTCTCTACCTTTCTTGGCAACATTGGATATACCTTACTTATACAAGCTAACGAACGACCCCATCTATCACAACTTACAATGGTCGCCGATCCCGCATAAGATACCAATGGACATCCCTAGGTTTGACGGAAAGCAAGGGGAGGATCCAGGCACCCATATCACCACCTACCATCTTTGGAATGTTTCTAACTCCATGGTGGATGATAGTGTCTAGTTACGTCTTTTTCCCCGCACCCTCACTGGCAATGCAGCTAAATGGTATATTGAGTTACCACGCACATCGGTAAACACCTTCGATGCTTTAGCAATGGAATTCCTAAAGCACTTCCAGCTACCCATCCGCTATGAGACTAGGACAAAGCTCCTCACTTCATTTCGTCAGGATACCGTCACCCACATTAGTGAGCACCAATATTGCAACAACAATGTTGCAACTCCTAGGCTGCATACTTTACTCTTATCAACCCAGTAGTTCGTAACAAACTTGGAAGCAATGGTGCTGTATGCACAAGTACCAGTTCTTACTGCAAGCTATCACTTGGTTAGCTGGTACAAGATCACTAGGAGCTCAAACAAACTTCTATGGATCCCAAAAGAAGCTCTATATGTGATGAAAGAAAGGAAATCTTACTCTACAGAGGCTACTCTACTTGCAGAAAGGAAAAAGACTAAAATGTAAACTAAACCTAGCAAACCCTACTTAACCAACTAATCCTAGTTTTGCAGAAAGAAACATGAAAACCATGAAATGAATTCCACTACCTACTCAAGGAAGTAAAAAACATCTACTCAAGCTATTTCTAGAAGGAAATGAGAAAAAAACATCTTCTTGAATTTTTATGTATTTTTATATGAAATTGTCATGTATGTAATTTATTTGTTCGTGAATGTGGCAGTGATTAGGTGGTGATTAAGGATGGTTTCGAGACTTGAGAGGTTGTAGGATGTTGTGGATGGGTCCTAGGAGGTCTTAGGTTGCCTTCTGGAGGCTTTTCCCACAACCAGACTTCAAAACGAGGCCTACAGGAAAATCTACAGGAGGCCGCAAGGGATCTACAAGAGGCCTACAGGAGGATGCCGAGAGCAGTTTTGAAGGTTTTGAAGGTGTGAGAGTGGGTGGAAAGGGTAGCGGAAGGCTAGGATGATGTGTTAGGGTGCCTAAGGTTCACCAAGGATTTCTAGGAGAGGAAAATATGGTTGGGAAAGAGGAAGAAATCCTATGGAAAACGCAGAAAACTAAGGCAAATTTGGGGTGAACTTTGGGCAACCAGTAGGGCATAGATCAGGAAGAGAATGTGATGCCTGATAGGGTGACTTGTTGTGAGAAGAAGTTTGTTGTAAAAGAACTAATAAACAACAATGAGATCAAGTAAGCAAGGTAATTAAGTACATCAAAGAAATATAATTTTGCATCAAGCTAGTCTAAACACTAATCTAAGAAAGCAAATGCTAAGAAATGCTCCAAGGAAAGAAATCATGGAAGAAGATTTATTGCAAAGATAGAATGAGTATGGTGAAAGAGATCTAAAGCAAAGCATTAACCTTTTAACAAATTACAACACTAGAAATCCTATGGAGAAGGGAAATCTGTGTTTTTGTGGCAGTAAGAGGGTCTTGGCCTCAGTTCATGGTCCCAAGGGGAGGAAAGGAGGCCAAGGATCTGTTGATGGTCTTTTTGTATCTTCTTCCTATCACTGTTCAACCTGCTACATAAAACTCAAATGGAAACAACCTTCTAAATCACCAAAAGCAACCTATTCTTAGTCAAGAAAGAAATTTATCTAACAACAACTAATCCATGAATTGAAACAAAGCATATAAATACAAACAAGAGGAGCTTGGCTACTTGGATTGGGCCCTAATCTAAGAGATTCAGCCCTCTAAGGTAACTTAGTTCTAGCTCAAAAAGGATCTCATCTTTATTATCAAAATAATAATATGATTACATGAAACTGTCAACAAAAGTAAGCTCGAAGTTGAGCAGAGCAAAGTTGCAACAAAAATTCAACAAAAATTCAACCCTAGTGAGGCCCCAGGCCTCTCTACTTATACAACTGAAGCTCCCAATAGCTTCCTTAAAATCAAGGAGGCTTGGCTCCCAAGACTCGAGATATACATAAGTTATCCTCCACTTGCTCGGCTGCCTCCCAGTGCATTGATTTGGCTATTTGTGCTTCGAGCTGCATGAAGGAGAATTCAAAGTGGGGAGTCATAAATGAGGGGGATACCCTCCTATAAATCCTCTCCTTTGTCCACTTCGAATTATTGCTACCAATTGTCCATTAAATTTTTGACTTTGTCTTCACAATTCAACAAAAATCTGCATTAAATACATATTAGATTCCATGGCATCATAACCAACCCAACTCGCTCCATAAGCATAAGTATAATAAAAAAATATGCAATAAGCTAAGAGAATGGTTGATTAAACTATGTTAGGAGGCAAAATGAGCCCATATAATTACCCGTTTATGGGGTTCATCATCTCCCCCTACTGAAGGTGTTTCTCATCCTCTGAGCAACTTAGTCCATCTCCTCATCTTTGATGGCCCTGATGGCCTCCCTGACATCCCATGCTTGTGATATGAGATCCTCTTCTTTGCCATGGAATCCTACCTTTTTGTCCACCTCTTCCCACTGTTGTTGCTCTTCTTCCTCTTTTCTTCCTTCTAGCATGCCTAGCAGCAATGGGGGGACTCAATTTGAGGCCAATCCAATTGGCCTTCAAACTCTGCATGGAGCACTTGTACAGTGGGACTCTCCTTAATGCTTCTTTCATCCTTGTTGGGGAGTGATACTCACTGATCTGCAAACTATGCGGTAAGGTGTTCCACCTCCTCATATAAGCATGAATACAGTCATCCCCAAGGAATCTTTCGATGTCCTCAAAATGTGCAATGGCCTAAGCCTGATCATTGATATATTTAGGGGCAATTTGGGGATTATTTGCAAGCAGGTTATGTGTGCTAATGAGTGGATCTGATGGCCCAACTCTGATCATTAAGGGCTCATTCTGCTCCTTTATCATCAACTTTCTTATTTTTGTTGCCCTTAACTCCTCATGATTCATTGATGAGGCCATGGCCATTAGTTTCAAGTCCCCTAGCCTAGCATTGGGGTCCCACACATTCATGTCTATGAGGGCCATGTTATGCAAATAGAATTCTGCTATTTTTTTACTTGTCTTCTGAAGAGCTTTGGTCACATAGGTTCATAAACTGTCTGTAATCCTGAAAAGGCATTGTACTTCTCTATGCCAAAGCCTTTATTTGAAATTGCAGCGAATGGTCCTTGACGTATAATCCATATGATTTTGTTGTGTTCTGCATTACAGTGTCTCCATAGACCAGTTGGCCATGCATGCCAATTGTGTCTCTTTTTCTTGCAGCTGTCTTCTTAGCAACTCATTTTTTGTTTCAAGGTGAGTTCTCATGATTGCTTCTCTATGTCTGATAGCACTTAATTCCCTACCCATTTCTTTGATTTAATTCTCCATATGGCCAATATCCTCAACTCCCTTGGATTTGCCGATTTGCATCCACCTATGGCTACTTATTCTTTCTTTCTCCAACTCAAAGAAAAGTGGGATTGCAAATTTCTGTGGAATGTTTCTTCCCCCCTCAAGAAGATTGTAGTAAGAGCCCAAACTAGGCTGGGGGTCAGGCTCTTGTGCCTCTATTGCTTCCTCCTTCCCCTGTGGCTGTCCTTCTATCCTTCTTTCAAGTTTTTCAGTCTCCTGTAGTCTTGATAGGGTCTCCTGTAGAACAGTCTGTGCTTCCTGTAGAACTGTTTTTGAGTCCTATAGTTCTACTTTTTCCTTCCATGTGGGAGATCTAGGAGTCCCCATTTCATAAGTGATAGGTGCCTTGGAAGGGGATTCCTTCCCTTGGGCAGAGGGTGAATCTTCAATAACAATGGGCACTATAGAAGAAGGCTAGGGTTTCCCTTGTTTGATCCTTGTGCTCTTCCTAGCCTTGAAATACATTGAGGTTTGCCTCTTCCTCTTTGGTTTTGGTTTAATTAGGGTGTTGAGGGTAGTGAGAGAAGTTGCTACCTCTCTTTCTAGGGTCTTAGGGGACACCTCTGCCTTTTCTGCCTCTTTTTGTCCTCCTTCTGTCTTTTTCTCTGTCTCTGTTGGTTTTGTTTCCTCTTGTTCTGTTTTGGTTTCTTCCTTCTCTATTTTGGTTTCTTCCTTCTCTGCTTTGGTTTCTTCCTTCTTCCCTTCTTATTCCTTAGTTTCTTCCCCTTCTCCCCCTTGTTCCTCTTCCTCCTCACTATCAGAAGGACTAAGATCATATGTGAGGGACTATATGTCATCTTCTGCTATCATGTTTCGGAAAATTTCCCATGCTATGGGGACTATGATTCTTCCACTAACATTTTAATTAACCCATGGTGAGCTAGCTGAGCTAGACCTCCTGTGTTCAACTTAATGCTGAAGTCTATGAGGGACTGCAAGAGAAAATAGGGGATGCTGAGTTTCTGGGGTGTTGGAGTGTCCATGCCATATCTCAGCTCATGGAGGAGTCTAAAATGGTAGCCATAGACTATGCTCCTTCACAAGAAATATATTTGATGATTTGGTAACTGACCTCATCCCAAGGTTATGGTATGCTTGTCCTTCTAATGCCATTTTTGTATTCTACAGGATGTTCATTGTTTTGAAAGAAGTTTTTCTTGGCAGACTGTCCAATTGGCTTTTCATCTTTTCTCCAAGTTAATCCAAGAGGAAGGGTGGTAACCCTACTGATAAATTATGGGGTGATTTCTATGGAAGACCTCTGAAAGTAATAGTGGCATGGATCCTTAAGTGAGGGACTAAAGAAAGGGAAAAATCCTGAACCACTTCTTCATCAAACCCTCGGAATTTCTCAAAAAATGGCATCCAATTTGCTCTGGTGAATATGGCTACTACTTGGGGGTGTTCATGGAGCCTTGTTGAATTTGTGGGCTCCTTCCTCATGAATCCCCCTATCATTGTGCTTATACCCCTTTTGAACACCAAAGTTAGAGATGGAGACAAGAATTTTGAAGTAAACAAGAAAACAGAGAAAAACTGTGTTTTTTAAAGAAAACAGGAAGAATTTTTTTATGTATTTCCTCTTCTTCTATGGACTCAATTCCTCCTTAAAATTATATCATTCCTTGAACATATTGATAATCAAGGTGGGTATGCACAAAACCTACCTCCTCAAGCTAGAAATCGAGCAAAAACCCTGTGTTTTCTCCTTAAAAATAGCTTATTGCCCCTCCTGAAGAACTGCCTATAGGTGCTCCTATAGAACACTGATAGCAGGAGGATGGATGAAAGCGATGGAGAATGATGGTTTCGAGGCTGTGGTGGTGACAAAGAGCTTGATGGAGCTAAGTGGATGAGGATGAAATGAAAGAAAAGGTGGTGAAGGAGTTTTAAGGAGGAGTACTTATTTCTTCTTTTAGATATTTCCAGTGATGGGGTGAGCTGGAAAAAATGTACGTTGCTATATTTGGACCATTGGTCCCCACTTGCCTTGTCATCATGGTTTCTTCCCACAATCACCTCCCATCATTTCATTGGAGTTTTCATACCCTCCACTACCTGTCATTGGGATTTTTCTGAGTTGACTAGGCGCACGTGTGGTGGCATCTCCGGATGAGTGCATCGAACTAGATGAGGGTGGCCAATTAACTGGAAACATTTCCTCGTTCAACCATAACCATCTCATTCACTTATGCATATTTTTCAATTACACAGATGCAACATAGGAGAGGGTTAGTCACTTACCTGCAAGTCGAATATATGTGCTATGAGGTAATTTGGTTCCTTTTGCAGCTACATGATTGTAATTCCTTTGCTGCATGCCTATATTTCCCTTGTTGCATGCTCTTTGCTTTCTAATGTGTGGTTGTTTGTTTTTTGTAGGTATCCTCTGGCTATATCTAGCTTCAGATGTCTCCTTCGATCCCATGGTTGCACTTCTTTTGTTGTTGTGGCTTGATTTTAATGGGATCAACTGCTACAAGAATTCCTACAGGAGATCCGGTAGTTGCTTCTCCCTTTAAAATTTTAGTTGATTTTTGTGCTGGGAGCTATGAGGATGATGCTAGAGATGCTGATGGAGATGGAGAGGTACTTGGTAAGCTGCAGGTGAGATTTGGGGTGCATCTCCCTTTATTTTTTGTCTTTTTCTTTTTTCTAAAAACTGGTTTCTGTGTTTCTTCGACAGGAAGGAAAAAAATGATGATGATGAGGCGATGTAGGTGTGGGATGGATGGCAAGGAGGGTGGATAGTTGTAGGAGGGTCTACATGCTCTTCATGAAACTTCCCAACCCCTCAAACTAATTTTTGGAACCATTTCTGGCTTTCTGTGATTTCTACAGGAGCCTCCTATAGAAAACACAGGGCCTCCTGTAGAACATAGTGTTTCCGGAAAAAACATAGTGGGGTGAAAGAAAGGTCAGAAATGATGGAGAAGAGTGTGCAGGAGATGAAATCGACTTTGTGGCATCTTCTCTTGCTCCGTTTGGTCCTCCTGCAAGCTGCAATGCACATTAAAATTCAATTTTCTTTTTCTTCTTTTCTCTGTTTTTTTTTTTTTTTGAAAGACAACTAGGGCACCTCAAGGAGGTTTTCACCCTAATTGCCTACCCTGGGCACCTCCAAGGGAGGATTTCACCCAGGGATCATATTCTCTTTCCTCTTTTCTTTTAGTTTTTTCCTTCTTCTTTTTTTTGCATCAATGGGCCACCTCAGAAGAGGTTTTCAACCCAATGATGGGACTCAAGCGCCTCATGGAGGTTTTCACTTGAGTCCTTATTATTTTTTTTTTTTTTTTTTCGTCAATGAGTGGGTGAAGTGGAAGCTAAGACATGCTCCACTACCATCATTGTTTTATTCATATCTTCAATAAACTCTCGCTTGGAGAGGGGTTTATTGTAGACTTTCAACTGATGTCCATTGACAAGCATGGGGATGGCTTCATCATCAATGGTTCTGATCAGAAATGAACCATTGTCATTGCATTTCTCCATAGTGTAGGGTCCCAGCCATCTTTTCCTCAGTTTTCCTTTGAAATCCTTGTATCTTGAACCATAGAGTAGTGCCCAATCTCCCTCTTGGAATTGATTCTCCTTGATATTTTTTGTCATGCCATATCTTTCTCTGAAGTTAAACTACCTTTGTGTGGAGAAGGGCTTGCAATCTGTATTCATCCAATCCATTGAGCTCAAGTAGTCTCTCCTTCTATGCACGGCTGAGGTCTAGGTCCATCTGAGCTACCATCCTTAGAGTATTGAACTCAAATTCTATTGACAGCAAAGCCTTCTTCCCATAGACCAGTTCATATGTTGTGAACCCGATGGTGGTCTTCCATGTTGTGTTGTAGGCCCAAGTGGCCTCAACTAATCTGTCCACCCAATATTTTTTGTTGCTGCTCACTACCTTGGTTAGGATCCCTTCCAATGCTCTGTTGGTGACCTCCACTTGCCCATTGGCTTGTGGATGGTAAGGAGTGGAAGTCATGTGCTTGATATTATGATGTGTGAGAAGGTCTTCAATCAGGTTGGAAGTGAACTGACTGCCTTGATCTGTGACCAACTTGCTTGGATACCCGAACTTGTAGAATATGTTTTCTCTCAAAAACTCAGCTAATTTTTCCTCTGTCACTGATTTGATTGCTTTTTTCTCTGCCCACTTTGTCAAATAGTCGGTGCACACAACGTTGTATTGTTTCTGCTTTGAAGGAGGGTTGATAGGCCCCACAAAGTCCATGCCCCACTTCTCAAATGGCTGAAAGGTCACTTGAGGTTGCATGGGCATCTCATCCTTTGGAGTAGGTTTCCCCATCCTCTGACACCGATCACACTAGCTTGTATATCTCCTCACATCCTGATGAAGAGTGGGCCAGTAGTAGCCTGCTTGCAATATCTTGAAGGCAATTCTTTTTGCTACAAAATGACCTCCACAAGGCCCATCATGACAGGTCAGGAGGATGTCAAAGACTTCCTCCTCCCTAACACATCTTCTCAAGATCTCATCTAGACCAAGTTTGAAGACATTTCCCCCAATCCAGGTGAAAGGGGCACTTTTCCTTACTATCTTTCTCTTCTCTTTTGAGGATAGGTGTGGCGGGAACTGTGTTGAAACTAAGTAGTTTGCTATATCATCAAACCATGGAGAGAGTACTGATATAGCAAATAGGTGTTCATCTGGCATTTGGTCATCCACAATTCCTTCTTCACCTGTAGGAAAATTTACTCCAGACAAAAAGTCAGCAACAACATTCTCTTTACCAAGCTTATCAAAAATTGTCAAATCAAACTGCTACAGTAAAAGCAACCATCTAATAATGCAAGCATTTACATCTAGTTTGTTCATTATATATCTAATTATAGCATGATTAGTGTGCACAAAGGTTTGATATCCTGTGATATAATGTATGAATTTGTTTAAGGAATGCACGACTGTTATAGACATTTTTGGGAACTTCAACCCCAATCATAAATTTCCATAAAATGAGGGCTCCTAAGTCCCTAAAAGTGTTTCTTCACTGCCTAAAGGAACAAGTTCAGCTGATTACATCATCTCCCAGAAGTTCTCCACTAAAAACTGCTCATAAATGGCAAAACTGGACCATACTGAAAAACCCAATGCAGAGGGTGTGAGCCATATCACCTTCCCAGTGTACAAGGGTGTGAATGCATACTATATGGCTCCTCTGTAGGGTGCGATGGTCGGGAATGGACAAATGGCAGGACAAAATTGCGAGTGGAAATCATGGAATCTTCTAGAAGCTTCCCTCTTGACACTTGGCCTCCTGTTTCGACCAGGATAGTAAGAGAATCATCATTCTCCCAGTGGAATCAGGAACTATTAAGAGAGAGGACACAATCAGAGCCCCAGAAGGATGATCACCTCCCTACATATCATCTATATATTATCCCTCATCACAGAGATCCGAGCTGGAATCTTGTATCTTGTAGAGAAGTGTTGTTGGTTTTCTGGTGTATATTCATAGTGTTGGGTGATCTAAGCTTTACTTGAGGTGAAGAAGGGATTTCTTACTGGAGGATGATGCTGCGTCAGAACACATGGTTGTAATCCTCTTGCTACTTTTGATCTTAATAAAGCTATTCAATTTTTCCTCCATATTCTTGTATGTTTACTTATATATGCATTTGTATGGTTAACACATATATGATCCTGTGTTATTTATGAATAGAGATATTTGTTCTTCGATAGTAGTATGTTGTTGTGATTCCACAGGTGCTCTTTGAAGCTAGGCAGACGAAGAAGAAGCGGCAAAGCTCTATCAGGAAGGAGAGGAATAAAACAAGGAAATCAAGCGCAAGACTAAGGCTGGTCTCCTTTTTTCCACTTTTATCTATTTTCATAAAGGAAAACGAAAGTAGACTTTACTTGTTTGTTTCTAAGATAGCTACCAGTCTTAGTGGGAATATCAGCATTTGAGTGGACACTATTCTTGGTAACAACAACAGCTAAGAGTTCCTTCTTGGTCACGACTCACTGTACAGTTTAAATCTGCCTTTGACAAGTTTTTGCTTATAAAATATATGGTATAAGGTAACTTTTCATCAATTTTCCCTATGGGTGCTCCTATCACTTTGTTCGAGGCATCTATGTGAATGTGGAAAGGTAGGTCCCAGTTTGGGCCTCTGAGAATTGGGGCAGTTACTAGCTTGCTTTTCAAGGTATCTAAGGCTTCTTGACAATTTTCCGACCATATGAACTCAACCTCTTTGCCTAGGAGGCCAAACAAAGAAGAGGCTAGCTTGCTTAAATATTTAATGAATCTTCTATAATATCTGGCTAATCCTAGGAAACTTCTGACATCTCTCACATTTTGAGGAGGTGGGGCCCTTTGGATGATGGCGATTTTGTTGGGGTCCACCTGCAATCCTTGCTGAGATATTGCATGACCTAACATGGTCCCTTCAGTCATCAGAAATTCACATTTTTCTAGACTGTGGGATAGGTTCATCTCAATACACTTGTCTAGAACTTTCCCTATGTTAGATAAAGCTTCCTAAAAGTCAAAGCCATAAGAAGTAAAATCATCCATGTATATTTTGACTGCATCATGAACCAGTTCAGAAAATATACTCAAAACCACTCTTTGGAACATGGCTGGAGCATTGCACAAACCAAAAGGAAGGACCCGGTATGCAAAGGTACTTCAAGGACAAGTGAAAGTGGTCTTATCTTGGTCTTCCGAGTTGATTTTAATCTGATTGTACCCGCGAGACCGTCTAACACTTGATCTATGAAAGGTAAAGGAAAATGGCCCTTTTTAGTGGCTTTATTCAATTCTCGATAGTTGACATAGATTCTCCACTTACCATTTTTCTTTGGCACTAGCACCAAAGGAGAGACCCATTCATTGTCAGGGATAGGATAGATGAATCCTACATCAAGCAATTTCTGTAGTTCTTCCTTAACAATATCTTTAAGTGTAGGATTCATCCTCCTTTGAGGCTGCCTAACTGGTTTGCAATATTCCTTGATGTATATATGATGAGTACATATTGAAGGGTGCACTCCCTTCATCTTCTTATAACTCTAGGCGAAGGCATCTAGATGTTTTCTCAGTAGGCTGCATAGTTCCTTCTCCTTGGAGGTAGATAGGGATGGACTGATTTTCAATGTTCTTTCTAGGCCAAACTCTATATTTTTGACACGGGGAGAAGTAGGATTGGCCACACAGAGATCAGCTGAGGGGTTGTTTTGGTTTCTATTACTATGTCTTCTAATGGTGATACACTGGGAGGTGGATTTTGAATCAAATTTCCAATCATATCATCCTCATCTTGCATCCCCCCCCCCCCCCCCCCCATGCATTTCTAATGCACAAAGTGGTGCAGAATAAACTTCAGCCTCATCTTCCTCCTCCAACCAGAGAGGTAGATCATGTTATAGCAAGGGTTGGGTGGGAGGATATAGGATTAACTGCTTGGACATGTGCCTATTCTTTATGGTCGTTTTCCCAGCTCGACAGTTGATGTAGGCATCGACTATAGCCAACCAGGGTCTTCCCAGAATGAGAGGATACCCAGTGAGCTTTGCCTTTGGCTGGAGAACTAAGAAATTAGTGAGGTACTCCCAAGAATCAATGGAGACCATCACATCTTCCACAATCCCCTCAGGGGTCACAGTGGAGTGGTCTGCTAGTTGTGCACTGTCGTGGTCTTCCTCAAGGAGCCCTGGAGGTTAAGTTTCAGTATTGTGTCCTTTTTCATCACATTAATGGTAGCTCCTAGATCAATCAAGGTATGCGGGATCATTTTTCTATTGATGTGGACATCAACTACTGTGCTTCCAGGATCCAAATATTTTGGATAGATTACTTGCCCCAACATCAGGTCAGATAGTTGTCCTATGACATTGATGGTTGGGGCATCTCTCTTACGCCTTCTTGGATGCCTAAATCACTTCTCTTTGATCAACCTACTGTAGATAGGCACATCTTTTATGGCTTGGAGAAGTGGTATCTTCACACATAAAAGTTTCAATTCTCCTAGGAGTTCAGTCTCTTCTGGGGTAGGTTGGACTGTCACAGATAGTCTCTCAGGAAAGGGTGGATTTTCTTTAGGTTTGCTTTCCTCTTTATCTTCCTCAACCTCCTTGGGTAGAGGCTGGCTATTTGGGAGGACTTTCCCAGATCTCATGTTAATTTCTTGAATCTCCACAACATACGTTGGGCATGATAGTTCCCCACTATACACTTGTTGAGTCTGTCTGTTGTTTGGGTTCGAATTTGGCTGGGCAGGTATTTGGGCTTGCCTTGGTGGAGCAAAAGGTAACGGTTGTGGTTGGGCAGGTGGTGGAGGCATAAGAGTAGGAAGAAAGTTGTATTGGGGCCTCCACCCCTAATGAGATGCATTCCACTGAGGCTACGGCTGAGCATGGGACTTAAATGAATGGGTGGTTGGTTGGGCATGATATTGAGATGTGAAGGACCAAGGAGGTGGTGTGGACCAGGAAGGATGAGCAGGGGGGCCCCACGAAGGTATGGAAGGCACTTGGTTGGGGTTGTAGTATGCCTGAGATGTGCCTTGCATCCCCTGCTCGTATGGTCTAGGTCCATCTGGCTTTCTTTGGCTTATGTAATAGAGTTGTTCAGTGACTCCCTTAGCCCCTTGATATACATCTTTAAGTTTGGGAAAGGAAGGGCACTTATCTGTAGAATTATTTTCTTCACGGACTGAACAAACCTCTATAGAGTTCAATGGGCATTCATTCCTAGGATGTCACCTGGTGCATTTAGAGCAAAAAATGGCCAAAGCCCTCTTTGCTTCCTCTTGTTTCCTCTTGATATGTAAGGTATACATTTGCATGGTAAGAGTCTACAGCATCTCACTCTTGAACTCTTCCAGCATGTTTCCAATTTTACCTTTGATGGATGAGTTGGAGGAAGAGGTACTAGCTATGGGTTGACTCCCCTTACCTTTCTTTATGGTTGCTCTAGAATGGTTTCTAAAAACACTCTTTATGTCCTCATAGAATAGTTGGTAGATGTCTCCCTTGGCCGGTAGATGGAGGGTGTCTAGAAGATCTTCTCGGATTCCCCTAAGCAGGACCAACTTTAGAGACTCAGGGTCAAGTGTACACCTGGCCCTTTTGTAACTGAGCTAGAACCTCTCTTCATAGTCTTCCAGGGACTCATCACTTCCTATGGTCATTCGGAAGATTTCTTATTTAGTATCTTTTGACCTACAATAGTCTCGATACTTGTTGTTAAAGGCCTGCTGCATCTTAGCCCAAGTTGTGATGTTATCGCCAGGTAATCCCATGAACCCGTGCAGTGTTGTACCCTTGAGAGTAGAAGGGAACAGTTTCAACTTTTGCTCATATTTTGCATAGTCATAAGTTCAACAGATGACAACAAACTCAAACAAGAAGGTGTCAAGATCTTCTGTAGTCAAACCATGGAAATGAGGTAGGGTAGAAAGGCTTATATTCTTCATTTTGGTGCCCCCATTAGTCTCCCAAATGGGAAAGTAACCCTCTATTCTCTCTCCATTCCCCCTTAGCATTTCTCTTTTCAGACATTGGCTCCAAAGGAATGTTTTCTTCTTCTTCTTCCACTATAGGTTGTTCAAATATGTTTGGTTGTTTACCTAAGGGTTCTTCTTGATCGCATCCACTGAAGAAGAGAGAAGGTTGGCTGTGTGAAGAAGTGGGGGTGTTGGGAAAAAATTTTCCTAAGTTATCTCATTCCTACAAGGCATGAAAGGAAAGCTTTTTGGTTGGTTTTTGTTTCTTTTTCCCCACACTGATAGTACCTACAGAAACTGAAAATGATTGAACAAAAAAATTTGCAACTAACTAAAATGAACTTGCTAAAATGGAATCCTACAAGAAAATCTACAAGAGGACACGAGAAATCTATAGGAGGAAAACAGAGAACTACAAGAGGCCTATAGGAGGAGCCCGAGAGAATTTTTCACTATTTTGAGGGTGCGAGAGTGGGTGAAAAAGGTGGATGAAGGTTGGAATGAGGTGTTAGGGCAACTAAGGTCTACCAAGAATCACCAGGAGAGAAAGAGATGATTGGATTTTCTCAAGGAGAGAGGAAAAAGTTCTATGGAAAAATGCAGGAAACTAGGGTAGGATTGAGGTGAGATTTGGGAGACCTATAGGGCATGGCTCAGATGGAGGGTGTGATTGCTAATAAGCTGGCCTACTACTAGAAGAGATCTGCTACATAGAAACTGACAGTCAACCAAGGAAATCAAGCAACAAGTGAAATGAATGCATTTAGGAAAAACAAAGTTTTGCATAAAAATGATCTAAACTATGATCTATGAAAGGAAATGTTGAGAAATTCTGCAGGAAAGGAAAGCATGAAAGAAGACTATTGCAAATCAGGAAGTGAGCATGATGAAGAAGATCTAAAGCAAAGAAAAGTTGGACTAATAACCTACTAAAAAGCTGCAAACACTAGAAGTCTTATGAAGGAGGAAATTTTGTGTTTTTGTGGCAGCAAGAGGGTCTTTGCCTCAAATCATGGTCCCAAAGGGAGGAATAGAGGCGAAGGCACTGTTGCTAGCCTTTTGAATATTTTTTGGTTGCTTCTTAACCTACTATAGAAAACACAAATTGAAGCAAACTACTAAATCATCAAAAGCAACCTATTCTTAACCATAAGAGAAACACATCTACCAGCGAACTAATCTACAAACTGAAACAAAGCATACAAATACAAGTAAAGAGGAGATTGGCTGCTTGGATTGGGCCATAACCTAATATCTTCAGCCCTCTGAGATAACTCGGTGCTAGCTCAAAAATGATTCCATTTTTATTTTCAAAACAATAGCAAGATTACATGAAACTGTCACAAAAATAATAAGCTCAAAATTTGAGCAGAGTTTACATAAGCAAAAATCCAACAAAAATTTGACCCTAGTGAGGCCCTAGGCCTCTCTACTTATAAAAATGAAGCTACCAACAGCTTCCTTAAAGTCAGGGAGCATTGGCTCCCAAAAATCGAGATAATCATCAGTCATCCTCCACTTGCTCGGCTGCCTTCTAGTGCATGATTCGGCTGCTTGTATTCTGAGCTGAATGAAGGGGAATTCAAAGTGAGGAGTAATAAATGAGGGGGATTCCCTACTATAATTCCTCTCCTCTATCCACTTCGAGTTATTACTGCTATTTTTCCACTGGATCCTTGACTTTGACCTCGAAATCCATCAATAATCTGCATTAAATACATGTTAGACCACATGTCACAATAACTAACTCAAGTCACTCTATAAGCATAGATATAATCAGAAAATCATGCAATAAGCTAAGAGAATAGTTGATTTGACTAGGTTAGGAGGTAAAATGAGCCCATATAATTACCCATTTATGAGGCTCATCAGATACATAGATCTAGAACACTTTCCAATAGAGAATCCAGCTATATCGAGTTGTCAAAGCAAGCCAACTCCTTCACCAGGGACCAGGTTCAACATAAATGCCCTCACCTCATGGAGGCTCTACATGCAATGGGGACCATTGATTCCTAAGGAGGGAGGACTAATCCAGGTGGATATTAGTGGCCACCTACCTATTCCACTTATACCTCTAGTCAGTTTCATATGTTTCCTTGTTTATTTCAGCATTAACAATTTTTCGGGTCCTGAACTTCCGGAGCCGTTTTGACCCCTAAACATCATTTTTTAGGTCTGCGACAAGCCTATGGCCATAGGCAATAGATTGCTACAAATACTGTAGTACATGGTGAAACCTTCCCAACAAGGTATCATATGTGCCAAACAAAGATAATATGACCACATTATGACCCCGGGAAGTTGGTTTCCCAACTAACCTCAATGGGCCCACAAACTCTTCACGTTCCATCTCCTAGGGTTAGGGTTTTAATTGTTTAGGGTTTCCCTTGTTGTTAAATAATAAATAGGCCCTTGAGATTCATCGTAACACAGTTCAGAGGCATTTAGCCGCCACATCTCTTCTCAAAGGTAAGCTACCAATGCCCGAGCTAGTTTATTTCCATTTTGTTTGTAAGCATATCATTATTCTGATATTAATTAAATAAAGTGTTATTTATGTTGCATATCTATATTTATGGTTATATCTATAAACTTTTGCATTCATGTTTAAGTTTAGATCAACCTATCAACCAAAACCATGATAGAATCATGTTGCCTTAGTGTCCTTAGAATACCTATAATGAAATCGACGGAAATGACCTCCATTGCCATTTTGGAATCAGAATCGGCTGAAGCAACCCACCTGGATGCTTACACTCTAGTTCCATCTACTAACAGTCCAAAATTCTAGCCACCAACTCTACCACTTCCTTCTTTATATTCAGCCAATAGTATAACTTATTCATTGTTGTCAACATCTTAAGATATCTTAGGTGACCTGAATATGGCTTGACATGAAACTCCCTCAATATAATCTTCTTGAGCTTGTTGTCATCTAGCACATAAATCCTATCTATGAATCTCACCAAACCATCTGTTGTGAGATGATATTCCACATCTTGATCACATGTACCCTATTGTAACATGTGCCTAATTTCCCTGTACCATTCATCATGTTGTATTGCCTATAAGATTTGATCTTGTGAATTTGTCCCATATGAGCTCACAACTACAACATGGTTCATCTGCACTCTCCTAATAAGAGCATCCACAGCCCTGTTCTCCTTATCCTTTATGTATATAATCTCGAAGTCAAACTCACTGAACATGGCCAACCACATAGCATGCCTAGCATTTAGATTCGGTTGTTCAAACAAACATATCAACCCACTTTGATCGTTCATTAGTGCAAACTATCTGCCCAGAAGATAATGCCTCCACATCTTCAAGGTATGAATAATAGTTGCCAACTCAAGATCATGAGTCACATAGTTTTGCTTGTGCTCATTTATTTTCCTGGACTCATAACATACCACTTGTCCCTCTTGCATCAAGACTCCACCAGGTCCTCTTTTGTAAGTTCCTGTACACACCATGAACTCTTTATTTAGATCTGCAATATTAAGAATTGGATAATTTTTCAACAATTGCTTCAACTGCAAAAAATTGGCTGCACATTCCTCTATCCATTCAAATTTCTTACCTTTTCTTTGCAATGATGTAATAGGTTATGCAATATGTTAGAAGTTATTTATGAACCTCCTACACTACCCTGCTAACCTCATGAATGATCTGACCTCATCAACATTCTTAGGAGTTGCCCACTCCATGATAGCCCTTATCCTTTCTGGGTCCACTATTATGCCTTCCTTGGAGAAAACATGTCCCAATTTATGTACCTCTGTCTAAAAGAAATTGTACTTACTAAGCTTGGCATACAACTAATGCTATCTTAGCAATCTCAACATTATTTCTAAATGTCCGTCATGTTCTTCCGCATTCTTATAATATATCAATATATAGTCAATGGATACAATCACAAAATTGTCCAGATAAGGACACAATACACTATTCATCAAGCACGTAAAAGTAGTTGGGGCATTAGTCAAGCCAAAAAAAACCACAACAAACTCATAATGTCCATACCTGGTCTTGAAAGAAATCTTGTATATGTCATCTTCTTCGAAAATAGTGTTTCTCCCTTCAACTGATCAAACAAGTCATCAATCCTCGGCAATGGGTACCTACTCTTAATTGTCACCTTGTTCAGCTGCCTATAATCAATGTAGAACATAAGAGTATCATCCTTCTTATTTACAAAAACTATTGGTGCACCCCAAGATAATAGACTTTGCCTAATATATCCCTTATCAAGCATTTCCTTCAACTGCAACTTCAACTCTGATAACTCTGGTGTGCTCATCTTGTAAGGTGCCTTTGATGTTGGTGTTGCTCTCGGTACCAAATCAACAAAAAATTCAACTTCCCTGTGGGTAGGTAACTCTGGAATCTCTGTTGAAAACACATCCTAAAATTGTTGCAATACAAGGTACCTCTTGAAGATTTCTACATCCTCAACATCCTTACCCTTTTCATTAGAAACATGAACTGCAAACATTACATAGCCTTTCCTGCAACTGCTTTTAGCCTACATAGTTGTGAGCATCCTAACTGATGTAGGCTTACCCCTTCCCTCCAAGATTTTATTTTCCCCATTATCATCTAGGCACTCAATGGCCTTGTCATAACAATCTACTTTTCTCCTATGAAGGTACAACCAATCCATACCCAAAATCATACTATATGGTCCCAATGGAAGTACATTCAGATGTGTTCTTATAGGTATACCATTCAACTCAAATGTACAGGCTAAGCCCAATGATGAACTCTCTTCTTAGTACTTGTAGCCAACTACACCAACCAAGACTCTGCATGCACTTCTTTTCTCAAGCCAAACTTATCCACCAATTCATTATTAACATAACTATAATTAGATCCGGGATCAATCAAAATAGAAACAACTCGACCAAGGAGCTTACCTTCCATCTCAATAATGGATTCCTAGTGATTTGCTTTCTTGTTGTCCATGGCTGTATAAATCTGAGGAATGTTATGACCAACATCCCCAACTATTTTCACCTCTTGAGCATTATAGATCTAAGGCCTTCCACCCTAGTACAATGGACAATCCTTCTTGCGATGATCTTTTCCACATATCTAACACTGCAATGGTCCCCTACCATCACCTTTGTTCTGCTACTCTCCAAGTTGTGACCCATGTCCCTTCTCAACTTCATTGGACTTCTTGTAAGGATAAACATTTTCTTTCTCACTTGCATATTGAGGTCTTCCCCACTTTAGTGGCCACTTCCCTTTAACTTTCTCATTCCCCTTCAAATCACGCATAGGATCAGCTTTGTGCTTTGACTGCTCATAACAATGCTTCAAATTCCATATGGCCTCCTCCAATGATATGGGCTCATCAAAATCAATCTGGTCTTTATATGCTACTGGAAACCCACTAATGTATCTCTGAATCTTAGCCTTGTCATCCTTGAGGTATGGAACGTACCTCAACAGATTCAGGAACCTTCCAGTATACTCATCATCTGTCATAGAACCCATATGTAGCTCATCAAATTCCTTAGCTCTATCATCATAGTACCTCTCTGATAGGTGCTTCTTATTGAAGAGTCTCTCGAACTCATCCCAAATCAACTCTTCTTCTCGAATACCCTTGACATTATTCACATCTTCCCACCAAATGTCTGCTTTCACTTTACAACTGAATGTAGTTATTTTGGCTTTCATGTTCTCTGAGTAATTATGAAATCTAAATAATTTCTTCATCCCAAGCAACCATGCCTTTGCATCGTTTGACTTCTTCATCTCTACATCGAACGTAGGATGCTTGACTTTCTTGAACTCCTCAGGCAATTACTCATTCCTCCTATAAGGATTATGATGGTGATGATGGTGATAATGTCTAACAAATGAGGAACCAGAATGATGCACATACATACTAGACCTCACGTCAAGTGTATCTAGTGATTTGCCACCTTTGACTATGTCCCCTTTATCCAACTTGTATCATGACCGAGACCTGCTACCATAGGCTCCATTAGTTTTCTCTTCCTCCTCTTGACTGATCCCCAATTGTCCTTGTCTCTGTAAAACTGACAAGATCTGAAGAATCACTGCATTGACTTATGCTTGCTTCTTCTGAGCCCTTGAAAGTCTTTCTTGAGCCTCAACTAACATGTCATTGTTTTCTTTGCAAATTATGATCTCTACCCTCAAACTCCTCAATGTATATGTTATACCAGGAGAATACCCATCTCCTTGCTACCCAAATGATCTCTAGGAAGAGTCACGAGAACTATAGTTTATCATTTTTCTTGTCCTCTTTGGTTGTCTTCTTCCTACAAGTAGGCCATCCTAGATAAACCAAATAGATACAAAAATCAAAACCATACCTCATTGGCATTCAAGGGAGGCTTATCTCATCTGCAAAATCAGTCCACATTAGCATTATACATGTATAATCATAATAATATCAATATAACAACATCATGCATGACCATATAAATTATATACCATGACCCCATGCATGACAACCATAACCTTAAAAACATTAGATTTTACTCAAAGAGAGAAACATGCTCTAATACCACCCTGTAACCACCTCCTCCCACATTTACCCACTTTCATCGATTTTCTAGAGGTAAACATGAGTTCAAGGTCACTATGATAAGACTCAACCTCCTATATGACCTTAAGGAATGAATTCGACAACTTAAGACCTTACTTACTTCCCTCGGGTGTTACAAGACCTCCAGGAGCTATGGAACCCCTCTAGGTTTCCAACCCCTGATCTAACTCTCTTTCTTCACTAACTTGGGCTCTCAGTCGTTCCCTTGATAAGCCCTCCAAGTGATTGTAAGCCTCTAGTGGCTCCCATAGGCCTGCTTCTCAACGACTATGGAATTTTCCAGTCATTTTTGTGTTAGCAGCTCTGAATTCTGAGCCACTTTTTGAGGACTAGGACTCAAGCCTCTGCCCATAACTCAACGAAACTTCCATAAATGATTAATAACATAGAAACAAAGCTTAAAAACCAAGAACTTGAGCAAGGACTTGACCTAACCCCTCCCAAATAGGACATACATTATATCAAACACACGGTAAACATGCAACCTACAAGTCATGAATGCATATATGATCATAGGGATATGAAACTTATCTGAGGCTTACCAACAAGAAATGATGCCTTCTCACAATAGTTGGTGTAACACAAATTAGGTCATGCATTCATTAACCAACATTCATTAATTAAAATTTGATAAGATCCATACTTAGATTTGTCATATAATCATGCTTATAACCAACGTATAACTAGGTAGATAACAATGATAGAAAAACCATTAAAGCCACATAATACAAGTACAGTTACTCATCAAAAACAAAGACAAACTTATCTCTTATTAACCATATGCAAAATCCAACTAAGTCAAGGACTTCCACGTACTACCCGACCATAGATTGGGTTGAACCAAATCTTTCTTTCATCCAACCACCCGCATGCCATATTCTAAGCATGAATGTGGGATCTCATGGGATAAACCAATCCATAAAAAACCAAGGTAATCCATAGGCTAAACCACCTCCACCCTCACCATATAGTGATATCACCTAAACTGGTCCTGAGATCACAAAACCGAACCGAGATTGGATGCCTCATAATTCCTTCACCATCCCTTGAGGAATTATCCTGTCTCCACCTAGTTGTTGAGGCCTTCCCAGAGAAAACCATATCCACCCCCAACCATTGGGATTTTCCTAAGACCACCTTTCCTGGATCCAAAACCTTCTGCCAATCCAAACCTTAACCAAGAAAGAATCCCATCACACCATGGCTATTCAAAGATGGCAAAGCAAGGCTAAAACCATTGTTGAAACCTAGTAAAACCCATGCCAATGACAATAAATGAACCAAATACACACATACACATACCATGCATGCCAAAACTAGCTAGGAAATCATACATGCAACTTGCTACCTGCAATTATTCTCGCTGAAGCTACTTGATCCAACCTTTCTGATGAGCCTCGATATTGCAAAAACAATGTTGCAACTCCCAATTCTACCGACTTTAATTATCAACCCAAGGTTCATACAAACTTAAGAGGTATCAGAACTATATGTTTGGCATATAGTGTGTCCTTCCTTTGTTGTCATGATGTAATGGAGTGCATGTACTGAAGCCAAATCAAAACTAATTGGAGAAAATGAAATGTTCGAAATAGAACCTTAACTTATTGCAAGAAAGAAAGTATGAGGAAAGGGATTGAAATCAAATGCTAATACACAGCACTTTCTAACTAACTTCCAAGAGGCTTTGCTTCAAAGGAATGTTAAGTTAACATGTATGCAATCCTACTGCCCTAAGCATGCAGATTCAAACCATCAAACCTTCTACTATTGTACATGTAAATGAATAAAATAAATATGTTTTTCTTTTTGTCTTTTTTCATGTGAGAGTGTGAAAGCTAATCTCTTTTGGTGATGTGGCAAGTGGCTTGGAGATGATGGTGAATGGTCAGAAGTCTTGGGAGACAAGTAGGGACTCTTTGTTAGCTTCCGAGATGATTTCTTCTCAATTCTGCCTCAAAACAAGATTTCCTACAAGATGTTATAGGATTTCCTACAGGATCCCCTAAAAACCTATAGGATACAACCGAGAGCAAAAGGATGGATGTTGAAGGTGATGGAAAGCTTAGGGAAGGTGGTTGGTGGATGGAATGAGGAAAGGGAGTGCCTATGACCACTTCAGAACTCAAAACCAAAGTTGGGAGATGGTTGGATTTGCTCAAAAAGCTTGGAGAAGTTTCCTTGTGAAATGATGAAACTGGTGAGGGTTTAGTGAAAGAAAGTGAGGACCATGGGTGGATGAAGTTGGGATGAGGTTGTTGACTATGAAATATCTTTGTACTCTTGAAACACTTGCACTGCATCAAACATTGATATTTACCCAAAAATCATGCAAACAAGAAGAATTTCAATTATCTAAAGGAAACAGAATTTCATGAACTAGTTGTCTACTTTATGCATGAGGAAAACTTTGTAGAATGATATAAAACATTGATGAGATCTAAGGTAAGATTGAAGATAGAAGAAATGTAAATCAAATCCTACTCTTGAAAACTAGAAAAATGTTGACCTAAGTGTGGAGAAAGAGGGTTAAAATGGTCTTGATGGCATGGAGGTGAAATAGAGGCCTAATCCCAGCTTCAATGATGATTTTTCTCAATTCAGTCTCAAAACAGGCTTTCCTACAGGATGCTACAGCGATTTCCTACAAGATTTACAGATTTAATATAATTCATCGAATGACCAAGCAACTCAAATCCAAATTGGATGGGAAAAAAAAAATTATTAACTAGTATGTCTTAGGTCCCCATTACAGGTGGAATCACTCAAAAATACCTCTGTTAACCCATGCTAAAAAATAGAAAAACATTACTAGTCGAAAATCTAGAAATTCAACAACTAGTGAGCTAGTAAATCTAAAAAATGCCTAACCAAATCAAGTACAAATCCAATGGGGTATTTTTTGTTATGAACTAGAATGTTTGTGTGATCTAATGCAAGTGGAACCAACTCGATTGAAGCTTATTACCATGCTCTAAAAAATAGCAGAAATTTATTGTTCTTCGCCACAAAGGAGTTCCATAAATCTAGATTTGGGAATAAGAAGACTAATCCAAATAGATCAATGATTAGTATGAACTTCCAAAGATTTCCCAAGGATGAAATAATGCTTGTGATCCTGCAAAATAACTTTCATTAACCATTTATCTAAATCCTACAACAAAAAATCATTAATACTAAATGCAGAAGTAAAAAGAAATAAAAACAAGAGATGCATGTGAATAAGAAATGAAAAGAAGGAAAGAAAATTATAAAAAAGGGCTCTGAGGCTCCTGGGATGGCCAAGCCCAAGGAAACTCAGAGACCTATGGAGGAGAATAAGATCTAAAAGCTAAACATGACACTAATCTTCATTATTTTCATCAATAGAATTACATTCCTGCAAGAAAATAGAATGGAGCTGCAAAAATACAAGCTCTCTCCACAATAACACTAATCAAAATCTATCTCTAGAGGAAAATTCGACTTGATAATTATGCAAAATTATTAGGAATCATTCCCCGTGAATGGAGGAATCTTTCCCCACCAAATCCCCTTTTTAGTGGATTGGGTCCCCAATACTAGGAATCTACATTAAATGGCGGGGGAACACATTCATAGATTTTCTCAATCATTGGAGTTCCATAATATGTGCCATGAAAATTCGACTTGGTATTTATAAAAAATGATTAGGAATCATTCCCCATGAATGGAGGATATTTCCCCACCAAAATCCCTTGATTAGTGGATCTGGTCCCCAATACTAGGAATCTGTATTAAATGGCAGGGAACACATTCCTAGATTTTCTCAATCATTGGAGTTCCACAATCTATACCATAATTCCATAATATCTTGTTGATTTATTATTTATTGTTGATCCTCATGTAGTAGGGAACAAGTCCCTAAATTATCTCCTCCTACAAATCTTCATAATCTACCCAATATTCTCATAATATTCCATAAAAATAAATAATATTAGGCACAAATATCCAATTATTCATAAACCTTCCTAATGAATATATTAAATTTAAAAATAAATTATCTAATGTAGAAAGAGAGGTTTAATGTGTTGAAGGATGGCATAGGCCTTAAATTATTGTTTAATTTAGATGTATGAGCATTAATTTATGTCTAATTTAGAGGTCCATCATACCCCCTGCTGAAAGTGTTGTTCATCCTCTGAGTAACTTAGTGACCTCATTGTTTCTCATCCATGGCCCTTGTGGCCTCTCTCTTGTGCATTAAGAATATTAGTTGTAATTTCTGCAAGGACAAGCCCAAAAACATATTTGTGCAAAGAAAAATCATTGTTTCTTGAGACCATTAGCTTGATTTCTTGCCATTATTTAAGATGAGTTCTTCAATATTTGTTCAGTTTAGCAAGTTATTCCATATCCTTATCAACCTTCTGCTACCTTGTTCCACCACTTGGACACCTCTAAAACCTTCAAACTGCCTTTAGATGAGAACTAGGACATCCTGTAGTAATTCATGTCAAAACTATAGGAAACCTTGTTAAAACTACAAGAAACCCTTTTTGAGCATAAATGATATTCTGAGCCTAGGACAAGCCCTCAACTTGACTCCCATGCCTTTTTCCCATTTTTAGGCCTTGGACAAAAGCTAGAAAGAGATTGGTGACCTCTTGGAAAACATATTTTCATCACTGCAGATTGAGTTTTGTTTTGATGGTGAATGCCTCATTTCCTTTTGTTGTCTTCTTCTTCTCTCTTGTGGCCTAGATGACTGCCTAATGGCCTTGGAGTTCTCTGCTTTGATTACGTCTCTCTTAAGCTCTACCATCTTAGGGTTTAGCATAATTTGTTCATTTATTCCTTCTTGTAGCAACATTCTGCCTTCCTAATGTAGTCACTCCTCCTATTTCAGGGTCTTCTAACTGTATGGGAGTGATGAGAAATGATGAAGAGGGATTGGATGATGATGCTAGGTTTCAAAGGGAGTAGTGTAGGTTTGTGAAAATGGAGAGGATGCTCAATTTTTTTTTTTTTTTCCTAGAATGAAATGGGAGGGATGAATGATGAATAGATAGTGAAGATGAATTTGATGGAGGGCTTGGAGTGTTGTGGTGACTTGGCCTTTTGCAAAAAAAAATCTTCTTTTAACTGTTGTCCTCATTCCTTGAAATCATCACCCTTCATAATTTGACTTTTCAACATTGCATGAGTGAAGGAGTGAGTTGCAATTAACTAGTTGAAGGCGGCTGAGACTGCTGACCCATATTTAGCTTATAAAACCTCATCCCTTATGCATTGACAATAAATTTCTAACTATAATATGCTCAAGAGAAGAGGTCAAGAATATTGCATACCTTTGCCTACCTTATGGTTGTTGGAGAGACCTGCATGTTGTTGTTGAGTTGATGTTGATGTGCAGGTGTTGGATGGTGATTTTGATGATCCTGGTGTTGTTGCTAAGCTCTAGAGGAGATTCTTTGACCTCTGGATCTCCATGCTGAAGCTGACTGCAAATATCTTGCTAATTCATCATCATATCCCCTCAATTTTTCAAATAAACCCATCCAATTGTGCCTTGTGAATATCTCTGGTACAGGAGGGTGTTGATGAATCCTCACTGTGTTGATGGGTTCCCCCTGTCATTTTTCTCTTATGGATGGAGGTTTGCATAGGTCTGATACCAAATTTGAAAATTATGTGTATACAATTCCCTTATGTTGTAATCACTTTCAACAAACTAGAAGGGTCTTTTATGTTCCTTTCACTTGGAAAAATGTGGGGAAATGTAGAGCCTACCTCCTTAACACTGCTTGATGAAGCCAACCTCTATTTTTCCCTTTCAAAACTTCTCACTACCAATCTTGTAGGTGTTGTGATGTATCCTGTAGGATCTCAGGGAATCCAATAGGTTTTCAGGACAGCAAATTGTTTCATCCATATCTCCCAAACGGTATAACGGATTGACCTGAAACTTTCTGAGCATGTTTCCATCATCATTACACACCTCCCCATAAAAAAAAGTTGGTCAATGGAAGCACGGATCTTGAGAAAAAACTAAAAATGGCTGAAGGTGATGGAGGTCGATTGCTTGGAAACCGTGCACTGGAATTTTCTGAAATTGCTTAGGCATGTTACCATCATTTATATGCATCTTCCCATGAAACAACTTTTTAAATGGATGCACAGATATCAAGAAAATGCAAAAATGGTTGTAGGTGATGGAGGTTGATTTCTCGAAAATCATGCATTGGAAATAGTTGAAATTGCTTGAGCAAGTTACCATCATTCATATGCATCTCCCCGTGAAACAACTTGGAAAATGGATGCATGGTTTTCAATTTATGGCAAAAACAAATTTTTGCTCTACGTATTTTTGTATCCTATAGTAAAACACAACACCCTGTAGTTTTTTAGGACAACAATAAAATTGAATGGTAGAAGCTTGAGAATGATAGGTGGATGGTGGAAATAGATGATGGTGATGGATTGGCATGGCCTTGGCCTTGTTGGAGAGTTTGAGCAAAGGATGAGAAAGTCAAATTTGACTTCTTTTTACTAGGCTTGACCAATTTTCCTTTTGGTACCAACTTGTTCTTGTTGCTTGCAGATGTTGGAGAGTACATGCATTCAAAGAGATGCATGGAGCAAGGATTTATTTTATTTATTTTCTCTTTTTTTCTTCTAGGCCTACTAGCTGCCTCAATGAGGTTTTCAACTAGTAGGTCTGCCTAGGCACCTCAAAGGAGGTTTTCGCCTAGGATCTTTTCTTTTTTCCTCTTTTTTTCTTTTTTTCCAACCCATTGACCGCCTCGTGGAGGTTTTCAATCAATAAGCCAATATGAGGAGCCTCAAAGGAGGTTTTCACCTGAGATTTTTATTTTTTTCAATTATTTGTTTTTACCCTACTCTACTTGAAAAACAAAATCACTTTCAAGTATAAGAATAATTCCAATGGAGCCATGTGCACATCAATATGACAGACAAAATGATGTGTAGGCTTGAAATTTATGCTTTGACGTGTACTTGGATTTCAGAGACCAAATAATTTGACCTTGATGATATCAAGCACAATTGAAGAAGAGAGTACTGTTGCAACTTAGTGACTGTCTGGAACCATATTTCAATAAAGTTATGATGTCTCTGGTCCACTTGTTGATTTGGACCATCTTGGATGTCTTCTTCTATCATGACCTTCAAGTCTTCCACTCTTTTCTAATTGATCTCTTGAATACATGGAGGAATTGATGGTAACCATGAGGGAGATTTCTCAATATCTGATTTTTATGTCTGCTCTTCATCAAGTGCAACCCATGATTCTTTGATCTTCTCTTTCAAATTTTCTTCTTCTGGGTGTATTCCTTCAATGATATCAAGAGAATCTCTTTTTTGCAATACTCTTCCTGAACTATGGTGAATACCATTGAGCTCAAGACGAGATGTTTGGAAGTGGTGTACCTCAGCATTGTAAGTGGGTTGAGCTACTTCAATGTGTGGGTTTGGAAATGGTGGTACAGGTATAGGTAGTTGAGTGGGAGTATATATTTGAGATGGATATGGATGGGTTTGTGGTTGTGGTGGAGGTGAATGGTAGGGATAACATTGAGTTGTGTATGAAGGATATTGAGGAAAATATTGAGGATATTGTGGATGGCTCCCATAAGTTCCTTGCCAACCTTGTTGCCAAGATCGGTTTTGGGGTTGAGATGGCCAATGTTGCCAAGGAAAAGGTGTGTTCTAATTACTTTGAGGTGGATATGAATAACCTTGAAATTTTGAATTAGGCTCTTGCATCATATCCAGCTGAATAGGCTGCCATGGTCCTCTTAAAGCTACATAACATTGTTGCATTGGCAATTGACTTGCTCCATTGTCCCCTTGGTGAACTTCCTTCAACCTTGGCAATGAGGAGCAACATTTGACATCATGTGATTATGCATGGACAACACAAAAAACTTATTTTTTCTCATTTTGTATTCTTAACATTTCTACTTGTTCGGTTAGATTGCTAAGAATTTTTGTTTTAAAGTCATGAAACAAATTTCCAAGTTTAGCTTGACTTACTGTTCTTGATGTTGATTGACTTACTCTTGCCCTTCCTCTTGATATGTGTTTGCATGTTTCAAAAATTTCTTCAAATGATAATTGGTATACATCACCTCTACTCACGAGATAAACGAGATTAATACATTCATCCCTAATTGTTCTAAGTAGGAGGGATTTTAGTCTGTCGGATCCTAAATGATGTAGTTTTCCCCTCTTAACATTATACATGAACCTCTCTATTAGATCATCTAAACCCTTATCTTCTCTTTGATTCATAATAAGTAACCATAAGATCTACAAACAATTTCAAATTCAAAGAGAAAGATTTCTAGATCCTCTGACCTTAGACCATGAAATTTTGGAAGAAAAGATGGACGGATGTTCTTCATATGCACGCTGACATTACGATCTTGAATGGGGAATCCAAGAATATCTTCCTCATTGTCATCATTTCCATACATTTATTTACATTCTTTGCCATCTCCTTCTTTTTATACCTGCAAAAGTGGATGGTGATATGGCTCTTACTGCACCGTGTGATCAAATGGGGGGGTGGGTTGGTGTTGGAGAATTTTTGTTTTTATGATTAAATGAAAACACTAATGCAATGCACTTTACCTATTTTTTAAATTAAATATGCCTAATTGATGAGCCTCATAAATGGGTAATTATATGGGCTTATTTTACCTCATGACCTAGTCAAATCAACCATTCTCTTAGCTTATTACATGATTTTCTGATTATATTTACGCTTATAGAGTGATTTGAGTTAGTTATGATGCCATGAGGTCTAATATGTGTTTAATGCATATTATTGATGATTTTTGTGGTGTCAAAGTCAAGGATACAGTGGACAAATGGCAGCAATAACTCGAAGTGGACAAAGGAGAGGACTTATAGGAGGGAATCCCCCTCATTTATTACTCCTCACTACGAATTTCCCTTCATTCAGCTCGGAGTATAGGCAGCCAAGTCATGCATTAGCAAGCAGCTGAGCAAGTGGAGGATAATTGATGTTTATCTCGAGTTTTGGGAGCCAAGCCTCCCTGATTTTTAGGAAGTTGTTAGGAGCTTCATTTGTATAAGTTGAGAGGCCTAGGGCCTCACAAGGGTCGAATTTTTGTTGAATTTTTGTTGCAGTATTGTTTATGTAACTCTACTCAACTTCGAGCTTATTATCTTGACAGTTCATGTAACCTTGTTGTTGTTTTGAGAATAAAGATGGAATCCTTTTTGAGTTAGCATTGAGTTACCTCAGAGGGCTAAAGCTCTTGGGTTAGGGCCCAATCCAAGCAGCCAAGCTCCTTTTTTCTTTTTTTTGTATGTTTCATTTCAGTTTGTAGATTAGATTGTTGTTAGATATATTTCTTTTATGGTTAAGAATAGGTTGTCTTTGATGATTCAATAGTTTGATTCCATTTGAGTTTTCAATAGCAGGTTAAGTAGTGATAAAGAAAATATCCAAAAGGCTAGCAGCAGTTCCTTGGCCTCTCTTCCTCCCTTTGGGACAAGGATCTGAGGCAAAGACCCTCTTGTTGCCCCAAAAACACATAGTTTCCTCCTTCATAGGACTTCTAGTGTTTGCAGCTTTCTAATTGGTTCATAGTTTAGTTTGCTTTGCTTCAGAACTTCTTCATCATACTCATTTCCTTATTTGCAATAGTCTTCTTTCATGCTTTTCTTTCATGCAATGGTTATCAGCATTTTCTTCCATAGATCATAGTTTACTTTGATGCAAAAACTCTGTTTTTTAGATGCACTTATTTCCTTGCTTGCTTAATCTCATTGGTTGAATGTCAGTTGTTTATACAGCAGATATCTTCTAGCAACAGTCTAGCCTATGAGCCACTCCATCCTCCATCTAATCCATGTGCTACAGGTCACCCAAGTCTTCCCTCAATTCTGCCTTGGTTTCCTGCATTTTCCATAGACGTTCCTCTCTCTCCTTGATAAAATCCCATCATCTTTTTCTCTCCTAATGATTCTTGGTAGACCCTAGGTGCTCTAACACTTCATTCCAACCTTCATCTACCTTCTCCACCCACTCTCACACCTTCAAAATAGTGAAAATTGCACTCGGCCTCCTCCTGTAGAACGTTGTTTTTCCTCCTGTAGATTTCCTGTGTCCTCCTGTAGATTTTCCTATAGGCTTTCATTTGAAATCTGAGTTTGGGAAAAGCCTCTAGAAGGCCACCTGAGACCTCCTAGGACCACACCATCCTACATCCTCTCAAGTCCCAAAACTTCCCTCCATCGCCACCTATTCGCTGCCACATCCACAAACAAATAAATTACATGCATAACAAATTCACATAAAAATCCAAAAATATGTTTTTTTCTCATTTACTTTCAGAAATAGCTTAAGTAGACATTGTTTACTTCCTTGAGTAGATAATGGCATAGTGTTTTCTGCAAAAGTAGGATTAGTGGTTAACTAGGATTTCCTTGGTTTGCTTTACATTTCAGTCTTCCTTTCTGCAAGTAGAATAGCATCAGTGGAGCAATCTCTTTTCCCTTCCATCACATATAAAGCTTCTTCTGGAATCCATAGGAGTTGGCTTGAGCTCCTAGTGATCTTGCGTCAGCTGACCAAGGGACAACCTGCAGTAAGAACTAGTACTTGTGCATATAGCACCGTCGCTTCCAAGTTTTTTATGAACTACCGAGCTGATAAGAGTAAAGTAGGAAGCATAGGTGTTGTAGCATTATTGCTGCAATACTGGTGCTCACCACTAATGCAGTTATTTTTTTTTTTTGCAAAAAGTAAAAAGAAATGAATCAACTAGGGAAGAAAACAATGCATACTTTGAAACCTCCCCAGCAACAGCACCAAAAAGTGATGAACCTCGGTATTGCAACAAGAATATTGCAACTCCCAAGGCTACCGACATTAATTGTCAACCCGGGGTTCATACAAACTTAAGAGGTATCGGCACTATATGTGCAACATACAATGTGTCCTTCCTTTGTTGTCATGATGTAATGTAGTACATGTACTGAAGCCAAATCCTAAACTAATTGTAGAAAACGAAATGTTCGAAATGAAACTTAACCTATTGCAAGAAAGAAAGTACAAGGAAAGGGATTGAAATCAAATGCTAAAACACACCATTTTCTAACTAACTTCCAAGAGGCGTTGCTTCAAAGGAATGCTAAGTTAACATGTATGCAATCCTACTATCCTAAGCATGCAGATTCAAACCATCAAAGCTTCTATTGTTGTGCATGTAAATGAATAAAATAAATCTGTTTTTATTTTTGTCTTTTTCATGTGAGAGTGTGAAAGCTAATCCCTTTTGGTGATATGGCAGGTGGTTTGGACATGATGGTGAATGGTCAGAAGGCTTGGGAGACAAGTAGTCACCCTTTGCTAGCTTCCTAGAGTATTTTTTCTCAATTCGGCCTCAAAGCAAGATTTCCTATAAGATGCTACAGGATCCCCTAAAAACCTACAGGATATAGCCGAGAGCAAAAGGATGGATGTTGAAGGTGATTGAAAGCTTAGGGAAGGTGGTTGGTGGATGGAATGAGGCAAGGGAGTGCCTATGACCACTTTAGAACTCAAAACCAAAGTTGGGAAATTGTTGGATTTGCTCAAAAAGCTTGGAGAAGTTTCCTTGTGAAATGATGAAATTGGTGAGGGTTTAGTGAAAGAAAGTGAGGACCATGGGTGGATGAAGTTGGGATGAGGTTGCTGACTATGAAACCTCTATGTACTCTTGAAACACCTGCACTGCATCAAACATTGATATTTGCCCAAAAATCATGCAAACAAGAAGAATTTCAATTATCTAAAGGAAACAAAATTTCATGAGCTAGATTTCTACTTCATGCATGAGTAGAACTTTGTATAATGATATAAAACATTGATGAGATCCAATGTAAGACTGAAGATAGAAGAAATCAAAATCAAATCCTACTCTTGAAAACTAGCAAAATGTTGACCTAAGTGTGGAGAAAGAGGGTTAAAATAGTCTTGATGTCATGGAGGTCAAGTAGAGGCCTAATCCCAACTTCAATGATGATTTTTCTCAATTCGGTCTGAAAACTGGCTTTCCTACAGGATGCTAGAGTGATTTCCTACAGGATGTACATATTTACTATAATTCATCGAATGACCAAGCAACTCAAATAAAAATTGGATGGGAAAAATTTTGTTATTAACTAAGATATCTTATGTCCCCATTCCAAGTGGAATCATTCAAAAATAGCTCTGTTAACCCATGCTAAAAAATAGAAAAACATTACTAGTCAAAAATCTAGAAATTGGAGAACTAGTGTGCTAGTAAATCTAAAAAACTCCTAACCAAATCAAGTGAAAATGCAATGGGGTAATTTTTGTTACGAACCAGAATTTTTTTTTGATCTAATGCAAGTTGAACCAACTCGATTGAAGCTTGTTAGCATTCTCTAAAAAATAGCATAAATTTATTGCTCTTCGCCACAAAGGAGTTTTAAAAATCTAGATTTCGGAATAAGAAGACTAAACCAAGCAGCTCAATGATTACTATGAACTTCCATATCTTTCCCAAGGATGAAATAATGCTTGTGATCCTGCAAAATAACTTTCATTAACCATTTATCTCAATCCTACAACAAGAAATCATTAATACTAAATGCAGAAGTAGAAAGAAATAAAAACAAGAGATGCATGTGAATAAGAAGTGAAAAGAATGAAAGAAAATGATACAAAAGGGCTCTGAGGCTTTTGGGATGGCCAATCCCAAGGAAACTCAGAGACCTATGGAGGATAACAAGATCTAAAAGTTGAACATGACACCAATCTTCATTATTTTCATCAATAGAATTACATCCCTACAAGAAAATAGAATGGAGCTGCAAAAATACAAGCTCTCTCCATAATAACACTGTAGGTTTTAACCCTGTACAGAAATTACCTGCATACGAATTATAAAACACAGAAAATAAACAATTTAAGAGCATAACAAATAAAACACATATACACAGAGATTTTCCCTTGGATCCCAAAACCGGGACTACCATCTTGACTTTTCATTATATTCCTTTCAATGTTACAATACATATTTATACATGCTAAAGCACCCAATACCATGGACTGAAAACCATCGTGTCCAAAACCATGGACCGAAAACCATCGCATCCAAAAACATGTGCGAAAAATCATGCACAAAACCATAATTAGGTCCATCTAACCTAATATAGGGTCCAAAACCAAAATTTTCTAGGCGTTGCCTCGAACCCCATAGAGTGGGGTTACTTGCACCCCTCAAACCCCCTGTGACCCCCCCCTCTCAGCTACACAATCAGTGCAACGAAGGGAGGGCTTTGCCCCCCTTCTAACCCCCCGGTTAACTATGTGGGCTAGTCGTGGAAAGAATATAACACAACCCAACATTCTCCCACTTGTTTTTTTCTTTCCACAAGGGGCCACAAGAGAGCTTAGTCCTTTATTCAGCCCTGCAATGCCCATTGTTTCTCTACACCAAGAGAACTTATCAGAGCTCACAAATTTTGTCAATGCATCTGCAGTATTCTTCAAAGTGTCCACCTTTACCAGCAACACCTTTTTG
>APFE031024111.1:36818-94923 GCA_000404065.3 Pinus taeda | reverse complement strand
GCATTATATATTCATTAGAAGGAAAAAATGTGGCATTCATCTGTATGTGAACATATCCCACTTGGTACGGAAGGTAGTTTTGAGTCGATTAGGTTTCGTTACCAAGAGCTAATTATATCCTAAAAACACGTCAAGTAAGGAAAACATTTGCACCCTAGATACTGTCTGCAAAATGTGCTCCATAGACGACACATGGTATTATCTTTGTCTGAGGCATAGTTCAAGTTCTATAAATCAATAGACAAGTGTGTTTCCCCATACTTATTGCATACAGGAACAAGGTTTGAAACCTATGTGGAATGAAAAACTCTGTATATGATCCATGCATCCAATAGCTTGGTAACCTCTTTCTGTATGAGGGGTTCAAGTGACGGATGTAATTTCCTTAGCTTTTGCTGATATGGCTTGACCCGTTATTTGATCAGAATGTCATGTTATACTATTCGCGTGTCGTAAGTTTTGAAATCATCATATGTCGACACAAACACATCTCGGTACTGTTTGAACAAGTGGACAAAGGCTTTCTGCTCCTGCTGTGTGCAACACATACTGAGATTGACAAACTTTAGATTTTGTTCTATTCCCAAGTTAATCAGTTTGTGCATCATGGTAGAGCTATGGGTTTTGTTGTTCCTTGGCCCCTGAAAGCGGTCTTGCAAGTCATAGAGCTTTTCCAAAGATACCACACCCTTGGGGTTGAGGTTGCTTTCTCATCATCAACCCCAACTTGCAGAGAATGCTTGTGCTCGTCTTTTTCAATCACTGCATCATTGAATATATCAATATTGGCCATGAATTGTAGTATCTATTGATCATCATTAAACACACGTACATTAGTATGTTATCTGGGATAGAAAGCTTACAAAAAATTTCAATAGTAAATCTATCCCTAAGCGGTGACATTCTATAAGTTGCATTTGCTAAGGCATTGGAAGTTGCATTACACATTCTTGGTACAATAGTGATATTAAATGCTTGGAAGTTTGAGATCAGTTGACATACCTCTTTCTAGTAACTTTTGAGATGAGGTGATAAAAAGTGTATGGTGTTACGTACCTACCATACCACTATTTTCGAATCACCTACCACTTTGAGTGCGACCACATTGAGGCTAATGGCTTTTTGCAAGCCCAACACGAGTGCTTCGTATTTAGTAATGTTGTTTGTGCACTTGAACTCCAAGTAGCTTGAAATCAAATGTTTCTTGTTTTTTGGGTCAGTCAAGACACACTTGGCTCCAAATCCATCCTATGTCTTTGATCCGTCGAAGTACATGGTCCACAACTCATCTGTACATGGACAGTTTGAAACACTTGCACTACTGCTACTTCTATCGCTACTACTATTACTACTAATGTTACAATGCACTGTACAGGTTTCATTTCCATCGTTTGGCCAAGGGAGGAGACCCAATTGTGTGTCTAGTGGGGTGGGAGATAGCTGTGTGAGTAATACCCCAACATTGTTTCGAAGAGGCAATTGTCGAACATGAGCTCTACAAAGGCCAACTATTCGTTCTCTCCGTTGATGGGAGTGACATTGTGCCTCATGTATCTCTTGGACAACACCCAGATTTGATTGCTTTTTCCCTTGTATAGAAGCCACATGTATGACCAGTTTGTAGCAAAATACACATTCAGCTTTCTAGACTAGACTCTATTGAGAAGTAAGCCACATGATTCTGGTATGTTCACAACGACAATGTTTATGCACTGGTGAACTCGACTGTCATGAGGTATTTGTATGATCACATCCCAGAGTTCACCAATGGCTACTACACATGTCTAATCAAGTTGGATGATATGCGAGGATGTGTTGCTCCATTTCACATTGATCTTCTTGGTAATGGAGAGCTGCATGACATTGGCTGGTGTCCCAGCATTAAACAAACAATTGTGAACATTGCAGTTAAAAATTTCAAATGAAAGCAAGAGTGGAGGGAAAACAAAGTTTGCTTCTTCCATCCAGATTGTGTGGAGCATAGTTGTGAGTGAACCAGGAGATGTGATTACTCCCTTGCTAATAGAGGTTGCGTTGTCCATAGATGTCTTCCCAAGTGCAACCTTTAATTTTGGCCACCTCAAAAAAACTAATGTTTGCGCGAGTGGTCTTCATATCTTCCACAATGTTGTAATCAAGGGTGGGTAGATTCACCGATATGTCCCAGGTTAGAGTAGTGTTCATGTTGTCTGGCAGAGTGTTCTACAACTTACTACTCATGGATGTACTCTTATCTGCCTATGTCTTCTCGAGCTTGCTTTGTGTTTTATGCTTTGGGATAGCTGGTGTATTAACCTTTCTCATTATTTCAAGCCTTGCTCTCATTTCCCCAATTGTAGGGGGAGCCCCTTGAGTTCTAATATTGTATCGACCATTTTTGCTTTAGGGGTTTTTTCTTGGTGTTTGTATTCTACACTGCTTACGAGCACTGATACATGTTAATCACCCTCTCAACACTTGAGGTTTCATCAAGTGCAACATCTTCGTCATCATCCGTGTCTCCCAGCTCGCCCTACATACTACTCATCATTTTTGGAATGTGGTCGTATACTGAGCCTGCAAATCATTTACAGTCTGAACAAGACCCTTCTGGGTGCTTATCTTCATGAAATGAACAAAATTCATTGTTTGCGCATTTTTCTACCTAGAACACTGAGTTAGAGCTCTATGTAGTTTTAGTAGGGAAGCGATTGCTACTTGATGACATGCTTCCTTATCTTTGTCTAGGTGGTCGGTTGCTCATAGATGTGTCAAATGTTTGTTGTTTGAGCTCAGACACTTTTGTTGTCAAGTTCTTGACAAGGTGAGTAAGGGTTTTAATGTCACTTGTTTCCTTGTATTTACCCTTGCTCGCTGCAACCTAGAGTTTCCTACTCGCATATCTGGAGTCCTTCACTTGTTCATCATCCTTGATGACTCCAATGGCACCTAGGTCCTTCTGTACAGTGATTTCATCTTCGTAGTTTTCTAAAAATGTTGGTTTCGTAGCTTTCTTGAGGAACTGTGCAATGTTGGTTAGTAGTGCGGATGTGTAGTAGTCAATAGTGATGGAGTCATGAGATTTTGTGTCTACTAAAAACTTGTTCAAAATGCATAAAAACCTCTGATTGAAATATTTTACTTTTTCTTTCCCCTCCATCTTTAGGCTTCCCAACTCTTTGAGAAACATGGATGGGGTCTTGTCATCAACAAACTTTTCTAGAAACACGTGCTTAAGCATACCCCAGTTATGGATGGATTTGATAGGAAGGTTGTGATACCATATTGTTGCATGACTATCCAAGGTAAATGGAAACAATCTATATTCAACATCATCGTATTGTACCTCGAGTGTCTACAGTTGTAGGTGCTAGGGTCCTATAATAATAGGATTCATAATTTTTGAATTGGCTATGGTTAGTTTGGTAATATTGTACATGCTTTTGCTTTCTGCAAAATTTTGTCCATATTAAAAATTAAAAAATATAAATAGGGTATGTCCTAAAAGAATAATCAAAGGACAAAAAGAAAGAAAAAATATCAAAAAAGTAAAAATATGAACCCCAAAAAAGAGAATAAAAATAGATCATGAAAGTGTGCAAATTCAAATGCCACTCCTTTTTCTCTACTTTGTAAAATAAGATTGTGTGCAGCTTGTCAAAAATCTACAATTCATGATGGTCAAATAGTTTAATCTTGACTCATTCATGCTTTAAATTTCATCTTGATAGATAGAGAATAAAAATATAGCCAAACTATTTAACCTTGGTAGATCAGTAGTTAGGTAGAGAATAATAATGAGGTCATCAGTTTAATCTGAGCCATTGGAAGCTATAAGGCTAGAATTAGATAGTTTTCTTATCAAAAGAAAAAGAAATAAAGGGTTAGCAAGCTCAAATGCACCCATTAAAATAAAGAGAAAATGCTAGGGTGGATAAAGTGTTAAAATTGGTAACCAGGGAAAAACTTCATTTGGGTCATTTTATTCATGGCTGATAATATTTTTATTAGATTCCTCTCATTGAGAGCTATAGGATTGATATAAATATCATCTGATTCTGATAAGTATTCAGGGAGATATGAATTTATTCTGATTATAGAATTATTATCAATCCGACCTACAACTCATGTAGGCTCAGAAGCCCAACAGTCGAATCTATTCAAACACCAATGTTGTGTATAAATACAGGAGGAATGTTCCTCATTTGGACTCACTCATCTCATCACATCTCTCTCTCTCTACTACGTAGAAAAGAGTCTCTTCTCTACTGTGCAGAAATGGGTCTCTCTCTCACACATGTGAAGCCAGAAGATGTTGAAACTGAAGATGCAACTGCAGAAGTAAAGATTGACCTACGTGGACTAGAAGATCTCCTCAACTAAACTATGTTGTAGGTTCATCGGAACCTCCTCTGAAAGCCACAACGTTTGATGGTGGAATCAAGTCAATCTGACGGATGGTTTGCAAGATATCAACTGCCCTAGTTTGAAGCCGGAAACTACTGAAACTGAAGCCACAACTGCAAAAGTAAAGATTGACCTGCGTGGACTAGAAGATATCCTCTTTATAACTGTGTTGTAGGTCCATCTGGATCTTCTCTAAAATCTGCAACTTTTGGTGGTGGAATGAAGTCAATCCGACGAACGGTTTGTGAGATATCGTCTGCCCTAGTTTGATAATGAAGCAGCTAATGATGATGTTGTTGATCTAGGGTTTGCTACTGCTAATATGAATCAGATTTATTGTACTATTTCTCTCTGCTGAATTATTGAAGATAAAAGAAGATTTGATCAAAGGGTTTCCCACACATTGTGGGGTTTTTCCCTAGCTAGCCGCCACATCTTGTGTCTCTTGTCTTGGCTTGTTTTTTGTCGATTGTTTAATGTTCTATCTGTACTTTACTTTATGTACATGTGATTGCTAATTTGTGGAATATAATAAGAAAAAGAAGTAAACTGTTATAAGCATAGAACATACCATAACTTAACATGGTATCAAAGCTGAGGTGAAGACAAAGCCCAAGAAAGAGCAAGGGCAATCACCGAAGAGAAGATTGGCAAGGCTATCCTAAAAGAACTATGACGTCCTCAACACTCTGCAGAAAGCAAGCTTCATAAGAAAGCTGACTATCACGGATGGAAGATGTCTATCGATCTAACCCTAGAAGATACAGGAGTGTTGGACCATGTAAGAGGAAATATTGTTGAGCCTCCATCAAATGCATCCGTTGTTGCATGGAACAAATGGAAAATCGAAGAAGTCAAAACAGAAGATCATCTAGGACTTTATCGACAAGCACTTGGTAGCCTATCTCTAAACTGGACACCTCCAAGGAAATCTACGATAGACTGGTGAGTTTATTTAAAGTTAATGATGCAAATCAAGTTTTTTTTCTTAGAAATAAGTTGAGGGAAATCAAGAGGGTAAAGATGAGAGTATGAAAGCATACTTCTTAAGAATAACCGAGATCAATATCGATCTCCTATCTATTGGGGAGGCTATTACTGACAGGGAAATGGAACTCATGACTCTTGAAGGATTACCATCCAAATGGTACGTGTTCGAGATTACTCTTCTAAACTATAATGTAATTCCTGGTTTCAGGGAATTAATGACTAGATGCATTCAAGAAGAAACAAGGGAAGAAGAGAAAGAAATGCCCATGCCTAAAGGTCCTCCTGCTGCCTTTTCTTCTCATGCTAAGAAAAGAAATAATTCTGGGACTAAATCAAAAGGAAAGGCTAGACCTAAGGGTGGAAGAAAATGATGATGTTACATAGTAAAAAGTACATTCTTCACAAGATTCATGTGTTGGACTATTTGGTCAAGTGATTCTCTCACTGTCTATGTGTTTATTTCTTTGTTTCCATACTTATGTGTTCTTAAATTTGAATTATTTTACAGAAAGTTGATGAACAAATTTTTTTGAAAGATACACTCTAATTCTGGCTGTGGATAATTTAAATGTTTTCTTTTGATATAAAGTTAAATAATTCTTAATTTCTCTTTATCTTCAATTGAACCTATATCTTTTCTTCTATTACATTTCATTTAACTCTAGAGGATCTAGTTAGTTCATCTACTTTAACCTGTGAAACTCCGTTGAAAATTTGAGATAGATCCCTGTTAAGTTTTCAGCTTCCATTTCCCAATGACTCTTTCCTTTCTATTCCAACCAAACCAATTCGTAAATCAAACTCTGAACTCTCATAACTAGCCTAATATATAAATACAAAAAAGTTAAATATGACAGAGAGATCCCTCTCTGAGTTTAGGAATGCTAGATCTTAAGATCCAAAGTGGTTTTATGGTTACCTCTGTGTTTTCTTTCACAACCTCAGAAATTACAAAGTGCTAACAACTTGTACACATGAAGGCAGAGCTTATGTATGGCCGAAACATGACTGTAAGCATGACATTGTGACCAACATGCAAAAAGATGTATGTTGAACTGTTAAGTGAGCAGGGCGCAAAGACTCACTACGAGCTCATGGGATGAGCCTAAGTGTTTGTAAACATCAAGGAAAAACCCAAGGAAGGCTCTAAAATTAGATGTAGACCAAAATTTTGGAGGGTGTTGCAACCACCAAAACACTTGGCGATAAACTCGTTGAACCCCAACTTCTTTGTTTTGGTCTATTGAAAACACAGGGCATTGAACTTTGAAGGAGTATTGAATTGTTGTGCGAGTTACTTCGACTTCCCCACTTACTCCATGGAAAAACATGGTTCACCTTTCACCAACTCAATCAAGCAAAACAACAAGTTTCGGCTTGATCACAGTGTTTCAAAATTGGGAAGGGTAGTTTGGCTCGTAATTTAAAAAAATTCAGAGTATAAGTTTTCATCTCTGGTGTTGCTCTGCTACTAGCAGGCCTAGACAATACCATGGCTGAGTCACATAGGAACACAAATGGCATAGGCACTTATTTATTTTTGGGGCAGAAGAGGGATCCCGACATATTGAGAGAAGAAGAGTTTGTTCCTTGAGAGAAGCATGTAAGACCTCTGAGATAGGTTTGCTCATTTAGATCTCCCCCTTCTTTATTTCTACTAGTTGGATTAGCTTGAAAACACAGAGAAGAAGGATGAGTACAGGCGTGGGGTTTCCCAGTGTTGACACAGGTTCATGGTTGGACCCAAGCTTCCCTTGTAGACAAATCGCATTTTCCATTAAGACTTAATCGGCTAAACTTTATAACCAAGCATAGAGAAGTCAGACATAAGACTGGCCAAGTGCTTTAGTGTCACAAGACTCTTTGGATCTTAGCCACATACTCATTCAAAATCCAAAACTCAAAAGAGGGCAAAACTCATTTACAAAAATAAAAATAGCATGATAATAAGAAAACATAACAAAACGAAACATAATTTGTAAGAATAGCAAACAAAACAATAAGCAACAGACAGACTATGTACATGGCGCAGGGCACGACCTTGCCTATTGAAAATAATATTTGAGATCTTGGCCATTGACAGGAAGATTATCAATCCTCCTATCAATTGATTGTAGATGGTATGTGTAAGGGCGCTTCTCGTGGACTATGTACGGGCCAATCCACAGGGGCTGGAACTTTGTATGTTTGCCTTTGTCTTCATGGGGTTTATCCCATTTCAAGACAAAGTCACCAATACCGAAGTTAGAATTCCCTGCAGACTTCTTGTCGAACCATCTCTTGATATGGTTATGTTCAAGTGTAAATTTTTATTTTTCTTTCACCCTTTCTTCCCGCAGCTTATGAAGTTTATCCATCCTACGCTGAACTAACAAACAAAACTTGCCTTGGGATTCTTGAGACAATTGAAGTGCAGCCAAGTAGATGTTGGACGGTAGGATGGATTCTTTCTCGTAGAGTAGGAATTATGGTGAGGTATTAGGAGAGGGTTTGGTTGTTACGCGGTCAGCCTATAAGGCATTTGTCAAGGAAGAGTGCCAGTTATGTTGCTCAGAGTAAATGGTATTTTTTATTATGCGGATGAGGTTCTTATTTGTGGATTCGATGAGACCATTTCCCTGCGGGTAGTAGTTAAATGAGTGCTTCATCAAAATACCATATTACAATGCAAAATCATAAAAATTCAAAGATGAAAAATAAGTTTCATTGTCAAACACAAGTGATATCAGAATGTCAAAGCGTGATATGATGTTTTGTTTGAGGAAGTTGATGACTTCCTGGTCATTCACTTGCTTGAGCAGAACTTCTTATATCCATCGCATGAAGTAATAGGTTGTTGACAAGATGTAGGAGTGTTTTTTTGATGAATGTGGGAATATTTCCCCGATGATGTCCAGGCCCCATTATTGGAATGGTTCAGTCACTGCAACAAGGTGTAGTGGGGCTGCTGACCTTCGTGTTATGTCGGTGCATCACTGACAGACCAGGCACTTGCGAGCATAAGTGTGTGCATCCTTGAATAATGTGTGCCAATAGAAACCGGCTCGCATAACTTTGTACACAGTGATATTTCTCGTGAAGTGGACCCTAGCTGGTCTGTCATGCAGATATTGTAAAACCTTCTCTGATTCATGTGCCTCTAAACACCTAATAAAGATTCTGTTACTCTGCTTTCTGAAAATCATTTCGTGTACCAAATGATAGGCTAAATATTTGAGATACAATGCCCTCTTCTGTCTAATGGAGATATGAGAGGGTATGGTGCCATGATCAAGGTACTAGTGCACATCTACATACCAAGAGTTTTCACTTGCAATGGGTGGAGCTCACGCGAAATCATACATTTCAATTTCCTGTTCCCAACCATCAATCTCTTCTTCTTCCTCATGTGCATGGACTACCTTAGCTGCAATTCTAAAGAGACCATGACCCTTGACAATTTGAAATGGCTTGATTTCAAGATCATACTCTTGCAATCCTATCATCTAGTTCACATGTCGTTCACCCAATTCCTGTTGAACGAGAAATGAGCAGACTACTTGGTGAGGCACATAGACTATGAAATGATACTTTAACAAGTAGGGTCTGAAGTGTTTCACCACCTTGTATACTGCATAAGTTTGTTTGTCAATAGTGGGGTAGTTGATTTTAGGTCCATGCATGGTTATGCTCATGAAGGAGATGGGACGTTCATCGTTTAGCTCATCCTTCTAAGTGAGTATTGCAGCAAGCGAGTTTTCGAAGGCGAATGTGTATAGTAGGAAATATTTGTTGAAATCTAGGTTGTAGAGTGCAGACATTTCTATAATAGACTACTTGATATGGGTGAATGTGTACATTTCCCTCTTGCCCCAGTTGTAGACTGCATCCTCCTTGATCATGTCTTGCTTTGGTTTTACTATCTACGCATAGTCCGAGATGAACTTTCGGAGGAAGTTTATATTTCGCAAGAAGGATTGCATTGTTTTCTTATTTGTTGGGTGAGGGATATTTATAATATCCTAGACCTGATCTGAATAAAACTTGATCCTGCTTATGGAAATGATGTTCCGAAGGAGGTTCCCTTCAGACACTGCAAATATGCTCTTTTTGGGATTCAAGGAAATCCTATATTTCCGGCATTGCTCAAAAGTTTTCTTTAGATGGAATATGTGTTCATCCCTTTTTCTTGAAAACATAGTCACATCATTGAGGTACACCACTACGCTCTGTCCGATGAGTCCGTAGAAGGCAATGTCCACGGAGCGCTGAAAGTTTTCACTGACATTCACGAGCCCAAAGATTTTATGAATCTGATCAAATCAGATTTAAGAAATGGGTTTAGATCTTTCAATTCTTCGACGTGATTTCTTCATTATCTATTGGTATTATGAGTCGAAACATGGTTAGAGCACTTATGTGTTGCCAGGAAGGAAATCCAAAAGGAACTCGAGTTTTTGGTCTAGTTGCTCAGGAATTGAGACAATTGAATTTCACAAAAATAGTTTCATTGGCTCCCGCAGTATTATAAGTACTGATAGATCTTGTAAGAATCTTTGACTTAAGGAGGGTGGTAGGTTATACTGTGTGTACAATTGGTGTTCTTGCTCCAAAGTCAAATGATATTAGTATCATATCGGAAAGAGGAGAATGGCAGACTAACCAATCTTTCCATCAGTTAATGAAAGAGCCCAATGCGAGAAACTGCATGTTGGGTTCTTGGAACAATTCAAATTATTGCAGCCTGATAGGCTTTTCCCTTCCAAACATTTTTACGAATTTTTTTTTGATCTAGAAGTATGCTTTTTTGGAATTGCCATAAGGAAAAATGGGGTTATTTCATATATTGTGATGTGAAAGACATCGTTATCCAGATCAAACCGATTCAAGATTCAAAATTCTCTACGACGTTTTGGAAGAAAAATATCTTCTAAATTGAGGGAACTAAAAATCTTAATGTCAACTCAATCGGAAGGGGAATATGTGGAAGATTTACACAATTATTATGAAGCTATGTGACTAGAAACTGATCCTTATGATCGAACTTATATACTATATAATATAGGTCTTGTGCGTATATTTTTACTAGTTTTTTAGAATGATATTTTATTATTTTCAATCTGGAAGTTCACTAATATGATAAAAATGGACTGCAATTGAATAATTTCAAAATGATCTATCCATATATGGGTGGAGAAAGAATTAGTACAAAAGAAAAGGTTAGATATTCTTTTCCTCCGTACTACTTTTTTTCTTTTCAAAAAAAAAATTGAGAATCAACGAATTCAACTCCACATTATGTGAAAAAATTTGCATCTATCTTCTCAAAGAAATTGAATTCAAGGTTTTTGGTAATGAATATATGAATTAGCAGAACCTTTCATCAAAGAGAGAGATGTTGTATATCAGTCCCTTACATATTAATCTGAATTATATGTACCAGCAAGATCGATTCGAAGGAATAGTAGGAAGATACAGAAAAAAACTGTATTTCTTAGAAAATATTCCTTTAATGAATTCCCCTGGAACATTTGTTAGTTTAATGTAAATGGCTAAAATTAGCTTCTGCATTATATATTCATTAGAAGGAAAAAATGTGGCATTCATCTGTATGTGAACATATCCCACTTGGTATAGAAGGTAGTTTTGAGTCGATTAGGTTTCGTTACCAAGACCTAATTATATCCCAAAAACACGTCAAGTAAGGAAAACATTTGCGCCCTAGATACTGTCTGCAAAATGTGCTCCATAGACGATACATGGTATTATCTTTGTCTGAGGCATAGTTCAAGTTCTATAAATCAATAGACAAGTGGGTTTCCCCATACTTATTGCATACAGGAACAAGGTTTGAAACCTATGTGGAATGAAAAACTCTGTATATGATCCATGCATCCAATAGCTTGGTAACCTCTTTCTGTATGAGGGGTTCAAGTGACGGATGTAATTTCCTTAGCTTTTGCTGATATGGCTTGACCCGTTATTTGATCAGAATGACATGTTATACTATTCGCGTGTCGTAAGTTTTGAAATCATCATATGTCGACACAAACACATCTCGGTACTGTTTGAACAAGTGGACAAAGGCTTTCTGCTCCTGCTGTGTGCAACACATACTGAGATTGACAAACTTTAGATTTTGTTCTATTCCCAAGTTAATCAGTTTGTGCATCATGGTAGAGCTATGGGTTTTGTTGTTCCTTGGCCCCTGAAAGCGGTCTTGCAAGTCATAGAGCTTTTCCAAAGATACCACACCCTTGGGGTTGAGGTTGCTTTCTCATCATCAACCCCAACTTGCAGAGAATGCTTGTGCTCGTCTTTTTCAATCACTGCATCATTGAATATATCAATATTGGCCATGAATTGTAGTATCTATTGATCATCATTAAACACACGTACATTAGTATGTTATCTGGGATAGAAAGCTTACAAAAAATTTCAATAGTAAATCTATCCCTAAGCGGTGACATTCTATAAGTTGCATTTGCTAAGGCATTGGAAGTTGCATTACACATTCTTGGTACAATAGTGATATTAAATGCTTGGAAGTTTGAGATCAGTTGACATACCTCTTTCTAGTAACTTTTGAGATGAGGTGATAAAAAGTGTATGGTGTTACGTACCTACCATACCACTATTTTCGAATCACCTACCACTTTGAGTGCGACCACATTGAGGCTAATGGCTTTTTGCAAGCCCAACACGAGTGCTTCGTATTTAGTAATGTTGTTTGTGCACTTGAACTCCAAGTAGCTTGAAATCAAATGTTTCTTGTTTTTTGGGTCAGTCAAGACACACTTGGCTCCAAATCCATCCTATGTCTTTGATCCGTCGAAGTACATGGTCCACAACTCATCTGTACATGGACAGTTTGAAACACTTGCACTACTGCTACTTCTATCGCTACTACTATTACTACTAATGTTACAATGCACTGTACAGGTTTCATTTCCATCGTTTGGCCAAGGGAGGAGACCCAATTGTGTGTCTAGTGGGGTGGGAGATAGCTGTGTGAGTAATACCCCAACATTGTTTCGAAGAGGCAATTGTCGAACATGAGCTCTACAAAGGCCAACTATTCGTTCTCTCCGTTGATGGGAGTGACATTGTGCCTCATGTATCTCTTGGACAACACCCAGATTTGATTGCTTTTTCCCTTGTATAGAAGCCACATGTATGACCAGTTTGTAGCAAAATACACATTCAGCTTTCTAGACTAGACTCTATTGAGAAGTAAGCCACATGATTCTGGTATGTTCACAACGACAATGTTTATGCACTGGTGAACTTGACTGTCATGAGGTATTTGTATGCACATCCCAGAGTTCACCAATGGCTACTACACATGTCTAATCAAGTTGGATGATATGCGAGGATGTGTTGCTCCATTTCACATTGATCTTCTTGGTAATGGAGAGCTGCATGACATTGGCTGGTGTCCCAGCATTAAACAAACAATTGTGAACATTGCAGTTAAAAATTTCAAATGAAAGCAAGAGTGGAGGGAAAACAAAGTTTGCTTCTTCCATCCAGATTGTGTGGAGCATAGTTGTGAGTGAACCAGGAGATGTGATTACTCCCTTGCTAATAGAGGTTGCGTTGTCCATAGATGTCTTCCCAAGTGCAACCTTTAATCTTGGCCACCTCAAAAAAACTAATGTTTGCGCGAGTGGTCTTCATATCTTCCACAATGTTGTAAACAAGGGTGGGTAGATTCACCGATATGTCCCAGGTTAGAGTAGTGTTCATGTTGTCTGGCAGAGTGTTCTACAACTTACTACTCATGGATGTACTCTTATCCGCCTATGTCTTCTCGAGCTTGCTTTGTGTTTTATGCTTTGGGATAGCTGGTGTATTAACCTTTCTCATTATTTCAAGCCTGGCTCTCATTTCCCCAATTGTAGGGGGAGCCCCTTGAGTTCTAATATTGTATCGACCATTTTTCTTTAGGGGTTTTTTCTTGGTGTTTGTATTCTACACTGCTTACGAGCACTGATACATGTTAATCACCCTCCCAACACTTGAGGTTTCATCAAGTGCAACATCTTCGTCATCATCCGTGTCTCCCAGCTCGCCCTACATACTACTCATCATTTTTGGAATGTGGTCGTATACTGAGCCTGCAAATCATTTACAGTCCGAACAAGACCCTTCTGGGTGCTTATCTTCATGAAATGAACAAAATTCATTGTTTGCGCATTTTTCTACCTAGAACACTGAGTTAGAGCTCTATGTAGTTTTAGTAGGGAAGCGATTGCTACTTGATGACATGCTTCCTTATCTTTGTCTAGGTGGTCGGTTGCTCATAGATGTGTCAAATGTTTGTTGTTTGAGCTCAGACACTTTTGTTGTCAAGTTCTTGACAAGGTGAGTAAGGGTTTTAATGTCACTTGTTTCCTTGTATTTACCCTTGCTCGCTGCAACCTAGAGTTTCCTACTCGCATATCTGGAGTCCTTCACTTGTTCATCATCCTTGATGACTCCAATGGCACCTAGGTCCTTCTGTACAGTGATTTCATCTTCGTAGTTTTCTAAAAATGTTGGTTTCGTAGCTTTCTTGAGGAACTGTGCAATGTTGGTTAGTAGTGCGGATGTGTAGTAGTCAATAGTGATGGAGTCATGAGATTTTGTGTCTACTAAAAACTTGTTCAAAATGCATAAAAACCTCTGATTGAAATATTTTACTTTTTCTTTCCCCTCCATCTTCAGGCTTCCCAACTCTTTGAGAAACATGGATGGGGTCTTGTCATCAACAAACTTTTCTAGAAACACGTGCTTAAGCATACCCCAGTTATGGATGGATTTGATAGGAAGGTTGTGATACCATATTGTTGCATGACTATCCAAGGTAAATGGAAACAATCTATATTCAACATCATCGTATCGTACCTCGAGTGTCTACAGTTGTAGGTGCTAGGGTCCTATAATAATAGGATTCATAATTTTTGAATTGGCTATGGTTAGTTTGGTAATATTGTACATGCTTTTGCTTTCTGCAAAATTTTGTCCATATTAAAAATTAAAAAATATAAATAGGGTATGTCCTAAAAGAATAATCAAAGGACAAAAAGAAAGAAAAAATATCAAAAAAGTAAAAATATGAACCCCAAAAAAGAGAATAAAAATAGATCATGAAAGTGTGCAAATTCAAATGCCACTCCTTTTTCTCTACTTTGTAAAATAAGATTGTGTGCAGCTTGTAAAAAATCTACAATTCATGATGGTCAAATAGTTTAATCTTGACTCATTCATGCTTTAAATTTCATCTTGATAGATAGAGAATAAAAATATAGCCAAACTATTTAACCTTGGTAGATCAGTAGTTAGGTAGAGAATAATAATGAGGTCATCAGTTTAATCTGAGCCATTGGAAGCTATAAGGCTAGAATTAGATAGTTTTCTTATCAAAAGAAAAAGAAATAAAGGGTTAGCAAGCTCAAATGCACCCATTAAAATAAAGAGAAAATGCTAGGGTGGATAAAGTGTTAAAATTGGTAACCAGGGAAAAACTTCATTTGGGTCATTTTATTCATGGCTGATAATATTTTTATTAGATTCCTCTCATTGAGAGCTATAGGATTGATATAAATATCATCTGATTCTGATAAGTATTCAGGGAGATATGAATTTATTCTGATTATAGAATTATTATCAATCCGACCTACAACTCATGTAGGCTCAGAAGCCCAACAGTCGAATCTATTCAAACACCAACGTTGTGTATAAATACAGGAGGAATGTTCCTCATTTGGACTCACTCATCTCATCACATCTCTCTCTCTCTACTACGTAGAAAAGAGTCTCTTCTCTACTGTGCAGAAATGGGTCTCTCTCTCACACATGTGAAGCCAGAAGATGTTGAAACTGAAGATGCAACTGCAGAAGTAAAGATTGACCTACGTGGACTAGAAGATCTCCTCAACTAAACTATGTTGTAGGTTCATTGGAACCTCCTCTGAAAGCCACAACGTTTGATGGTGGAATCAAGTCAATCTGACGGATGGTTTGCAAGATATCAACTGCCCTAGTTTGAAGCCGGAAACTACTGAAACTGAAGCCACAACTGCAAAAGTAAAGATTGACCTGCGTGGACTAGAAGATATCCTCTTTATAACTGTGTTGTAGGTCCATCTGGATCTTCTCTAAAATCTGCAACTTTTGGTGGTGGAATGAAGTCAATCCGACGAACGGTTTGTGAGATATCGTCTGCCCTAGTTTGATAATGAAGCAGCTAATGATGATGTTGTTGATCTAGGGTTTGCTACTGCTAATATGAATCAGATTTATTGTACTATTTCTCTCTGCTGAATTATTGAAGATAAAAGAAGATTTGATCAAAGGGTTTCCCACACATTGTGGGGTTTTTCCCTAGCTAGCCGCCACATCTTGTGTCTCTTGTCTTGGCTTGTTTTTTGTCGATTGTTTAATGTTCTATCTGTACTTTACTTTATGTACATGTGATTGCTAATTTGTGGAATATAATAAGAAAAAGAAGTAAACTGTTATAAGCATAGAACATACCATAACTTAACATGGTATCAAAGCTGAGGTGAAGACAAAGCCCAAGAAAGAGCAAGGGCAATCACCGAAGAGAAGATTGGCAAGGCTATCCTAAAAGAACTATGACGTCCTCAACACTCTGCAGAAAGCAAGCTTCATAAGAAAGCTGACTATCACGGATGGAAGATGTCTATCGATCTAACCCTAGAAGATACAGGAGTGTTGGACCATGTAAGAGGAAATATTGTTGAGCCTCCATCAAATGCATCCGTTGTTGCATGGAACAAATGGAAAATCGAAGAAGTCAAAACAGAAGATCATCTAGGACTTTATCGACAAGCACTTGGTAGCCTATCTCTAAACTGGACACCTCCAAGGAAATCTACGATAGACTGGTGAGTTTATTTAAAGTTAATGATGCAAATCAAGTTTTGTTTCTTAGAAATAAGTTGAGGAAAATCAAGAGGGTAAAGATGAGAGTATGAAAGCATACTTCTTAAGAATAACCGAGATCAATATCGATCTCCTATCTATTGGGGAGGCTATTACTGACAGGGAAATGGAACTCATGACTCTTGAAGGATTACCATCCAAATGGTACGTGTTCAAGATTACTCTTCTAAACTATAATGTAATTCCTGGTTTCAGGGAATTAATGACTAGATGCATTCAAGAAGAAACAAGGGAAGAAGAGCAAGAAATGCCCATGCCTAAAGGTCCTCCTGCTGCCTTTTCTTCTCATGCTAAGAAAAGAAATAATTCTGGGACAAAATCAAAAGGAAAGGCTAGACCTAAGGGTGGAAGAAAATGATGATGTTACATCTCCGATAAGGCAAGTCACTATGCAAGGGAGTGCCTTGATAGAAAGGACTCACACCAGGATGATGATCAAAATCCCTCTGATGGCAATCAAAGGAATGACAAACTCAATATAAAAGGTAAGAGGAGAGCTGGGAATCAATGAAGAGGACGACCATTCAAGAAGGCTAGAAATTCCAGGATGTATTAAATGCACCTGACCTCAAAAAGAACCTAGTGTCCATCTCGGCAATGGAAGACAAAGGCTACAAGGTAAATTTCAGCAATGGCAAGGTACGTATATGGAAAAATAATGTTAAAGATGCCTTTACTCTTGGTTTTAGTGTTGATTCATTATATCAGGTCGATGGAAGTCTGCTAGGTATCATGTCTTATGACACATCTCTTCAGTCCAAACTTTGGCATCGAAGGTTTGCCCCCCTTCATTATAAAGCTATACTCGGTGTAAGAGAAATGGTGACAGGGATGCCCGAATTCCAAGTAGAGAAAGAAGGTGTATGTCTAGGATGTGCCGAAGGAAAGCTCAAAAGGGAACCATACCCTTCAAGTCAAAGCAAGACCTCCGATATATTACAACTAGTTCACTCATACATATCAGGTATGATGCCTATGAACTCCTTGGGAGGATATTCATATTATCTCACTTTTACAGATGACTATTCTCGAAAGACCTGGATATACTTCTTGAAAAAAGAAGGATGAAGTGTTCCATTGGTTTCGACACTTCAAAGCCCTAATCGAGAATCAAACCGAAAAGAAGATCAAGATCTTAAGAACTAATAATGTGACTGAATATGAATCTAATGAGTTCCATGATTTTTGTAAAGAGGTTGGCATCAAGAGGGAGACTACTATACCATATACTCCTAAACAGAATGGTGTGGAAAAAAGGAAGAACCGCACAATTATGGAAGCTATCCGGGCCATGCTACATGATCAAAGACTTTAAAGTTTCTATGGGCTGAAGCTGCAAACATTGCTGTATATGTACAAAATTGATGCCCTCATCAAGCATTGGGTTCCAATACTCCTGAAGAAAAGTTCACAGATAAGAAACCTGATGTTTCTCATTTTAGAATTTTTGGAGGCCCTGTATATTTTCATGTGCCGAAAGAGAAAAGAAATAAATTGGGTGTATCTGGAAAGAAGGGAATTTTTGTGGGCTATGGTGAAAATACTAAAGGCTATAGAATCCATGTAGCCGGTCAAAGGGAAGTCGTAATTATTCATGATGTCATCTTTGATGAAGATATGGCTCTCAACAAGGTGAACAATCTTCCAATTTTGAGGAGCTCTCAAGAAGACGACACCAGGGAACCGAAAGAAAAGGATGATGAATCAATGCCTGATGTAGAAGAACCCATGAATCCAATTGATCCTCCTCCACATGAGCCTTCCTCTTCTAAGAAGATTCTTTCATAGCTTAGGGGGATACTTGATGATGCTGAAGGACATGCTGCACCCCGAGGAACCTTTTGTGAAAGTAAGAAACCTAATAGGTATTAGGGATACCTGACCATCATGAGCACGATCATACAAAATGAGCCTTCATCATTCTCAGACGCTGTCAAGCATAAAGTATGGAAGGATGCTATGACCGAAGAATATGAGTCTATCATGAAGAATGATGTCTGGGAAGTAGTTTCCAGACCCTAGGACAAGATAATTGTTACTTCCAAATGGCTTTATAAGATAAAGCATGCAGCAGATGGAAGTACAAAAAACTATAAGGCTTGTTTTGTTACTTGTGGTTTCTCCCAGAAGGAAGGTATAGAATATGATGAGATATTTGCACTTGTTGCCAGATATACGACCATCTGCTCGATCATAGCCCTTACCACTTCACAAGGATGGAACCTACATCAGATGGTTGACAAGACTGCATTCTTACACTGCTCGATCAAAGAAGAGGTATACGTGGAGCAACCCGAAGGATTTGAAATTTATGATCGAAAATCTCATGTATGCAGGTTGAAGAAGGCTCTCTATGGGTTGAAGCAAGCACCCTGAGCATGGTATGAGAGGATCAAAATCTACTTGATGAAGCTGGGATTCACTAGGAGTGAAACCGATCCTAACCTTTACTTTAAGGTTGAAGATGATAAACCTCTCATACTGGTGTTGTATGTGGATGATCTCTTTCTAACAGGTGCAGACCCTCTCATTCTCAAATGTAAGAGGGAGTTGGCTTCTGAATTTGAATTGAAGGGCCAAGGACTTGAAGTATGGCAGAAGCCAAGGGAAATTTTCCTATCTCAAGGAAAATATGTGGTGAAGATTAAGAAAATATTTGGTATGGTGGATTGCAAGCCTGTGACTACCTCGAGGATCTTAACTTTCAAAACTTATATGGTAGTGATGTCGGACCAAATTCGGGAAATGCCTTTGAGTTTCATAAACTCATTCGCAATGACGTTATTAGTGAACCTCCGTCCGAACATATGTTTTCCAGTTAGCATTGTGAGCTCATATTTGGTTGAGTCTCACTGGATTGATGCCAAGAATCTTCTAAGATATCTTCGTGCCACAATTACTAATGGGTTAAGATACACTACCGGAGATGTGAGACTACTTGGATATATTGATGCTGATTGGGCAGGCAGTGTGGTGGACCGTAAGAGCACTTCTGGGTGTTGTTTCACCTTGGCATCTGCTTCGATATCCTAGGTGAGCAGGAAGTAGAAGTCCGTGGCCTTGAGCATCGCCGAAGCAGAGTATATTGCTGCTAGCATGGCCTCTTGTGAGGCATTTTGGTTGCTAAAGCTCTTCAGTGAGCTGTTTGGATTTACATTGGATACCATCGTGATCCTATGTGACAACCAGAGGTGGGATTCAATTATTGAGGAATCCCGTATTCGTCAATTTCTCCATTAGATAGACATCATCTGGGATATGGTAAGTCGATGAGCAAGGAGGCTCCATCACATTATGATGATGTACAGGTCGATACACCTTGTCAAAGCCCTCAGGAAAGATCCAATTTTTTATTTTCCTAAATGACTTAGAGTCGTCAAGAAACCCTTGTAGAAGGGTCCTGCATGTTGCATACATTGAGCTCTGGGAGCTCGAGGGCTTGTAGTTCTTACTAGAGCAACATACAACCACAGGGTGACTCACCCTCCCCTGGTGGTGCGCACTGGAACAAGATGATTCGCTCTCTTGTGGGACAAGATGATTCGCTCTCTTGTGGAACTGGATGATTCACTCCCCTATGTAGCAGGATGATTAGTTATCCTATGAGGCCTGGATTGATGTGTTCTCAATGGTGATTGTAGCAGGATTGATGTGTTCTCCTGTGAGGCCTGTATTGATGTGTTCTCCATGGCGATTGTAGTAGGATTGGTGTGTTCTCCTGTGAGGCCTGGATTGATGTGTTCTCCATGGCAGCCTGTTATAGACATTTTTGGGCACTTCAAACCCAATCATAAATGTCCATAAACTGAGGGCTGCTAAGTCCCTAAAAGTGTTGCTTCACTACCTAAAGGAACAAGGTCAGCTGATTACATCAACTCCCAGAAGTTCTCCACTAAAACCTGCTCATAAATGGTCAAAACTAGACCATACTGAAAACCCAGTGCAGAGGGTGCGATCATACCAACGTTAATGCACCGGATCCCATCAGAACTCCACAGTTAAGCATGCTTGGGATAGAGTAGTACTGGGATGGGTGACCTCCCGGGAAGTCCTAGTGTTGCACCCTCCCCAGTGGAGTCGCCATTTTGTTACCGGGAATAGTGTCCACTCGGATGTTGCTATTCCCACTAAGACTGGTAGCTATCTTAGAAACAAACAAGTAAAGTCTACTTTCACTTTCCCTTATGAAAATAGATAGGAGTGGAACAAAGGAGACCAACCTTTGTCTTGCTCTTGATTTCCTATCCTTCCCGATAGAGCTTTTCCTTTTCTTCTTTGTCTGCCCAGCTTCAAAGAGAACCTGTGGAATCACAGCAACATACTACTCTCGAAGAACAAAGATCTATATTCATAAATAACACAGGACAAGATGTGTGTTAACCATACAAATGCATATATAAGTAAACATACAAGAATATGGAGGAAAACTTGAATAGCTTTATTAAGATGAAAAGTAGCAAGAGGATTACAACCATATGTTCTGACCCAGCATCATCCTCCAGCAAGAAATCCCTTCTTCACCTCAAGTAAAACTTAGATCACCCAACACTATGAATGTACACCAGGAAACTAACAACACTTCTCTATAAGATACAAAATTCCAGCCCTTGGATCTCTATGATGAGGGATCCATATATAGATGATTGAAGGGAGGTGAGTCATCTTTTGGGGTCTTGATTAGTGTCCTCTCTTTGATAGTTCCTACTTCCACTTGGAGAATGGTGATCTCTTACTCATCCCTGGTCGAAAACAGAGAGACAAGTGTTAGAGGGGAAGCTTTTGGAAGATTCCATGATCTTCCACCTCGCATTTTGTCCCTGCCATTTGTTCATTCCCGACCATTGCACCGTACAGAGGAGCCATTCAGTATGCATCGCACAGGCTTCCTTTGATGCTTTAAAGCAATCTCTAATACAAGCATCATTAATGTATGCTCCTGATTATCAAAAATGATTTAACCTGTATCTGGCTATAGCAGATACGACCATAGCAATGGTTTTAGTTCAAGAAGACAATGGAATTGAACATCCTATATATCACTTAATCTGAACCTTAAATGATACGGAAATGAAATACTCCTACGTTGAAAAGCTTGCCCTCACAGCTGTTCAAGCGATACAGAGATTTCGACACTACGTCCTCTTCAAAAAAACTACCATTTTATCATATTGCAACCCCATGACTTATATATTGTCGTGACAGTTGCTGGGGGGAAAATATTCAAAATGGATAGCAATTCTACAAGAGTTTGATCTGGAATACAAAAAATCCAAATCAAAGAAATCCCAGGTATTTGCGGAGTTACTATGCGATCTCCCATCATCATCCAACGATGCAACATCTAAAGAAGCAATCGTGGATGAAAATTTGTTTATGATATCTTCAAGCGATCTATGGTATGGAGATATAATCATCTATCTCCAGACACAAACATATAGGTCTAATACCTCACGCTCCGAACAAAGATGTATTCGATACCAAGCAAAAGACTACGTGATCGTCGACGATACTCTTTACTATCGTGGTACGATATAGTTTTGCAAAGGTGCCTAACCCATGAGGAGGCCGAAAAAGTCCTGAATGATTGTCATTCAAGTGCATGTGGGGGGCATCAATCTGGTTATGCCACAACGCAAAAAATTTTGCAAGCAGGATACTTCTAGCCAACAATGTTCAAAGATTGCATAACCGTAGTTAGAATTTGTCATGCTTGCCAAATTTTCGATAGCACAACCAGAAGACCACCCGCACCGCTGCAACCAGTAGTAGCTGTTGGGCCATTCTCCAAATGGGGCATAGATTTCATGACATGTAACCCCACCTTGGCCGGGGGGCATGCGTATATCATAGTCGAAGTAGACTATTTTACCAAATGGGCCGAGGCGATGCCTACATTAAACAACAACGGCGAAATGGCTACCCTTTTCTTTTTTAATCACGTAGTCTCTAGATTCGGCGTTCCACAGGCCATAGCCACAGATCATGGATCACATTTTTGCAATCACATGATGGTTGAGTTTGCTGCCAAATTAGGATTGTCCCATGATAGCTCTACTCCGTATTATCCGCAAGCTAACGGACAGGTTGAGGCGATCAACAAGGTCCTAAAGTGCATGCTGCAAAGAATGATCAGAGTCCATAAACGAGATTGGCACCTGATCCTGTACTCGACCTTGTGGGCATACCGGACATCGGTAAGAAATGCGTCTGGGTTCACACCTTTTAAACTTGTGTATGATCTGGAAGAAATCTTACCTGTTCAATGTGAAATCTCGTCCCTCAAACTCGCAGTCGACATTCTCCCCGGAACCTCAGAAGAAGAGGCTTGTTTCTTGGAACTAATTAAATTGGATGAAACCTGTCGTGATGTAGCTTCGGCTAACGAAGCTCATAAGAAATGAGTCAAAGCATAGTTCGACAAAAATTTCAAACCTCGCGTCTTCTCAGAAGGCGACCTGGTCTTACTTTACGACTAGGAATCCAATAAGTTGGGAGCAGGGAAATTCAAATCATTATGGATGGGTCCCTATATTGTTAAGTGTGTATTAGCAAAATGAGCCTATGAGTTGATGGACTATGATGGGATTCGACTGGCGCAACCTCGCAACGGGTTGTACCTCAAGCGTTATTATGCTTAATCCTGCGTAGTAACCCTCATGATTTTGTTACATTTTTGTTTTCGCCAAGAGAATTTATTTTGGTTAGGTAATCCACTTTTTGCATTTGTTGCAGATGTTGAATTTACTAGAATCATTCGCTGGATATGCCGACGGAGCAAGTCATAGTTCGCGGAACCTGTCTTCTACGGCATGGGCCATTTTCAATCCCAACGGCGAGTGATGTGTATTGGTCAGTCGACGAAAAATATCGCTGAATACAGTGCATTGATAGAACTCCTCTCTGATGCCATCGTACATGGCATATGCCGACTTGTCGTCAGGCTAGACTCACAGCTTGTCATTCTACAACTCACCGGCATCTATTCTGTACGGAATCCAGCTATCTATCGCATGTTCCTAAGAGTCAGAATTTTGGAAAGACAGTTTGATTTCATCCAATATCAACATATTTCCATAAGTTTAAACACATTAATATACTCATTCACAAATTATGTGTTAGATAGACATTTGCGACATTTATGAAAAGTAGCATCACATCAATATATGCAGCAGGATCATGTAACATAACCAAAATAAAACTCCGAAAATCAAAAATATATTCATAACTATTTATAGTTTATACATAATGTTCTGTAACCAAGACAAAATCTGTCAAATGAACCAAAACGAAAAATTCTAGGGGGAACCCTAGTCTAATGATGCTGGTGATAACAAGTCACTGTTTGTGCAATAATGCGTAAAAGCCTAGTCCATCGACTCAGCACTCTAGTAGTATGTCGCTGCAACTGCAGAGGCAGCTCATCGGTCCTCACATCCAGGATACCAAGGGTAAGACCTTCGATCTAGTCCTGTAGTGCTAAAAGAGTCTTGACCACATCAAGGTTGCGAAGGATGGCCCTCCCCACAGCCTCTCCTACTGGAGCGACTGTTGGGTCTCTATGGCGTACTGTCGGTCGAACTGGTCCAACATCTTCATGAGCACATGAGTTTTGATTAGTCTTGGTCAAAAAACATAAGAACATTATAAAAAACAATGAACAGAGATATAGTCAGAAGAATTACCCATAGCACCCCACTGCTTTCCAGCTGGCAGCACCAAATCCAGGTCACCTCGGAAATCCATGCCAGCATATGGAAACCTGGCATAAACCATCTCCTGACGATTGAACCACTCGAAGAAAGTATCATAAAAAGAAACCTGGGGCTGGCCAGCATGCCGAGACATGAGGTCAACCCATCTCTACATCCGTGTTTCTATCAGTGGAGGTAGGCCAAGTGAAATGTACTACGGCTACATCAGTGGGATTCTCTCCAAAGCGAAAGTAGTCAAAATAGAACCATAGCCAAAGTTCTTGGATCTTCTGCTTTTTACCTTGGTCAGTTGTTCTTTCATCACAAAGAGTACTGCATCACACCAGTTGAACACCTTCGGTTCAAGGCATTCCAAAGCATACTACATGTAAGACCTGTTAGCTATGTGAAGAGCAGAACTACCAGCCAGTCTAGCAAAAGTGAACAGAATGGTCCGCAAGGGCTGGTCAGTGACATCTCGGATATTGATCTTTCCATCCGTACTCGGTTGAGATCCCTCTCTACAGTGTCGGCGAATGTACTCCCTCACGGACTCACCCCCACGGGCGGAGCCTGATAATGAGAGAGGGGCGCCATGCCTCGATAATCCGGTCAGAAAATAGATGTCCACGACAGTCAAGGGGATCGATTTTCCCCTAATCTATAACACCTGGTTGATAGGATCCCAGGCATTGAGGAAATATTGCAACAAACTGATTTTTTGCCTCACGCTAGAGATACGAAAAAACTTCAACAAGCCACAGTTCCGCAAAGCAGCTACTGTGCCCAGATCATGTAAAGAAACAGTGTCCCCTTCTTCATGCTCATGTTCTCACCATGTAACGACCATTTTCCTCCAATGAATCTCTGAAAAACAAACAAGAGAAGAGTCAGGATCTTCATTTGGTAAAAAAAGGGCAAAAATCTATGAGAAAATTGTACAAAAAGTTTCCTCCTTGTGCCCATCGCACCCCAATAAGTGTACTGGGAGCGATGCATACTAACTAGTCAGTGAGAAGACCATTATGCATTGCACCTTTCAATTAAGGAAGGGTGCGATGGTGCGAGGGCCAGTTCTTCAAACCCCAAAGGCTCAACAGAGCAAGGAAACAGGCTCAGAATTCAAAAAGAAAAGAATGCAATTGAAGAGCACAAGTTTAGCTCCTACCTGGTCCAGGTGGTGTCAGGAATCGTCCACAGAATCTCCCGGAATCAGCTAGTGAAAATCAAGGGGGAAAGCACCTCCAGAGCTCAAACAAACCAAACTCAAATGAAATGGTAAAATGAGAGGTAAAAGTCACTTTTTATTTACCATGCACGTAATTCGAGTAAAATATTAGTGTTCTTAACTCATTTATCAAGCATATGTTTTCATTTCTAATCGCTTTGATGAAGCAAATGAACAGGTAGTACAATCTTTGAAAGAACAAAATGCTAATGTTGAATCAAAGACTCAATGACCATGATCATGAGTAGTTTTAGCGCATAGTTCAAGCTCGTTAAAAAATAAACATAAGTCATGAGAAAATGTTTCCCCCAGCATTTAAGCTCATTAAAAAATGAACTGGTAAATAACCATTGTGAATGCCTTATCGCCAACTTTTGAGCCTTGATCACGTTCTCATCATCACCTCCACTCCGTTTTTAGCCAATCATTCAACCCCATATGATTGTTTACCCCTTCGAGGAACATTTGCGAAGAGTGATTCTATTAGCTATCCTTGTGACACTGCCATGATTGGAGAATTCCAAACCTTACTTGGAATCAGTTGCTACCTGAAACCATCACTCATTCCTCGAAAACGAGTCTCCTTTAAGCTATTTTCAACTGACTCGTAAAATATGAAAAGATTGCCGAGCGATTGGCCTCTCCGGCTCATTAAAATCATCGCAAGTGCTATCCCTCCTCTAGATTTTAATCTTTTTGGGACTTGAGGGATTATTACACAAAAATATTGAGCGCTTGTCTTGTTCGGCTCGTTAAAACTATCGAAAATTCATCCCTTTTGTATTATTTTACGCTTTTTTGGACTTAAGGGATTACATGATGAAAAAGAATCGTTGGAGTCTCCTTTCCATTCCTTTCAGACTCTCTAAAATTGAAAGGGACTGAGTTATGTTTGTCGTTAAACTCGTTAAAACAAAATAGCGACAAACTCGTCCAAATGGACGAGAACGAGTTTCACTGTCGCTAGGCTCGCTAAAATATAGCGACAAGTTCACTTGAAGGGCGGATTATAGAACAAGCATATGTTATCCTCCTCAATCCTGACAAAAGTAAAGAGGTGCTGGTCAGCAATGACTGGGGAAAATTGGGAAGAAAGCTTGAAAAAGCTTTATTGGTAGCAAGTCGCTCTTGAACATGACACTTTCCTTTCACATCCATGCCGGGTTGGGTTGTTCCATTCACTGGTCATCACCATTGGTCCATCACACCATCCATCTTTGGGGTTAACGCTACCAATCCATCGTTAGTGTCACCGATATGTTCAAGAGAGGTAATTTAGACGATTCGCCTGTGTCTCACCCACTGCAATACATTCGTGCTCCATTCCTTCATGAACGCCACCCTGAACCCTGTATCGTCAAATTGTTTTCACCTCCAAAATCATTTGCTTCATTTTGTGTCATTGATGTGGGATTCATTAAGACCCTCCTGGGATGGGTCACTTCTTGTCGACATCAGCTCATTATCCAAGAAGTTGACTTAGGAACAACCCTTTCAGTACTTTGAAGTTTGCATGCCTCAATGGCAAGTTTCTCACTTTCAGCGACAGGTTTACATCAATGGGCTTCAACCGAGATATTTTACGTGGTGTTCAATGCCAAGTCCTTTTTCACACCACATGAATTATACTATAGTACCTTGAGGGTCATTGTCATTACTGGTGATTCCTCTCATGCCTATTAACAACTTACATCACTGGCTGGTAATCAGGCGATGTCTTTCCATGTTTGACTCCAGAACATTTTTCACATGGATCGACTTGTACTCCGAGTGAATATTGAACGAGTTTTGAAGACCCCTGATCTAGTTTCATCCATCCGGGTTGCGATATATTCAGGAATATAAAGACATCAAGTGTACATCATTGCCGAACAGATGATCATCCAAATCAAAGGATGATGAGTCTGAATCATCAGTGTGCCACACAAACGATTTTCTGTCCTATGTACATGAAAATGAATTTATAAAGTTGAGCATGGGAATGCCCGCTTCAGCTAGATCATGAAAAAATGTTGTCGAAATAATGTATTGTATTGTATCTTATTACAGGTTGCCTCCCAGCTCGAAAAAACTTAGGATCCTCATAGTAAAGCATTTCACCCGACATCAAAAGATTAACGACCTCATGCTTTAGGGGGAAACTGTTATAGACATTTTTGGGCACTTCAACCCCAATCATAAATGTCCATAAACTGAGGGCTCCTAAGTCCATAAAAGTGTTGCTTCACTACCTAAGGGAACAAGGTCAGCTAATTACATCATCTTCCAGAAGTTCTCCACTAAAAACTGCTCATAAATGGTCTAAACTGGACCATACTGAAAACCCAGTGCAGAGGGTGTGATGCATATCACCTTCCCAGTGTACAAGGCACGATGCATACTGAATGGCTCCTCTATAGGGTGCAATGGTCGGGAATTGACAAATGGCATGGACAAAATGCGAGGTGGAAGATCATGGAATCTTCCAGAAGCTTCCCCTATGACACTTGACTCTCTGTTTTCGACCAGGGATGAGTAAGAGATCACCATTCTCCAAGTGGAAGTAGGAACTATTAGAGAGAGGACACTAATCAAGACCCCAAAAGATGACTCACCTCCCTTCAATCATCTATATATGGATCCCTCATCACAGATATCCAGGGGCTGGAATTTTGTATCTTATAGAGAAGTGTTGTTGGTTTTCTGGTGTACATTCAGAGTGTTGGGTGATCTCAGTTTTAGTTGAGGTGAAGAAGGGCTTTCTTGCTGGAGGATGATGCTGGGTCAGAACATATGGTTGTAATCCTCTTGCTGTTTTTCATCTTAATAAAGTTATTCAAGTTTTCCTCCATATTCTTGTATGTTTACTTATATATGCATTTGTATGGTTAACACACATCTGGTCTTGTGTTATTTATGAATATAGATCTTTGTTCTTCGATAGTAGTATGTTGTTGTGATTCCACAGGTGCTCTTTGAAGCTAGGAAGACAAAGAAGAAATGGCAAAGATCTATCAGGAAGGAGAGGAAATCAAGCGCAAGACTAAGGTTGGTCTCCTTTGTTCCACTCCTATCTATTTTCATAAAGGAAAGTGAAAGTAGACTTTATTTGTTTGTTTCTAAGATAGCTACCAGTCTTAGTGGGAATAACAACATCCGAGTGGACATTATTCCCAGTAACAGAGCTTGGATTGATGTGTTCTCCATGGTGATTGTAGAAGGATTGATGTGTTCTCCTGTGAGGATAGGATTGATTAGTTCTCCTATCGAGGCATCCTACCCATGCAGTCTGGGACTCATGGGAAGTACCTCTCATCTGATCAATGAGTAGGGAAATGAAGTTAGGGACCATAGTAGTACTGATGGATGCATCATTCTATCTACCGTACTCCCTACGCTAGGATGACCTCCATTGATTTGGGATCAATGATACTGGTCTGGAACTAGTGGTAGGAGTTGTACCATACTATGATGCTGACTTCAGGTCAGTTGAGACTGGTCTCAGACCAGTGGTACATACTCTGAGAATGACTTCGTGTCAGTGCAATACTAGTTTGGGAACTAGTGAGAGTGGTACATACTATGACACTAACTTTGGGTCAGTTGAGACTGGTTTGGGACTAGTGGTACACTCTCTAAGACTGCGATACTGGTTTGGGACCAGTGGTAGGAGTGGTACCTACTATGAAGCTGACTTCAGGTTGGTTGAGACTGGTCTAGGACCAGTGGTACGCACTTCGAGACTGACCTTGAGTCAGTGGAGGATGATACTGATTTGACACTAGTGGAGTTGTACTCACTATGACACTAGCTTCGAGTTGGTTGAGACTGGTCTGGGACCAGTGGTACATACTCTGAGACTGACTTTGAGTCACTATGATACATCCTCGATCATTTCTTTTTCTTCATAATTTGGACAAAAGCAAAGCAGAAGAGAACAATGCAAGAGTAGAGCAGAACAATACAGATCAGTACAGGGCAGAGCAGGTAGAATAGAGTAGAGCAGGGTAAGGTTTAGGCTGTATAGGGAAGTGCATTTGATGGATGAATAGTAACGACCAATAGACAAATTGCAGATTAAGTTCTCCCTAGTTGAGAGGGAGTGTTAAAATTGGAAACCAGGGAAAAAATTCACGTGGGTCATTTTTTTCATGGCTAATAATATTTTTATTAGATTCCTCTGATCGAGAGGTGTAGGATTGATACAAATATTATCTGATTCCAATAAGTATTCATGGAGATATGAATTTATTTTGATTATGGAATTATTATTAAGCCGAGATACAACTCATGTACGCTCAGAAGCCCAACAGTCGCATCTATTCAAACACCAATGTTGTGTATAAATACAGGAGGAATTTTCCTCATTTGGACTCACTCATCTCATTAGATCTCTCTCTCTCTACTGCGCAAAAAATATTCTCTTCTCTATTGCACAGAAATGGGTCTCTCTCTCACACATGTGAATCCGGAAGCTACTGAAACTGAAGCTACAACTGCAGAAGTAAAGATTGACCTATGTGGACTAGAATATCTCCTCATCTAAACTATGTTGTAGGTTCATCTGAACCTCCTCTAAAAGACACAACTTTTGGTGGTGGAATCAAGTCAATCCGATGGACGGTTTGCAAGATATCGATTGCCCTAGTTTGAAGCGGAAACTGTTGAAACTGAAGCTGTAACTGCAGAAGTAAAGGTTGTCCTGCGTGGACTAGAAGATCTCCTCTTTAAAACTGCATTGTAGGTCCATCTAGATCTTCTCTGAAAGCTTAACTTTTGGTGGTGGAATGAAGTCAATCCGACGAACGGTTTATGAGATATCGTCTGCCCTAGTTTGATAATGAAGCCGCTAATGATGATGTTGCTGATCTAAGGTTTGCTATTGCTGATATGAATCAGATTTATTGTACTATTTCTCTCTGCTGAATTATTGAAGATAAAAGAAGATTTGATCAAAGGGTTTCCCCACACATTGTGGGTTTGTCCTGGCTAGCCGCCACATCTTCTGTCTCTTGTCTTGGCTTGTTTTCTATCGATCGTTTAATGTTCTATCTGCACTTTAATTTATGTACAAGTGATTGCTAATCTCTGGAATATAATAAGAAAAAGAAGTAAATTGTTATAAGAATAGAACATACCATAAATTAACATAAAGGGTAGGTAGAAGAAGTGTTTCAAATGCACAAGATTGCTAAGTCAAAAGCACAGTCATCATGCTAAATCCTATTTTTTCATGTGCAGGAGGAATTGTGAAAAAGAAAGGATATTCACCAAAGCTTGTTTACTAATTTCCCCTCATTTCACTACACCCCCACATACTTATTTTCTAATTTCCCCCATTATCCCTTCATTACTTATAATACCCTTCCCCCTCATTTTGACCTTTACCCCTTGGTTTCATACATTTCCCTTCAAAAGTCATTCCCCCTTCCCAAAACTCCTTTCCCTAGTGTGAAACTCATTCCCCATCACAAATATCACTTTCCCCCTTATTGATTTCCCTTTTCCCCCTTAAAAACCCATAAAAATCCTTTACCCTAAGTTTTTCCTAAAGTCTCTCTTTATAACTCCCCCGTGTTAATATTCCCAGATAACCTTTTTTAACCCACCAACCCTTGGTGCAGTTAAAAAACCCACCATATAACCCATGGTCCCACCTTTATTAATCATTTGATTATATTTAAAAATCCTGACATTATTGTTTAATTAATTAAAATTCTTTGTAATTAAACCTCGGGACTCGCCAACCACTTTCCTGACTCCGTCCGTGCAACTCAACTGCACAATATTCCTCCAATCTCCCACCCCCAGATCTAATGGCACACAGCCATATCACGCAGATTCATTGTCCAATAGTTAATGGCCCAAGAGCACAGCCATATAGATGATGCCTTAACCTCATCCTTGATAAGTCATATAGATAATGCTTATCTTCAACAATCAATTGAATTAGCTTCCCTCAGTGCTGTTGCCTCTGAACTTTCTACAAAATATTAAAAAACTGTAAATACATCTTCATTTACTACTACCTCACCTATAATATCCACCACAGTTCATTCCCCTAAACCATTGATACTTAGCGTCCTCTCCAACCGAATATCTCAAGTTCATCTAGTTCATCTACACCCATCTCAAGCCCTTCTTCTAGCACCATTGCTTTGCCCCACAATCAAACCAAAATCCCAACCATGGTAGACAGATATGCACCTTTGGTTTTACCATCCCAACTACATGCCATGCCCCAAGACTATCAAAGTAGAATCTTTTTGTTTGATGCTACTGGTTGGTATATGGCCCAATAGCATGTGAATAAAATCACTAATTACTTTGAATTGCATGAGATTGATGAGTTTGATGTCCAAATGAGGTTATTTGCCTAAACACTAATAGGGGATGTTAAAAAATGGTTTAAATGTTTACCTGGTAATCATATTGTAGATTTAGCTACTTTTCATAGATTTTTTATTGATGGGAAAGAAAGAAAAACCCTCTGCAAATACTATCTGAATATGATAGCATTAGAAGAGTTCCTAATGAATCAGTTCAAGATTATTGTACTAGGTTCAACAGTATCTACAATGCAATCCCTGCTATTATTAAACCTCCACCAGGTTTAACATTAATCAAATTTCTTGATGGTTTTGACACTGACATGTCTTACCAGTTCAGATAAAGAACCCTAAAACATTAGAATATATGCAAAGCAATGCTATTAGTGTAGAAGCAAATTTATCAGCTAAGAAAGCTAGGATGAGAAATGAGAAAATAGTTGTCATTAAAGAGGAAACATCCACTTCAGATGGTAAATTAGATAGTTTAGCTAAGAGTGTAGAAAGGATAATGGATAGATTAGAAAACATGGAAAGAAAAGCTCAGTGGGAAAATCTACAACCACCCCCAATAAGAAACCCCAACTTTAGGAAAAATCCTAACACTGGAAAAAATGTTATACTAGATCAACATATTAGACCTCCTTTCCAAGAAAACTATGTTGAGGGTTCATGAAACCATGAAGAAGAGGAGGATACCTAGATAAATCTAATAGGAATTAAAAATGAAGATGTTGTTTTTCTTACTCAGGAAGAACAGGAAATGTACATGTTACAACAATTGAAATTAGAATCTGGGGAGTTCTTTGACTATAAACAAGGCTATGAATCTGCTATTTATGAAGTTCACAAATAGTATAGCCTTAGAAGCAAAAATAATATTGAAATTCCCATTAAGAAATCAATCCAAACCCAAATTAAGAAGATAACAGAAGCTCCTGTGACTAAAGTTATACAAATTCTCCCTAGGGGAACTTAGGGGCCTTCCAACCCAAAAATTGTAGATATAACTTCAACTGAAACTCAAACTAAAACTGTTACTCGGACTATTCCAATTAAGAAAATTCAAAACAAAACATTTGGTACATAAACTGAATTTCCAAATGCTGAAAAAGAAGATAAAAATGCATATACCATATTTGCTGAGGAATATCTCATACAATCATGAAAAACTCAATTTCCATTCAACATTAAGACTGAGATAGCCAAGTTGAAAATATCAGTTCCTTTAATAGAACTGGTAAAAAATGAATCATATAGATCACAAATCACTGAAACACTAAACATAGGTGAAGGATAAGATGTTGTAAACTTGAATGATGATCAACCTGAATTATTGTTTGGTCTAGAAGTAAATGGAAAACATCAACAAGGGATTATCCCTTCTTTCTACATAAGCTTAAATGTTCATGATAAAATCTTACATAATGCTATGCTAGATTCAGGGGCATCCCATAACTTAATTCCTAAAGCAATTATGGAGAGACTAAACTTAGATATCACCAGACCATAGAAGGAACTATTTTCCTTTGATTCCAGCCAAGTCAAATGCCTTGGTCTAATTAAAGATTTGTGTGTGACTCTAGTCTAGTGCCTAGCAAAGAGTATTGTCATGGACATAGTAGTTGTTGGTATCCCACCCAAGTATTGAATGTTGTTATCTCGCTCATGGGGGGCAAAATTACAGGGATCTCTACAATTGGATATGTCATATGCCACCATATCTATGTTTGGTCAACAAAGAAAACTTTATAGAGAAACATTGATGAAGTACATGGTAAGTAGTTCAGAAAAACCACAGAATTCCCCCATATATTCCATGCATTATGATATGGACTCATTCATCTTGTATACTTCAGATAGTGATAAAAATGAGATCACAACTATAGAAGAAAAATACAAAGCACCTGATAGTGAAAACATATTTCATGAGTCTCTATGGAATTTAGATTTTTATGGCTCTGTGAATAGATTAGGAGCAGGTGCAAGGGTTTGGATTCACAACATGGAGAGTAATCATTCTGAAGGTCATTCCTTTATATTAAAATTTAAATGCACAAACAACATGGTAGAATATGAAGCTCTAATCTTAGGACTACAAATGGTTAGAAAACTTGGAGCCAAGAGAGTGTCTATCATGGGAGATTCAGAATTGATTATAAAATAAACCAAAGGAGAATACTTTGTGAATAATCCCAAACTTAGCCAATACATAGAGACTATCCTCGATTTAATTAAGGACCTTCTTGAAACTAATTTTACTGCCATTCCTAGGAAACAAAACATGCAAGCTCACAGTCTGACCACTTTTGCTAATACCTGCAAATTTCCTTTTTAGCCCAACCACAAGTACACTGCAAAAGTGAGGCATAGGCCTGTTATACCTAACAATTTGAAATATTGGTAGATTTTTTCACAAGATTCTCAAATCTATGATTTCATGAATTCTGAAGGAGAGTTTCAAAAATGTAACGTAGATACTGATTGTACAATAGATAATAACATAGATAGTGAGATAGATATAAATGCTTTAGACATAGATAAACCCACTAGTTTCACTAAATTAGAAATAGATAACTTAGAAAAGGTGGAAATATAAGAAATAATGAATGATGATCCTGAAATTTTAAACCTTAAAAATAACTTTTTTCCCAAGGGATTAGTCCCATTAGAAGATTTGTTTGATTCAAATGATGTAGCTAGGAAACCAAAAATGGACCCTCTAAGAGCAAACATAGAATAATGTAACATAGGAACTAAAGAAAAACCCAAGCTTATCAAAATATCCAAAGCATTACCTATAGATGAAAAAATCAAATACATAAATATGTTCAAAGAGTTTCAAGATATCTTTGTCTGGAATTATGAAGACCTTAAGTCTTATGATACCAGTATAATTCAACATAAGGTACCCATCAAAGAAGATCATAAACCATTTAAACAAAATATTAGGAGAATAAATCCAATTCTTATGCCAGTAATTGAAAAAGAAGTGAAAAGGATGTATGATGCACAAATCATAGCACCAATTAGATATTCCGATTAGGTCTCTAATTTAGTCACTACTAGGAAGAAAACAGGAGAAATCAAACTCTGTGTTGATTTCAGGAACTTGAACAAAGTGCCATTAAAAGATAAATACCCTCTCCCTAAAATGGACCACATTCTCTAGAGTGTAGTAGGCTCATCCAGAATTCATTGCTTGATGGATTTTCTGGATGTAACCAAATCTTAGTTCAACCAGAGGATCAAGCAAAAACTACATTTACCACTCCCTCGAGTACATTCATGTACTTCAAAATTCCTTTTGGATCAATGAATGTAGGAGAAACATTCTAAATAGCTATGGACATAGCATTTGAAAAAGAAATACGTGACTTCCTAGTAGTTTACCAAGATGAAATTACAGTGTTTTCCAAATCAGAGAACGAACATCTAGATCACCTAAGAAGATTTTTCATTAAATGTAGAAAATTTGGTATTTCCTTAAATCCCAAAAAGGAATTCTTTGGTCTAGAATAAGGCAAACTCTTGGGAAACATAATATCAAAATATGGAATTAGAATAGATACAGCTAGAATAGAGGCAATTCTGAACATCAGTCATCCTAGAAACATCAAAGAATTACAGTCATTTGTATGCAAAACAAATTTTCTTAGTGTTATAGACATATTTAGGCACTGCAACCCCAATCACATATGTCCATAAACCAAGGGATTCTAAACCCCTAAAAGTGTTGTTTCATACCCTAAAGGAACAAGGTCAGCTGATTACATCATCTCCCAGAAGTTCTCCATGAAAAACTGCTTAGAATTGGTCAAAATTGGACCATACAAACTGCTCCATGCCGAGGGTGCAATGCATCTCTCCTATTACACATAGAGGGTGTGATGCATCTCTCCTATTACACATAAAGGGTGCGATGCATCTCTCCTATTACACATAGAGGGTGCGATGCATACTAAAAAACCCTTTATTTAGGGTGCGATGAGTGAGAGCAGACAAATGGCAGAGGCAGTTTGCTAGGTGGAAACCTAGAGAATCTTCTAGAAATTGCTCATTTGACACTTGCCTCTCTGAATTCACCCAGGGATGAGTAAGAGATCATGAAGTCTCCAAGTGGAACCAAGAACTATCAGAGAAATGACACCAATCAAAATCCCAAAAGCTGACTCACCCACCTACAAATATCTATATATGGATCCCTCATCTTAGAGATCCAGAGGCTTGAATTTTGTATTTTGTAAGGAAGTGTTTTTGGTTTCTCTGTGAAACATTGTAGTGTTGGGTGATCTAGCTTTCCATGAGGTGAAGAGGGCTTTCATGCTGGGAGGATGGCACTAGGTCAGACCACTAGGTTGTAATCCTCTCTTCTACTACTTTTATCAATAAAGCTATTTGAGTTTTCCTCCATATTCGTGTATATTTCTGAATCTTGTATTGATGTATGCATTTGTATGGTTAATATACATCTGATCCTATATTGTTTATGGTTATATATCTCTATGCTTTGATGGTATTATGCTTCTTTGACTCTACAGGTGTTCTTTGAAGTGGGACAAGTGAGGAAAGAGTTGTGAAGCTCTATCAAATGGGGGAGGGAACAAGCAAGGAGCCAATCGAAAGACTGAGGTTGGTACTCTCTGCTTCTCTCTCATCTATCTCTCATAAAGGAAAACACAAGTAACTTTAGCTTTTTTGTTTCTAAGATAGCTACCAGTCTTAGTGGGACTAGCAGCGCTGAATGGACACTAGTTTTCCCAATAAAAAAATGGCGACTCCACTGGGGAATGAATAGTTTGATTGTTAGTTACTATTGTTTGCTTTATAAACTATAGACGGAGCCTGAAGTTAAGCTAGCTAACCTTCGAACTACTTTTTCTATGCAACTGCAAAGTAGATCAATGTTGCTTTAGTCAATCTCCGAATTAGTTTATGAACTAAACATATGACTTGCAAACATCCTTAGTGCCCTGGTGGTAGCTCAAATAACCTCATTAGATAGCCCCCATACTTTGTGTTTACTACTTATCATTAGCTCAGCGTAAATCCCTGAACTTAGCTGCAAACTGTGAGCGAAAACCAAGCTCAGTCTCATCCCTGGACCATCGCATTATCTCTCATAGGCAACCTGGATGCATCGCACCTCTTGTCTGTTGCAGGTGAGATGCATCCCTTTTTTCCTATGTTACAGGTGCGATGATTGAGTGAGACTGTCTTTGCCTCAAGATTTTGGTTTTTTATTCAATGTATTCAACTTTATTCAGTAGTTTTGCTGTCTATGATCAGTACATCACTATTGAAACCTTCTTCCTTTGCATTATTCAGCATCCATTGATAAATAATTGTGAATGTTTTTTTATGTATTTTTCATCATTTACAGTTCTCCTTTGCAAAAAGTAGCTTAATCAAATTGTCGTCTTCTGATTTGAAAGTGTCGCAAGTGTCATTTTCAGTCAAAGAAAAGAGTGTTGTAAAGTCTTCCTCTTTTAGATAGTCGATTACAATTTTGCTATTGTATTTGATTTGAATCATCAATTCTTCGAAGTGTCGAAAGCAGTTTTCAAGTCGAAATTGAAAGTTTCATCTTAGTCTTCCTTTCATTTTTGGACAAGAAATTGCTAAAGTGTTGCTTTGAGAAAAGATAGTTTAGATCTGTACTTAGTTTTCTTTTTGTCATTATCACATTAAGGAAACTGAAAATCAAATGCATGCATGTGCATTTGCATTCAGATTGCATGCTGAAATTGATTTAGGACAGTGCATCTTAGTGTGTGCTCTCTGCTCTATGTTGAAAGAATTTTACTTCTCTTTCCTTAGTAGCTAGGATTTTCATTGCTAAAAGAAAGTAAACAACTATTTATCATCTTAGATTGCATATTTAGAAATTATATATCTACATCACGTGGTGAACCTTAAAGGAAAACTTCTTAAGAAATATAAACTGTAAAATAAACGTCAATGAACATAAAAATGCTTTGGAACCTAATGCACAACATCTAGAAGTCTAGGCTAGAGACGTATTCTGGTGTCGTAAGCCTGGTAACTATCGTTTTCATTGTAGGTTGGGTGATTCCTCCTCTTTAATATGACAAGTGCCAGTACAAACTTGTGCTCCCACATACCATCGAGTATATATTGGGAGACCACAATAGGCTATATCCTTTATCCTTAGGAAGCTATGTCTGCCACCCTATCGATCACAATGCACTGAACACAGCATTCGAGAAGATTGACTGCCGTACGTAAAATGTATTATGCAGTTTTGTGATTGGTTTGGTAATCCCTTTGTCTAGATTTCCAGAGTAGTCACTTTCATTCCTTTTTAGAATCCTTAAAAGAAAAGGTCCATCTGAGCACTTGTCACTTTAGGCTCATTAAAAATCGAAGGTGACTAGAGTCATCTTTAGCTTTTACTTGACTCTTAAAAATTGAAAAAGCAAGTTGTGTCAAAGCATCATAAAATTTATTTTAATTGGAATAACATCATTGTTCCCTCATTGGTGTTAGGTTGAGAAAATGGAGTCCACAAATCAAGGATTTCCCCTTGGGGGGGATCCTAGTCCTTTCTCTTCTTGGGGAGATGTTGGTGCTCCACACATGGCTACATTGTCCATTCCAAGTCTCACAATTCACCTGCCAGTATGGCTTTTCTCGACCTATGTCATTCAAAACAACATAATTCCTCGGTAATCAAATCAGTAACTCAATGATACTGATTTATCCCCCCTCACCTTCTACATCGTTTGTTTCTCCCCCTCCTTCTTCCTCTTCTCTTGGTGAAGCTAGTAACACTAAAAACCAAGTAACTGAGAAGAAGAAGAAAGGGAAGGAGAAGAAGAAGAAGAAGCCAACGGCGAAAGGGGGCAACCATGCATCGTCTGGAAAAAATCCACACACTACACCATCCAAACCTAAATATCCATGTGTCATTTGCAAAGGATACCACTATCATCGAGATTGTCCTTGCATCCCGCGGATCTTAAGGGACTGGTCTCCCTGCTTGCATAATCCGATGTCTTCAACCTCTGACGATCATGTTGAGAGCACACCATCAACTAGTGAAAACGAAATCAATGGGTAGAAAGGAAATCTAAATTTCCTTATAGACAGTGTGAAGGTGATCATGCCCTCCACCATTGTCCTTTCTCGGATGAAGCTAAAAGAGTCTTAGATAACCATCTTGCTTCACCGCAACAACTTCCTCCTAGATATAAGAAGCTCTTGTCGAGTCCATGGCTAGTTGAAAATCCTACTAACACACCTTTTTTGTTGGTTGAAGCACCTATCATTCAAGATAAGACCTCTGAGTCCACACCGGACCAAAGTCAACAGGTCGAGATGGCAAACGACCTAGTCTTGTCTTCAGAAGGTCCACCTTCAAATGATACAGTCACCAAAGAGAATGAGAATGACACCGTTAAAATTCTTTTTGTGAACACAGAATCTGATGGACATGGGCCAATATACCCATTCCTTTACCGCAGGAAGGAATTTTGTCAGAGATTCATTCGACCAATTATTCGGTCCCTCCTCCAAGCAATCTAGTCGTTTCCTTCAATTTGAATCTACTAGGGAGAGCCCGCCTACCATCTGATGTACCATTCCAAATCATAGTACAAGCTTATAGAATGATCATGGTTGGTACTATCATAGATGAAGGGGCTTATGTGAGTATCCTTTCCTCAACTACTTGGAAAGCGCTTGGTTCGCCATCGCTTCTGCCTAAGATTCGAAATCTGTCAGGCTTTAATAAAGGAACCAGATGACTGTTAGGGATCCTTCCAAATTTTCCTATAAATTTGAGAAGGAAAACCATTCATCTAAACGTGATGGTAGTCCAAGGGCCTCTATATTACAATCTACTCCTTGGGTGTGACTACATTTACAGCATGAGAGATATTGTTTCCTCACTATTTCTAGTGATGTGTTTCCCGTATGAAGGCATAATGGTCCATCATGTTGAGTAGCTTTCATTCCCCAGTTCAAACATGGCTACTAGTCAAATGCCATCCCTAATTGGTCTTTTTGCACAAGGAATGTCTCATCAACCTCCAGTTCGTCCACCTGATGAGCGCGAGTGATTCGGTGAATGTGACTAAACCCAGGGGGCATGCGCCCTGGTTTTCTTCGGCAGGAAAACTCTAGATGTAAGGTAGGTTTCTATGTAGGATATATGACTAGTCTAACACACCCATCCATTTAGGAAAATGGGATTAGACTGGAAAAGGATTCCCTCATCAAAGGTTATGTGAGTGGAAGCTCGTACCATTCACCTTTGTCTATTTCGATGAACAGAGCTAAGGAAGTGTTTTGTCTGAAAATGCGGATGAACAACCTTGATTTAATGCAAGAACTTCCATATGGTAACCTGGAAACTCTATTTCTCTTTATACCTGGGGACATGCAAACCTTTTGTATGCAAGTGAAAAGCGACCAACATAACTCTAACCCTGTAGTTTTTACTAACTTCAACTGCTTAAGTTAGGTGATTGGTCTAGTCAACCATTCACCCTTGTCGGGACCGATGAAAACGGTAAAGTAAAGGAAAGGTTTCCTATCAAGAAGCTATCCTACCTAACCTTAATAGTTCTTTAACCCCTAGGACAGTAGTTGGTCATTCCTAGCTTGCATATAAAAGGCTTCGGAGCAAAGTTCCGCATGGGGCAAGCTCCCTAAAAAATGAACCTACTAATGAGAGACATCATTATTATACGACTGGCACCAACAATGTTTCCGCAAAGTTCAAGCTCATTAAAAAATAAACCTAGTTATGAGCATATGTTCCCCCAGAGTTCAAGCTCATTAAAAAATGAACCCACCTTTGGTAAATAACCTTTGTGGTCGCATTACTATCAGCTTTTGAGCCTTGGTCGTGTTCTTACCATCACCTCCACTTTTTAGCCGATCATCTGCCTCCACTTGATTGTTTACCCTTTCGAGGAACAACTACGATGAGTGATTCTATTAGCCATCTTCTTTACACTACCGTGATTGAAAAGTTCCAAACCTTACCTAGAACCAGCTGCTACCCGAAAATATCACTCATTCTTCAAAGACAAGTCTCTTTTAAACTCTTTTTAGACTTGTAAAATATAAAAAGATTGCCAAGAAATTGGCCTCTCCAGCTTGTTAAAGTGATTGGAAGTGCCATCGCTCCTCTATATTTTAATATTTTTGGACCTGATGGATCTGTTATCACCTAGAACTGCAGTGATATGTACATAATGTTGTCCATAAAATTTTTGTTGTCCAAAAAATAGGTGTCTAATGGTTATTGCCCTATGTTTGTTACTTAGGGATCGTGTTTTATAAAGATATTCATATGAATCATTTTCAAAATCCGTTAGTCATCCTCCATCATGATTGTATAAGATATGTCTTGTCTTATATACGTCACTAGTCCTTTTCACATTTCTGCAACGCAATTTTATTGGCTGATTTTGCAGCGCAATGATGTTTTAGTTCTTTCACAGCGTGTCAGTAACCAGCCATTTCGTAGCGCATGTTGTTAACTTATAACTGTCTGCGCTGCGAAATCGCGGATTCGGGGATTTACGCAGCACTGATTCTTAGAATGTCATGTCTGGGGGATGAGTCAGTATGTCCATCCGTTTATTGTTAGAATGGCATCCTTTTCAAGAAAGTATAAGCCATCATTCCACCAATAGGTTCATAACCACGCACATAAAATCATTCAAATGGTTTGTAATGCTGGTAGTGTTATGATGTTTGTTAATGTCGCATGAATTGGTCCGTTTGTATGATAAGACTGTTAAGTTGTGGAGGAGCCCGAGTTCATTCTTTAAAAGGAACCTGATTGCAAGCGAGCCGGCGTTCAAAAGTTTGAATTTGCATTTGGAGTTGAAGCTGGTAGTGTTTCTCTGCACAAAGGATTTCAAAGCGAAATGGAGAAGAAGGGGCATCGGTTTGGAAGATGTCAAAGAACAGAACCTGTGGGATTGGATCTCGCATTGAGAGACGAAGGTGTGAGACAAGCTTTTCAGGATGTTGGTTGCTGGACATTTTGTGAGAAGCTACAGGGTGGGCATGCTGAGGTAACAAAAGCATTTTCCTTAAATTTTACAGGTTTAAGTTATAAAGTAGCTATGCTAGAATTCCCAGTATCTTTAGAGGTTATCGCTAGGGTGACTGAAATTCCGAGAGGAGGGCAGGAGTGGTTTAAAAATTTCAAATTTGATATGAACCCCTGCAAGGAGTTCTTGAAGGAGCCTTATGTAAATGAAGATCTTACAAAGGTTGTGCCAAGACATTATGTAAAAGAACACTATGCACTTCTCCTAACATGTATTCAGAGATATTTAACCTGTGAAGGGAGATATAACAAGGTTTACTCCTATCATTTTAAGCTGTTGCTGCATTTTACAGGCAAAGCATTTATAGATATCCCATTCTACTTGTTTCATAGCCTCAGCAAGATGTGTGATAAGATTCAATTGAGGAAAGATGACTGTGAGACATCACTGTTTCACCATGGTTTAGTAAAACTGTTAGTGCTGGATAACTTGCAGAAGATGTCGGGATGGGATTCTTTTATTTTTATGGCTGGTTTTCAGAGTAAGACAGGCCTCACCCCACTGCCTGTTAGAGAAAGAGAAAGGTCAACTAAAGAACCTACTCTTGCTGAACTAAGAAAGGAGATAAAAGGTAAGAAGAAGACCAAGACCCAATTGAAGGAATCAATGAAGCCATTAGTTATCAAAGAGACACCTCAATCATCATCAAAAGGAAAGATCAAGCACAAGAAAAATGCACCTGGGTCAAGTGGAGCTGAACAGATATCAAGAGTAAAAACCAGAAGTCAATTGAACAAAGAGAAGGGAAAATCAATAGCTGTTGAAGAAAGTCCAATATCAAAAGCTAGTTTAAATGATTTGCTTGAGGCTATTGATTTTGAGCAAGCTAAATCAGTGCATAATGAGTCAATGCACATTGATTTAACTCAATAATCACCAGAGAGCACTAAAAATTCAAGGGCTTCAAAGAGGTTAAGGTTTGATGAACCTGGTAAAGAATTTGTGTTCAAACCACGGAGGCCAGTCACAAGGAAGCAAATTAAAGAAGCTGAGCAATTGCACGGAGAAGAGGCAGCTGTAAAGGTGCCTAGAATAGAAGTAATTAAACAACTGCCTAAAACAGAGGAGGCAGAGAAAATGAAGAAAAAACCCTATACAAGAAGACAAGCAAGAGAAATGGAAAAACAGTTGCCCAGAACAGAAAAAGCAAAAGAAATCAAGAAGAAAGGTTTGAATAAAAAAAATCCCCATTACTCAAGAAGCAAAGACTACATCTTCAAAAAACCAGTGGGAGGCAACCGAAAAAGAAGTGGCTGAGATGGAGAGGGCTGTAGCTGAAATCACAACCATGGAAAAGGAGGTTGCAAAACTAAAGGCACAGCTAAATAAATTAGCTGTCAAATGAAATTGCAAGTTTTAAGTCAGGTGCTGCTCCAAAGTTTTGTTTTGTTTTTCTTAAGTTCATTGTTTTTTTTAAGGCATGTAAGCACAGCTATATCAAACCAGGGTAAAATAGGATTTTTGAAACCGGTGGCAGAGCTGTTACAGTCACAGAGAATATTGAAACATTCATTAAAGACTGTGTTTTTGAAGAAACAACAGTTTCGTAGCGCGCTACGAAACTGTTGTAGGTGCTTTTTTTTTAAGAAAATAAACAGTTTTATGATGAGGTCAGCAGATTTTGAAGAAAAGGCCTAATGAACATCAAGGAGACCATATAAGGCTATCAGGGCCATTCAAATAATGACAAGTGTCCATCCTTCATAAAGGTAAAATATTTTGTCTTAAGCCATAGCTTTAATAAAGGTACTTTATTACCGGTGGCTAGGGTTTGGCTGAAGATGCATACGAGGATGTGGGCTTGTACACCTGTTCAATAAACAAGGCTTCCAACATATCTAGAAACATGGTGATGCTCATCGATTTTGAAGTATTAAAGAGCTGGGAACATATTGCTTAACTTTCGAAGGATGGTGGGAAACAAGGACCGAGAAAACAGGGGTTTATTATTATGATCAATGAACCATCAGCACATTCAGCATCCAAGGCTAATCTGGTTTCTTGCATCCTTATCTCAACTATCACAGCCAGAACTAAAGGAGACAGCTGTCGAAGATCTAGAAATGAATCATGATACGAGGAGAATAAAATTAGAGTTTAAGTTTGATTAGGACTCTTTTGTAATTACAGTTCAATGCTTAGTAGATTTAATGAGTCTGTTAAAATAGATAAGGGTAGTTAATGTCAGTCATCGAGCTCCCCTCATGCTGGAGGAGGAAGCTCAAAGTAGTTAAGAATGTTTTCCTATATATAGAGGAAACTCTGATGTAATGGGGGTTGGATTTTTATGCAAAAAACAGAGTTTATATTGGCCTGTATAAAAGACTTTTTACAGTAATAGAAAGACTACTTTTTCTTCTCAAGATTCATACTTTGTTCAAATGCTCAAGATGTATGTGGTTTTGTCTTATCCTTCATATTTTACAGCTCTATAGATATGCAATCACTCTGAATTCACCTAGTGCTCAGACTTCCTGTGCATATTTATGAGTTGGGGTTCTTTTGAGAAATGTTTTTTACAGCTCTATAGGTATACAATCACTCTGAATTCACCTAGTGCTCAGACTTCCTGTGTATACTTATGAGTTGAGGTTCTTTGAGAAATGTTTTGAGTGTTTAAACATTACATGCCTTGACTTCCATGAATGAGTAGTTGATAGTTTACTGAAAATGTGTTTGACTCCATGAGCCCAATGGAAGAAATGTTATGTTGTATTTCCAACCATTATGTTTATTAGTTCTCATTACAAGAGTTAGCCCTCTTAGTGTTTAAAGACAAATCAATAGTTTATTTTGAGAGAGCCCTCTCAGGTTAAGGAGGCTAATCCTTAGCCAAGAGTCTGGTCTGAAATAGTTACATAGAGTCTTACTGATTAGCAGCCATCAGTACTGATTTTGTGATAACAGGATCATTACACAAAAATATCGAGCCCTTTTCTTTTTCAGCTCGTTAAAGTGATCATAAAAGTCATCCCTTTCGTATTATTTTATAATTTTTCGAACTTAAGGGATTATACCACGAAAAAGGATTACTGGAGTTTCATTTTCATCTCTTTTTAGACTCTCTAAAACTGAAAAAGATCGAGTTATCTTTGTTGTTAAACTTGTTAAAACAATAGCGATGAACTTTTCCATTACAGACAAGAGCAAGTTTCACTGTCACTAGGCTCACTAAAACATAGTGATAGGTTTGCCTAAAGGGAAAATTATAGGATAAGCATATGTTATCCTCCTCAATATTGACAAAAATAAAGAGGTACTGGTTAGAAATGACTAGGGAATAATTGGGAAAAAAACTTGAAGAACTTTATTGGTAGCAGGTCGCTCTTGAACATGACACATTCACTCCATCACTATGATTGAGTCGGGTTGGGTTATTCTGTTCACCGGTCATATCACCATTGGTCCTCCGTACCATCCATTTTTGGGGTTAACGCTACCAATCCATTGTCAGTGCCACCTACATGTTCAAGAGAAGTCACTTAGAGAATTCACCAACCCAACTTACGCCTCATCCGCTGCAATACCTTCATGCTCCATTCTTTCATGACGACCACCTTGAACCTTGTATCATCAGATCATTTTCACCTCCACAAAACCATTTGCTCCATTCCGTGTCATAGATGTGGGATTCATTAAGGCCCTCCTACGACAGGTCACTTCTTGTCGACATCAGCTCATTATCCAAGAAGTCAACTTAGGAACAACCCTTTTAGTACTTTGAAGCTTGCATGCCTCAATGGCAAGTTTCTCACTTCCGGAGATAGGTTTACATCAATGGCCTTCGACCAAAAGATTTTATGTGGTGTTTGACATCAGCTCATGTATTCACACCACGTGAATTGTACTGTAGTACCTTGAGGGTCATCATCATTATTGGTGATTCCTCTCGTGCTTGTTAATAGCTTACGTCATTGGCTGGTAATCAGGCGATGTCTTTCCATGTTCGACATCATAACATCTTTTCACATGGATCGACTTGTACTTCGGGCAAAGATTGAACGAGTTTGAAGACCCTGGATCTAGTTTCATCCATTCGGGTTGTGATATATTTAGGAAAAATAAAGACATCAAATATACATCATAGCTGCATAGATAATCATCCAAGCCAAAGGATGATGGCTCTACCAGAACCATCAGTCTGCCACACAAACGATTGTCTATCCTATGTACATGAAAATGAGTTTATAAAGTTGAGCATGGGAATGCCCACCTCAGCTAGATCATGAAAATATTAGGAAGATAATGTATTGTATTGTATCTTATTACGGGCCACCTTCCAGTTCAAAAAACCTTAGATCTTCATGATAAAGCATTTCACCTGACATCAGAAGATTTATGACCTCATGCTTTAGGGGGCAATTGTTATAGACATATTTGGGCACTGTAACCCCAATCACATATGTCCATAAACCAAGGTATTATAAACCCCTAAAAGTGTTGTTTCATACCCTAAATGAACAAGGTTAGTTGATTACATCATCTCCCAGAATTTCTCCCTGAAAAACTGCTTAGAACTGGTCAAAACTGAATCATACCGACTGCTCCATGCTGAGGGTGCGATGTATCTCACCTGTTACACATAGAGGGTACAATTCATACTGAAAATCCCTTCCGTAGGGTGTGATGAGAGAGAGTAGACAAATGGTAGAGGCAGTTTGCTAGGTGGAAACCTAGAGAATCTTCTAGAAAGTGCTCATTTGACACTTGCCTCTTTGAATTCACCCAGGGATGAGTAAGAGATCATGAAATCTCCAAGTGGAACCAAGAACTATCATAGAAATGACACTAATCAAAATCCCAGAAGCTGACTCACCCACCTGCAAATATCTATATATGGATCCCTCATCTTAGAGATCCAAAGGCTTGAATTTTATATTTTGTAAGGAAGTGTTGTTGGTTTCTCTGTGAAACATTGTAGTGTTGGGTGATCTAGCTTTTCATGAGGTGAAGAGGGCTTTCATGCTAGGAGGATGGCGCTGGGTTAGACCAATGGGTTGTAATCCTCTCTTCTACTACTTCTATCAATAAAGCTATTTGAGTTTTCCTCCATATTCTTGTATATTTCTGAATCTTGTATTGATGTATGCATTTGTATGGTTAATATACATCTGACCCTATATTGTTTATGGTTATAGATCTCTATGCTTTGATGGTATTATGCTGCTTTGACTCTATAGGTGTTCTTTGAAGTGGGACAAGTGAGGAAAGAGTGGCGAAGCTCTGTCAAAGGGGGGAGGAAACTAGCAAGGAGCCAAGCGAAAGACTGAGGTTGGTACTCTCTCCTTCTCTCTCATCTATCTCTCACAAAGGAAAACACAAGTAACTTTAGTTTGTTTGTTTCTAAGATAGCTACCAGTCTTAGTGGGACTAGCAACTCTGAATGGACACTAGTTTTCCTAATAACACTTAGGAGATTCATTTCAAACTTAGCAAAATTAATTAGAGAACTAAATAGAATGTTAAAGAAATATTTTGACACTTAAGTGGACAATAGAGGCTAAACAGTCTTTTGAGGCAATCAATGAAGCCCTTACTAAAATTCTAGTCCTCATAAGTCCTAATTCCAAAAAAGATTTTATACTTTTTTCTTTTACTTCGGACATACTATTGCAGCAGTCTTGTCGCAAAAGAATGATCAAGGATATGAGTAGCCTATTGCATTTTTCAACAAATCTTTGAGAGATGCTACACTAAAGTACAACATAATGGAAAAACAAGCTCTTGCTTTAGTGAAATGTACTAAATATTTCAGAGTATACATCTTGTATTCACACATCATTGCTTATGTTCCAAATTCAGTAGTAAAGGAAATTCTGACACGGGATGGGCATGAAGGAAAGAGAGGCAAATGGATTTCCACTATTTTGGAATGTGACATAGAAGTAAAGCCTACAAAACTTATCAAAGGCCAAGGCTTAGTTAAAATCATGGCGGAATCAAACTTTCAGGCCTTAGATATAAATTTCATTGCTGCCCTAGATGATCAGAAAGAGATGGTGACTCCATAGATCAGTGAACATTTCATACATTCACCATGGTATGCAGATATTATATTTGTTTTACTAAATTTACAAGCTCCCCCTGGTTTATGTTGGACTAAAGGTAGACTTTTGAAAATTAAATCAATGAAATATTGTATCATAGATAATGCTTTATCTTGGACAGATAATAGTGGAATTCTATTAAATTGTTTGCTAAAAGATGAATTTGACAAAGTTATGCAAGATATTGTGGAGGAAACCTATATTGGAAAACTGTTGTTTATAATATTTTAAGGGCAGGCTTTTACTGGCCCGCCCTTTTTGCAGATCTCAAGAAACATGTGGCCTCCTATCACTAGTGCCAAATATTTTAGGGGTAAAAGAAACTCTTACCATTACCTCTCAAACCCATCTCCACATAAATGCCTTTTCAACAATGGGGTTTATACTTCATTGGGGAAATTCACCCATGCTCCTCAGCGCAACATAAATGGATTTTGACACCCACTGGTTACTTCACTAAATGGATAGAAGCCATCCCTTCTAGACAAGCCATAGACTCTGTCATCATTTCATTCCTTGAGAACAACATCCTTTCTAGATTTGGATTCCCACAAAAGCTCATTACTCATAATGAAACTGCTTTCAAATCCAAAAAAATGGTAGGCTTTTGTAACAAATATCACATTACCCTCACCCATTCCACTACCTATTACCCTCAAGGTAATGGACTTGCAGAATCCTCAAACAAAAGCCTTGTCAATATCATTAAGAAATTGCTAGAAGAAAACAAAAAGACACGGAACAAAAAGTTAGTAAATTCCTTATGGGCAGACAGGCTAACTACCAAAAAATCCATTGGTACTTCTCCTTATTAGCTAGTATATGGTATGGATGTTGTTTTTCCATCCTCTTTAGGAGTACCAATCATGAAAATGATTCAAGAGTTGCAGGTAGAACCAAATGATATCCAAAGGAGGATAAATCAAACAATACACTTGCAGCAAAACAGAGAAGAATTCTATGTCAAATCAAAAGTGATCCAGGACAAAATAAAAAAGACTTTTGACAAGAAAACTAAATCTAATGAATTTTACATAGGTGATAAAGTTCTCAAATGGGATTCTAGAAGAGAAAAGAAGGGTAAACATGGAAAATTTGATTTCCAATGGAAAGGCTCTTACATCATTTATGGTTACAGAGGTAATAATGCATTTTTATTGATACAGTTAGTTGGAACAAATCTATGAGGAGGACCTATCAATGGTAGAATGCTGAAGAATTACTTATCCATGGATTAACACTAGTTCATTTTACTTTGCTCATTGTATATAACAATGCAAAGTTTAGATTCGATTGCATGGTAATATTTTGAAGTTGAAGCTCGGAGAGAAGGCCCCGAGCTTTGGAATATGTACCATCATATGTATGAATAAAGAAGAATCACAGAGGAGTAGTTACAAGGTAACTACAATCACAGTTTCAAAGGCTAGTGATCTTAAATTTCTTGACATTTCATCAAGAAATGCCATCCTTGTATGGAGCCACTGTTAGGGTCCTATAATTATAGGATTCATAATTTTTGAATTGGATATGGTTAGTCTAGTAATATTGTACATACTTTTTCTTTCTGTAAAATGTTTTCCATATTAAAAATTAAAAAATATAAAGAGGGTATGTCCTAAAAGAATAATCAAAGGGAAAAAAGAAAGAAAAAAGATCAAAAAAATAAAAATATGAACCCCGAAAAAAGAGAATAAAAATAGATCATGAAAGTGTGCAAATTCAAATGCCACTCCTTTTGCTCTACTTTGTAAAATAAGATTGTGTGCAGCTTGTAAAAAATGCCATAATCCATGATGGTCAAATAGTTTAATCTTGACTCATTCATGCTTTAAATTTCATGTTGATAGATAGAGAATAAAAATATAGTCAAACTGTTTAACCTTGGCAGATCAGTAGTTAGATAGAGAATAATAATGAGCTCATCAGTTTAATCTGAGCCATTGGAAGTTATAAGGTTAGAATTAGATAGTTTTCTTATCAAAAGAAAAATAAATAAAGGGTCAACAAGCTCAAATGCACCCATCAAAATGAAGAGAAAATGCTAGGGTAGATAAAGGGTAGGTAGAATAAATGCTGCAAATGCACAAGGTTGCTAAGTCAAAAGCACATTCATCATGCTAAATCCTATTTTTTCATGTGTAGGAGGAATTTTGAAAAAGAAAGGATATTCACCAAAGCTTGTTTACTAATTTCTCCTCATTTCACTACACCCCCACAAAATTATTTGCTAATTCCCCCCATTATCCCTTCATTACTTATAAATACCCTTTCCCCCTCATTTTGGCCTTTACCCCTTGGTTTCACACATTTCCCTAGCTATTTCCCTTCAAAAATCATTCTCCCCTCCCAAAACCCCTTTCCCTAGTGTGAAACTCATTCCCCATCACAAATATCACTTTCCCCCTTATTAATTTCCCCTTTTCCCCTTAAAAACCCACAAAAATCCTTTATCCTAAATTTTTCCTAAAGTCTCACTTTATAACTCCCCCATGTTAATATTCCACAACACCCTTTTTTAATCCACCAACCCTTAATCCAGTTAAAAAACATGACATATAACTCATGGTCCCACCTTTATTAATAATTTTATTATATTTAAAAATCCTGACATTATTGGTTAATTAATTACAATTCTTTGTAGTTAAACCTTTGGACCGACCAACCACTTTCCGACTCCATCTGTGCAACTCAACTACAAGATATGCTTTTGATCTCCCACCCCCAAATCTAATAGTGCACAGCGATATCGCGCGGATTCATTGTCCGACAGTTAACGGCCTGAGAACATGCGAGGTTCATGGTTTTGGTCGAGCACTGTTATGCTACGTGGCGGCACCAGGTTACATCGCGTGCTCATGAAAAATACCGCCCGCCATCCAAAAGTAGTGCGATGTCGAACAAAACCAACCCCCCCCCCCCCCCCCCTCTGCCTAAACTAAAAACTGCACACTGTTCATTGGCCAAATTTTGTGCAAAAATGTAACCATTATCAGTTAAAAGGCCGAAAAATCCCCAATTCACTCTTTTCGTTCATTTTCACTGTAAACTTCTACTTAGCCAATTGTGACACCCTAAACCTCTGAGCGACCAATCCAGCCACCATTTTCCACCTCAAGGTGCTGCAAATACCCAATTGAAGTAGCCAATTGGCAATTGAAGCATCAGTACCTTCTGTAGCTACCATAAAAACCCATCTGCACACCAAACCGTTAAAATCTAGGTATTCTTGGAAAAACCAGAATGACCCTGTGAGTTTGAAAAATGCACAGTAATTATTGAGTGGTTAATTAATTAAATTAATTAATAAACCTCCCTGAATTGAATAGAAACCTATTGTACATCCCAAACCCTTTTCACAAACTATAATTACCCTCCCACCGTTCCAGAGCTTTTAAAACCTCACTCCTGAAACCATTGAAAGCATAATTCAATTCAGTAAACCCAAGTATGGCTTCCCAAACGTCTATAGATGTAAGACCCCTGCAAACCCCTCACCTAGACATTGACCACTTTACATTCGCAAATAAAGACTTTCAAATTTAGGACACTGCTTCCTTGGCCTACCTATTAAAACTCCACTACTGGAGTAAAGACAAGTTTTCAAACCAAAATGATAAGATTCACCTATGGGAGTCCAATTTTCCCAAGTAATTGTTCCCAGAAGTATACCCATTCCCATAAATCATCCACTTCTGCCAAGCTTGCTACATTCTCAGTTAAAGAGCCATAGTCACCCCTAACCAACAAGTTTTATTCACCATCACTGCAGAATCCATTAATCAAATGTTGCAAGTCCAACCAAGCCCAAATGAGACCCCACTTTCTATTTAAGGCCTACTTGACCTCTATACCAAGTTAGACCTTCACAATATGGCCCAGATTTTTCAAACTTTCATAATAGAGGAGTCTCATACTCCAACAGAAAGTCCTCCATATGCTGCTACCATTTTTCTGAGATAGACAAACAAATCATAACCATGCTCTCTTGCATTCTAGGGTACACCATAGATGAACATGTGGATGAGGTTGTCCTTGCTTTCCTTTCGATCTATTGCCTAAGCAAGCCTCCTACTATAATTTACAACTATGCTCAGTTCATAGCAGACGGAATCCATGAGCAGTTTATCAGGTTACCAACTGAGAGTCTTTAAATATTCTTCGGTCTTATTTCATATTTTCTTGTACTACCAGTCAGACAAATTTCTTTTCAACATCAAAAAGTTGGACACCAAAGGCAATCCAAGATCTGTCATCTATTAGACACCATTGATCCAAAAATTATCCACTATTTTTTCCTATAAAGACTTCATTGATTCATTTGTCCATCCACTTATAAATATGCTAACCAATAGCTATCAGCCTAGGATAAGTCAAGAGATTAAAAGAGTTTTATAGTTGGCAAAGAACAGTAGAGTGGGAGACTTGTATCTGTACGAGGACCGCACAGAGATAAGGATATATGGATGCCAACTAGCTCCTTGCAAACTGCCCAAATACCTCCCCATGAGGATATTTGCATTAGAATACTCTAGGCAGATTATAAACTCTGATGAAGTCAATTTCGTATCAGCTAGGAAGAAGACCTAGTTCAAAATGAAAAATCAATTGGGCCCCTTTATTTGTAATACTAGGGAAGTTGGACAAGAGGCAGATAAGATTTTACAGCAGATGAACTTCAAGAATAGTTTTATGTGGCAATATGACTATCATGGAGTCATAAATAAACCAAGGCTCAGAGTCAAATTGGGTCCTTTCATACATCATCATCAGAATGGTTGGAAAACTCTTTGACAGATATGGACAAAAGTATAGTAGATTTGTAGACTACATTATTAGATGTGGAAAAGAAGATTGATACTAGTTCCTTTCTGTAGGTTCTAGAACTACGGGAACAAATGACTATTACTCCCCTCCTATAGACTCCAACAAATGAAGACATGAATGTGAAAAGAACCAAGGAATAAGGTTCTAGTTTAGCCATGGAAACGATAGATGACTAATTTGAGATCAGTTATAGGAAGAGGCTCAAGCTTAACCCTGTAACTGAACAAGAAGACACCATTGACATAGTGGAAATCACTGACACTAAAACAATGGTTGGAAGGAATAAAGGCCCAACATATTTAGAAGAAACACACTAGCCTTTTACCTCAAACACCCAACTTATTGAGAAATAGCTTAGCATTGAAGTCTCTTCATCCAACAAGCTTGTGGATAAAGAGAAAGATATTAAAGAAAAATATAAGGAAATTAAGTCGAGGAATGAGGCATTGAAGGCAGAGACTTATGCCAAGTACTTCAAGAAAACATTTACAAATCAAAATAGGTTAATGTCAGCCTTTGACATTAAGACTGGGAAGATGCAAATGACATTGATGCAACCCACAGTCTAGTAGCCAAGATCATCAACAGATTATAAGGAAATAGATTTTGAAGTTTTGGCTGGGGATGTTCACCCCATTGACCAAATTGAGTTTCAAAAGCATGTAGGTGTGATGATCTATTCCACCATGACAAATAAAGTTATGAATTTGCACAAACTCCAAGGTTCACTAGATAATATCACTGCATAGTACAAACTAGAGAAGGCCTCCTCACAGGTCAAGGACAACAGAATCAAGTCACTAGAATACTTGGTGATTGAGCTTGGGTATAATCCCAATGATGTCAAAGTTGTAGAGAAGATGATAAAGAAAAAGAATGAGGATAATGTTGCTTTGAAGAAGCAAGTGAAACTGACTCATTCAGAGCATCCATAGACAAAAGAGGTCTTAGAAAGTCAAACTCAGCAGGAGTAGATGATGGACCTGATTCTCCAATTGAATGATCAATTGAAGGAAATGGAGAAGGAGTTGGGCAACTTAATGCAGCTGAAATAGGCCAGTGTTGAGACTACCACTTCCATTTCCATTCCAACAGTCACTACAACAATACCATCCACCTTGGCAGCTTCATTGGCACCCACAATGCCACTAGCTACAACAACATATATATTATCAACAGGTTTGACAATAGCAACAGCTCAGCCAAGTGATGAGGCAAGCAAATTGGTTAAAGAAATGGAGGACATGTCCATTCAGACAACAGAGATAAATAAACTCAAAGAAAAGATAACAATTCTAGAGAATGAGAATAAGCTTGCACAGATTATGCACAAGGATGAAGTTCAGAAGTCAACTAGGTTGATTGAAAGAATGAAGAGCTTAGAAAAAGAATTGACACTAAAGAATCCACTTGGCCAAGCTAAAGAATAGTTATGGGCCAATATCATTGACTCTGTCAATGATATTTGGCCATCCATTCAAGTCATCTTTGAACAAAATGACTTAGTCAAAGAGGCAACAGAAGCATTTGAGAGAGTTAAGGTGGAACTTAGAGACATGCCCGAAGAAGCCACTAGAATAATCCATTTCCTTAACTCTAAAAACAAATATGATTTGTAGGAGCTAGACATACTTGACAGGACTGACACCATACTAGAAGTGAAAAAGGTGCTCACCAAGAGGAATTTAATGATGAACCTTGAATAAAAATGCCAAACCATGCAGCTGGCTATAGACAGGTTCATGGTTAAGTTTGACGCTCTAAGGCAGAAAGGTTTGCCAAATCCCTTGGCGATAAATGACCAATTGATGCCACAGGAAGACTACAACAAGAGAATCAGAGAGGTGGTAAGAGATCAAGTCAATAATTCCTCTATGAAGGGGATGCCTACTAGAAAGGCTCTATACCAAACTTTTGAGAACCCATTCTACCTCCAACATGAGGTAAAACACCTTTTTGTAAATAAACCCACCTTTGCAAAGTACACAGAAGAAAATGAAATCTATAGGAGGATTGTAAATATTCAATTACCATATGCGGACACATGGGAAAAGTTAAATGACTTGTTGTAAAATGAACAGTAAAAGTGAAAGCAACAAATTGAAAGAAAAGTGACAGATCAGCCAAATGAAAGAATATTAGGTGAAAGTGTATCATTTGAGAAGGGAAAAGTAAAAATAACAATCAACATGAAGACCAACAGCAAGGCAAAGAATAAACAACAAAAGGTCAAAGGATAAAGACAACACAACCAAATAAACGGTAACATCATATAGTAGTTGAACATCTGTCTCTATCTTCTTACATGAAGATATTTATTTTTCCTAGATTAATTCCCAAGATAGTTTGGGATATTTTGTAAACTATTTTTGTATGAATACTTCATAATTCCAAGTATTGAGTGTGGATTGCTAGACATTTGTAGAGTCATATTAATCTGAAACCTAAGGGTTCACTGTATCATTTTTCAAGTTAGGAGACTGGATTGAGTAATAAATAGATTGCATTACAGGATTCATGTGTTGAGCTACTTCAGTGAAGTATTTTCTTTGTCAAATTGTATTTTATTATGTGTTTCATGAATTTGCATGTTATCTAAATTGAATGAATTAACTAGAAATTTATTTCAGAATTTGTTTAAGTACACTCTGTCTTGAACAGTTAATCATTTTAATGTTTTCTTCTGATATTCGGATCTAAGAATCCTTAATTGCTTTCCCATCCTGGTTGACCTCTTTCACTTCCTTCACGATCCAGTTTAAGGAACCCTTAATTGCTCCTTGGATCCAATTGAAAACCAACTCACCATCAGGGAAACTTTTAAGAACCCCCCCTAAATTTATATGTATAATAAATGGGCAAATCTCCATGGTATATAGGAAAAATGGAAGGTGATTTTATCAAGAATATAATATGTATATATAATTTTTTGGTGAATCTCTCACCAAGCATGGCGAATATTTTACTCAATTATAAAATCTTGTAAGATCTTGGCGATTCTTTCACTAAATAATAAAACTTTTTAAAGTCATAGTGAATCTTAGCATTGTGAACTCTTAGAGAATTTTTTGAAAAATTATAAAACCATATATGACAAGAGCCACATGGTGGCAATATCACTACTTTTTTTCACATTTCCACGACATGGAACTTGTTTATAAAATTATAAAAAAACCAACCAAGTCCCTTATAATATGCAGGTAAGCTTATAACAGAGTCTAATACCTCTACTATGCTTGTCTTCATTCAAGTGTCATAGCTTCTATACTTAACATTGTGAATCGCAACTCTCTCAGAACTCAACTCTATAGTGTAATTAAAACCTTTGGAAATTGAATCTGACAACTCTATAAAAAGGATTAGTGAAATAGAAGCTTTTGTGAATGAACCCACTAACTATCACTGCTAAACTATCAATCTCGACTATGAAGTCTTCTATCTTGATCACAATCGTGCTCATGATCAAGGGAGTGCGACCACTTGGCCTGATATAATGGCCATCATAGCTTCCAATAATCAACAACCACCTTGCAAGGAAATGCTAGCTCATGTCTCATGAATTTTATTCATCAATCTTAACTGATATAAATCTTATAAAGATAGTATTAGAGTCCTCTCCAGATTCACTATTAATACAAGGGTAAAGGAAATTTTCTAGCTCAAGGCACTAGCCAATACCAACTTTGGTATTTGTGACCCTTTTATGGGGATGCACCTACCCTGCCCCGTTGGGTTTCTTTGTTGTAACATAGTTCAAGGATCACAAGAATTTCTAATATTCCTACTCCATTAGACACACTTTATATGCTATACATAGTGAATGGAAAAGAAGCATTATAGAACACACAATTTCACAGAAGGAAGAAAAATCTTAGCCAGTTCAATATCAAAATCTTAACCACTGATTAATAAATAATAACAAGTAGTGTAATGAATTGTTTCGAGTTATTTATTTACAAGCTGTAAATAATGAAGTGGAATGGAAAATATTACTTAGGCAACCCTTCAATATTTTCTACTAATATGTCTGTGCATGTGCATATGAAATTAAGAGCATTGTTGAATACAAAGTTTCCTTTTCTCTTGCCTCCATTTTGACAAATTAGTGTGAAATCAGTGTCACTTTGAATCTCCTTTCCTGTGTGGATGTTTTGACAAATCAATGTGAAATTTTAGTCACTTTGAATTTCCTTTCCTGCGAGGGATCGGATCCACAGTTGATTAGTAAAAGATAATCTACTATATATTATGTTCAAGAAGCTGACTGCAATCTACAGTGAAACGAGACCTCAATTCTTATTCTGAATTTGAATATCTCAGGACAGCATAAGAGATAAAAATGCATATGGCCTTAGTAGCTAGAGAACAATCACTCCATCAGTACAAGACCACCTAGATTTCGGCACTTAATCTAAATAATGGCATTAGTTGCAGTGCTTATTTGCATTAACACCATGGAAAAGAAACAACAATGTTTCAAAGCACACTTACAAGAAAATTTGTAACGTTTCGAGAATATTTAATGATAACATCTGAGCCTCGTAGCTATGGCGGGGAACCTAGGGAACCCAAATCTTGGAAGATATCTCATACCAAATCTGAGAAAAAAATAAAAAAGGGAAAAAATCAAAATCTATAAATCAAGCAATGAATTGCTTACAAATCAAATACAATTCCTTTAACTAACAGTTAAATTGTGGTGATATATTTAAATATTTAGTAAGAGGGGAACTTCAAAACATGGAATATTACCTTTGTCATTACTGTCATCCCTCAGTGACTTAGATTAGAAATCAATTCTTGTGGAAAGATTGTAAGAAAATCCGTGAAATATTAAAGCATAACCTCTATTTTCAAGCAACACAATCAATACATTGTTACATCAAGAGCCATAATTGATACATAATCAATGAATCAAGTCCTTGTATTGCACAGGCTTGTTTCACAACCTCTATTTTCTCAATAACAGAATCAAGACATTGTATGTGGTTATTGCCAAAAGGAAAATGCGTTCTAATTTGGAGGAGGATCTTATCAAAAGACATGGATTTATTCAAAGCTACAAAGCCTAATGGGTTACTGGAAAATAAGTTGGAATATGGGATCATGATACTTAAATTGAAAAAATATGCTTTCATTTTAGAAACATTACAGTTATACAATGTTTTTTGAAAGCATTAGAATTTGAAATTAGGCCTTTCTATCAAGACAAATTTTCATTAACAGAATGTACTTTCCTACCTGAAACGTTGTAGATATCCAAGAAAAACTTGAAAAGCATAAGAGAACTTAGAATAATGTACTTTCTTTCCTTCATTTACATTCTTAAAGAGTTGAGGTTCCCCAAGTCAGCAGGTAACTTTCGAAGGAAATGACAGTTAGTAATAGTCTAATTCACAACTGAAGATGTGTCACAAATATGAGGGGGCATCTCCTCCAAATCACAAAAGTGCTCCAAGTTAAAATCTAGCATTATTGGAAGCTTAATGCTCGACTAGGTGTTATTGAACCCAAACATTTTCCTAATCTTCACTAAAAGCTTAAAGATAGCTTCTCTAAGTTCTACATGACTTTACTATGCTCTTGAAGTGGGGGCACA
>APFE031024111.1:17233-35748 GCA_000404065.3 Pinus taeda | reverse complement strand
CAAGATAAAATGTTTAACATACATTAAATTACAACATCCATTTTTACTCTTCATCCACCAAGCCCCGAGAGGGATCAAATGTTTTTTCACTCTATGCTAGTTTGCATATCATGATATTTGATACCTCTCGGGGGTTAGTAGATCCAGAGTGAAGATGGATCTGTGCTGGTTTAATTCCCCCATTTAAATAGGATACATTGCAGGTGAATACCATGGGTAAATACCATGTGCCATTTTGGTGAATACCATGGGTCAATACCATGTGCCATTTTTATTTTTATTAATACTAATATTAGGTGTTAATACTGTTCTTTTGCATGGTATTAATAATAATCTAGCCCACGGTATTTGTCCCATAGTATTTTGCCCATAGGTTTCACCTAAATTTTGTTCGTAAATGTAAGGTGACTTATGGAGTAAATATTAAAAAATGTTTTATTTATTTACCATACCTCTCATTTATTTATATTTTTATTAATTTACCATACCTCTTTTATAAATTTGGTATTTGGCCCATAGGATTCACTTAAATAAAACCTATTCTTGAAAATTAGGGAAAATGGAAGGTTGTAACTCCTAATTTCAAGGGCTAAATTTACCTTTTTACCCTCTCCCTTAAAGTAAGGTGGGATATTTGAGGTGATTTGTAAAAATGTACTATGATACAAAATATTTTCCCACTAAAAATTTAAAACCCCTCAATTTCGCCAAAGCGCGAACATTCACCCCTAAAATTTTCCATGCTCACCATCTAGCCTCACCCATAAAATTTTCCATGCTCACCATCCAGCCTTAAGATATAAAATTACTCAGCTACCTTGCCCTGTAAACACTATATTTAGACGTTGATCTAGTCCTATTTTCCTGACACTTGAACCCATAGGCCAATGGTAAAAGACATCCCTCTATCCATCTAAGCCAATGATCCCACCACCAAATCAAAATCAAAACCCAAGTACAATCATAACTAGCCTAAATTCAATTAACCAAACAAAGTTAAATCATAAAGAGAGACTGCACTCTAAGCATTAGGAAGGCTAGATCCTAATATCCAAAGTAGGTTTGTGGTTACCTCTATCATTTCTTTCATAACAACTCTAGAGAAATTTTGGAGTGATAACAATAGGTAAAAGTTGTCCAAATGATCTTTTTCCTTCACTTTGCTGTTGGGGTCAAACTTTGTGAGCATTCTCTCTTAACACTTTGGCATCCTGTGCAAAGCACCTCGGAGAGCCAATGGTATTTGAGTCATCCATTCCAAGTTTTGGTAAACCCTATCTTCTTCTTCTTCGTCCTCCTCCTCTTCTTCAGAATCTGACAGTTCCAACTCTGAGTCTATTGGTTCTTCTCTGCCTCCACCTCCCTTTCTATCTTCCCCTCTACCTCCTGTACCAAAATCTGAGCCCAAGATCACGAGGGTGTATCGTCCTCCCTATTGGAAGATTAGAGGTTCCTCTCCGTTCTCAATAGCTTATTGCAGACCTTCAAGTGTGGAAAGAACTTCTGCTTCCATTGATGATAAAACAACCCATGTGGGAGTGTTTTTTGACTTTCTTGTTGTGTATGGAAGATGTTGTATTCTTGGGATTAGTCTAACTACTTTCATAAACTGACAGGTGATGGGATAGATGGAGTGGAAGTGTTGATACGAAATTTCACGTTCACGTATGGGAGGTGAGGAGTAACCAACTTCAGATTCATGTGTAGGTGAGAGGGAGTGTGAGTTACTGCCTTGACCAGATGATCAATGAATGGGGGTGAGTGTACATTCAGCCATAAACAACTGTTGGTCCTCCTTCTAGTGCCAAAAATGTTGACGGTGCTAGACCTGTCAACATTCATGGGATCTCCCCGATATGAAGTCCCAACTAGACCTGACACCATTTGGTGTAGGAGTACCATCTGGTACGATGGCCTAGTTGCCATTCTCTTAAAGGTTTTCCTTAGCTCTTTCTTGTCAGTACATGGGAGCGGTCTGCTTTGTCTTCGAACTATGAATTTCACATGCCTGGTGAGTGATTAGTGTTACTTCTGTCAAGGTTCTTTCACCATAGAGGGAGAGGGCAAAAGTGAGTCTCCATTCAAAAGGGAAGAGTCCCAACTCTCTCAGAGACACACAACACGACAGGACATGCAAAAATTCTGGTGGATTAGTTCACATGGATGCGGCAGTCACAAACACACAATGACCAGATAGCACGTTCAACACCCAACATAATAGTCCATGTGAGTGCGATGGTCATTATAACAAGTTTATGGGAAAGTTTTTGTCTAGTGTCCAATGAGGCAGCCCACACAGGTGAGACAATGTTAACAACTTATAAAACACATTTTCGTAAACATATGTATTAGAACAACTGAAATAGTTCAATTGTTTTAAGATAAGTTAAAGCAACATGCATTACAAGTGTTCAAATATTACTCTTACAAACAATTACAATACATGTGTGAAAATGTGTTGTCTTGTTATCAAGCTTCCAAATTAAGTGAAAGTTCCAAGACACATTGGTACACCATACATCACTAACCCCGTAAGTGGGGTGTTGGAGCCACTACTCACTCCTCAAAGAAAGGACTATAGACTCTCAAGGCTATGTGGGAGGAGCCAAGGTGAAAAGTCTTTTGCATGTACAAATGAGGAGTATTTATAGCCAAGGGTAAAACTAGCGCTTATGACTATTTGACCTCCCTAATGACTGTTTCAATTATTTGACTCTTCAACTTTAATTGACTCTTCAGATTACATGTAGGTTTCTTGGGATTCCAGGTTACATTACATTTATTACAATAGTGTGGCACACAGTAGTGATGTGGCTGAGATGACTCATGACACGACTTAACACAACAGTGTTGATATGTTCATGCTGTTGGTGGTGTCCATGTCGAACTACAATGTTTTTGAGTGATGGATGTGCTCTTGGTGTATCATAGCTTCACCTCCGCATGGCAAGGTGTGCAGAGTCTTCGATGGTCTTGGTGTTTGCTTGATGTTGCATGTGCACATCGCTCCTTCTTATACTTTGGCATGCTTCATGTGTTTGTACGTTTGCAAAAAAATCTCCTCACAAGCATCCTTTGTTCACAAACAAATCTGCTTGCATGTGCTCTCCTTATTCATCCCATTCTTCATCACGTCATGTCTCATCCATGTACATGTATCTTTAATTATTCATGACGAGACTACATGAAATCTAGAAATATCCTAGTCTACCATGACGTATTTTCATTCGCTTTCCGATGCAAGTGACCGAGAGAGTGGACAGGGCTCTTGAAACTGCACAAGGCATATTTCAAGTCGGGATGCAGGCTCCAGGCACTCCCAGTGAAAATTGTGCAAAAGTCATTGGGAGAGTAAGGTGGACAATTTGGATCAACAATGAATTTCTGCGGGATCTGGCTCAGCTAGAGGGCAGATCTATGCAATTTTTAGAGGGAAGCAGTGTAGGCAGTAGAGGGGATTGGCAACAAAAACTGTACAATTTCCCAAGGGAGCTGGCAGCGGGCTATAGCAGCCTTGTTGTGGAAAAATGTGCAATTTTTTTAGGGAGATGACAGCGGGCTGTGGGAGTGTTGTTGGAGAAAACTACGCAATTTCTGGGGGTTGGCCTATTGAACATCCTTGCACAGTTTTTGAGCTCAGCGGGATGTTGGGTAGCTTGGTGACTGCTCATGAAAACTGGGCAATTTTTTGGGCAAGCAGCAAGCCAGCTTACTGGGTGACTGGCTGGAAAAACTATGCAATTTTTTGAGGGAGACAATGACGGGCATAAGGTGTCTATCTAGCATGTCTGCGTAGTTTCTTTAGTTAGTGGAGTGGGCATCCTTTGCATATTTTGTGAATTTTTTTAGGAGAATGAGTACAAGGGTCACTGTTCGGTCAAACTAAACTGTTGACCAACTGGAGGCTTGGTTGATTTGCTTGCAAGCAGCGCAGATTGAGATGGATTGCTGAGAAAATTCTACCTTGTTCTGGGTGACAGTCGATTTGATCAATTCCAAGATTTCACATTGTAGGCTACCTAGGAGAGAGCCTCAAGCTTTGTGCAATTATGGGCAGCAATTTATGATCACTGAGGGCTGAAACTGTGCAATACAGCTCGGCAAAGGTCCAATTGTTGGAGGGTTACCTAGTCATTAGAACTTCAGCAAAATTACTAAGTGTGTGAGTGAGTGAACTTGTGCATACGTGACCTTTCGAACAAACTCAACATGACTAGATGACAAGATGCCTCAAACCATCAAGACAACATATACTCAGTGTGACTGACCGATGGTGTGAGCGACAAGTGCGACACTTGTGATAGATCATTGAATGAATACAATGATCCTTGTGCGATAATGCATACAACTTTATGTGTGAGTGCAACATGTTTTTACATAGCGCACACAACTTGTACACACAAAGGTGAACATTGTGCATCCCCAGAACATGACTACAAACATAACATTGTGACAAACATGCAAAAAGATGTTTGTTGAATGGTCAAGTGAGGAGGGTGCAAAGACTCACTACGAGCTCACGAGATGAGCCCAAGTGCTTGTAAACATTAAGGAAAAACCCAATGAAGGCTCTGAAATTGGATGTGGGCCAAAATTTTGGAGGTTGTTGCAATCGCTACAATAGTAATTAAAACAAAATATATCATAAACATAATAATCATAGTCCTACTATATCTATGATACATGTATGAAGATTGCCAACTCATGGAGATTTTGATTGAGTGAAAGATCCCAAGTACATTGTTACATAAATGAAACACTATATGTCTATAACAGCTAACCATAGGCATGTCGGCTTCATTTTTTATCACTAGTGCCCCTTTTGGCAGCACTATGGTATTCGTCATCCGCACGCGCAACATCTGTACGCGCAACATCTGTTATGCTGTCATTCTTCCCACTGTGAGGTTGGTTGAAAGGGTACCAGCTAGAGGAGGGTGTAATTGCAATTCCTGCAACTACACTCTGAGGGCCTCCAATATAACCTGGTTCTCCTGCATGAAATTTTGGAGGGCCTCTAAGGTGGTATCACTCACTGTCTCAACGATGTCGTGCAAATCACGCTCGGTTAGGGTTATCGGGTCAATCAAAAACTTCAATGCCTTTACCTTCTTACGCAGCCCTGTCTTCTTGGCCGAGTGCTGGCACTTCAACTGTGTTGACGCAGTTCATGGGTCTGTTCCTCCCTCTTCTTCCTCTGCTTCCTGCCCATGCAAAGGTGATATTTGGACCTCACACGCCTTCACGACTGCCTCTTGTGCTGCTACTACTACTGTTGTGGCCTGTGTTAGTACCTAAATCTGCCTTAGGCTGAAGGATGACAAAATTCAGGGTAACCACAAACCACACTCAGTCTGGTAGCTAGCCCTACCAAGACAGGAGAGGGCTCTCTCCTTGTCACGCTCAATGAATAAATAAACGATATGGTCTAAGATGACTTATAGTGAATATTGATTTTAGGCTAGGTAAATAAATATGGATACAAGAGGAAATTTTTGATGAATGACTGAGTTTCTGGGATGTATGGGACCAACGAATAGCATGAGCAGAGCATTTAACACAAAGGCACAGATTACTTCATGAGGCAAGACAGGCAGAAAGTCTAGCAATTAAATTTGAAATAATGCGAAATGGAAATATTGTTTAGGAGGGTGAAAAGGGCATAAATACATGAATCCTTTTCAATAGAAGAAGAACACAGAACGTGAGACTTTCCCACAGGCAGAGCAATAAACATGAATTCTACCTTATCTTACTTATAAAATTTCACTGGAAATGAATATGAATGAACTGTGAAACATAACAAAATACATATGAAACAGAAAGAGAATACATTTGCTACACTCACACCACATGAATCTCATGAACCAAAGCTGCTGCCTTTCATTAATTCTCTGTCAAAATATATAATGAGTAACTGAGTTTCTCTCCCACAGTCTCCCAGAAATTACAACCAACCTTTTGCAAATGGTTTTACATACAATAGACTTGGCCATTAGGAAATGGAACGACCCAAAGTTGGGGATTTTTTCAAATCATTACAAACTGGAAATGGAAAGCCAACCATTAGTGACAGGTGCAACGTTACAAAAATGACAAATTGTTTTAGTGACTTCTCGCCTTCCTTTGCCACTTGGATAGAAGCCAACCTTTAGTGAAAATAATTTTTAAATTTTTCCTTAGGTTCCGAGAAAAATGTAGTGTAAATGAGCGGGCCCACTTGGAGAAAATCGCGAACCAAAATGTCACAGAGCAGAAGTGATTTTGGCCTTTGGGTCTTTGCGCGCTCCGCCCAAAACTATATGCGTCGCGCCACTTTGGAGGTGACTTTGAGGTACTTGCTGAAGTCCAAATTGTGCCCAAGTGTGCTTGTTAGAAAGCCCTGCCTATCTCCTTTCCAAACCAAGTTGAATTTCTGAATTTGGTGCTCATTTTCCCCTCCAAAAATTCAATTTGCCAAGACTGTTTCCTGTGTGTCAAAATAGGGGCAGAGAGGTCATTTTTTGAGTGTTTTTGACCTCCTGGGGACTCAAAACTTGCCCAAACTTATTGGCCATGCACCAGCAGTCATGATTTTTCATGCTGAATCCAAAAATGTAAACTTTTCATGATTTGGAGCTCCCTATATTAAGCGTCGCGCCAGTGGCGCGACGCACGGGGAGAAAAACCCTGTTTTGTGCACAAAAATTTGTCAAATGACAAAAATTGCCCCAAATTTTTTGAAATATGGGCTGGAGATTCTCTATGAAGTGCTATCCTGGGCCACAAAGGCTTCAGCCAAGATTTAGAGCCAATCTTTCTCTTTTTACCTCTTTTGTCTTTTTGTCGCTCTCCTCAATTTTACCTTCAAATTCCTTATCCGAGCCTTTGAACTCATGTTCTGTGCCCTGTAGTGATAAACCATCCACCTCAATAATGTTTTGTCCTTGTCAACCTTCTCTAGCAGCCTCTCAAGGTGGATGTTGATCCGCTCGAGCCAAGACTCTCAGTCATTGTTAATCTCTTGCTCTAATGGAGTGAGCTCAATCCTCCTATGTTGGGCAGATTGGCGATTCTCGCGGATGTTTTGTAGCTCCATGATCTCATGCTGGTCTTTGAGCTGTTTGTTCCTCTGCTCCAAGTACGTGATAATCCACTTAGCCCTCTCCAAATTGAGAGACAAGGCTTGGATCGCCGTTTGCTACTCGTGGATGGTCCTCCTAAGTTTGGCACTCTCCACATCTGTATCATCATCATGAATGAGGATGAAGTCAGCCTCTCATTCACCTAATGGTCCCTCGTCATGCCTGGGCTTCTTGCCCCTTTCCTGTACCTGTGTTTTCAATTTCGGAAGCGAGGCCCCTTCCACCCCGGGTGGAGATAACACTCGCTTTGCTGCTGCGAACAAATGTCTACTGCCTCTCTAATAGGTGATGAATACCAGCATAGTAGCAGTCTCATGGTGCTCATACTGATGAGAAGGACCACCTATCTCATGTTCAAACTCTGATAGTACCTGTGAAGTGCTGAAGAGGTCACGGGAGATGAAATCATCCCAAGTAATGCCTTGCAATCCCAGCTGATGAACCACCAAAATATTAATAAGAGCAAAGTGATAAACACTGTTAAGTTGCTGCTGAGGGGTTTTGTGCCGCATGAAGGTGTTCATCCTCTCTATGTTCCTACAAATGAAATATGGGATGTTCATCATCCGTACCCTGGTAAAGTGCATGAGCAACCTGATGTGATAGGCATATAAACGAGAGAACCTCCCCTCACAGCTGAAATATTTCATGATCAACTTCATTAGTGGAGCATATTCATCTTTTAGATATCTGAATGGAAAGACTCTTTTGAGTTGCCTCAAGAAACTGGCCTTAATGTAAGGCTCATAATGCTACCGATCGACCTTCTGTTTCTTGTGCCATGGTTCTCCAACATTCGTTATGCCGGTCGCTAATGAGACAATTTCAGGTGTCAGTGTGAAGGTGACACCGGCCAAGATAGAGTGATCTCCATGTAAGTGAAGCACAAAAATACAGGCCAACTCATGATGAACTCGAACAGTAGCCACCTTTTGACAAAACTCAAAACATGACAGATGCTGGAAACATGACATAGCAAGAGGGCAGCCCTGCAATTCTGTAAGGGTGGTTGGTTCATCCCTAACATGTTTGCCACTTTTATGATGTCTCCGGGGAGCCTGTTCTTCCGAGGATGAATCACTTTGTGTTTCCATTTCATACTTCGATGAATGCTCAGATGCCATGATTGTTGTATATGGACTGTGCTTGGACTGCCCTTTGATGATGGTATGAAACTATGTGTTGTTATGATCTCTGCCACCAAGGGGAACAATGCAAAAGGGACTGTTAGGAAGGGGAATAATATGATGGGATTAGGGGTTATGGGGAGAAATTTTGTTTAGGGACATGTAAGAGGGTTTGGGGATTTTATGAGGTAGGATTTTGGGGTTTTATATTTGACAAATTAGTGGAGGGGATAGGGAATAGGAGTTTAGTAACGTTTTAGGGTAGGGAAAGATGGGAAAAAATGGAATAGGGGGGAAGGGAACAATGGAAAGAAGGGGAAAAATGAAAGGTGAAAGGGAGGAGGAACCTTGGCATCAACACAACAAATTTGCAACCCTAAGAGCAATGGCTTTGATGATTTCAAGTGGTAGGGTTTAGGAGTTTTTATTGCAACTATAAACGGCCCTAAACCACCATCATATTCACAAAAATGTATGAGCAACCGATATGTCGACCCTACCTAGCAATTTGAAGGGTTTCAAGGCGATTTGTTGCAAATTTGGAGCCAAACCGGGCCTTTGTCGGTGTGCTCCGTGCCCCTCTGCCTGTGCGCTGCGCCGTTTGTGTGCGTCGTGCTTGTATTATTTTAACACAGTGTGGTCGCGCCCAGTGCGCCGCGCCTATGAAAACACCTCCAACCTCACTCAAAACGCGTGCTAGCTTCTCACAATCACTTTGCAATGTTTCTCTCTAACCTTGGTGTGCAAAATGACATTGTTCCTTGTGGAAATTCTTTATAAAGACATTTGGAGTCATGGTTTTGATTTTTGTTTCTTCAAAACCCACTTTGATAATGTTTTGTTTTGGCACTTTTTCCTGATTTAATGCAACTCTGTATTTCACTTTTCCCTTTGAATTTTTAGCTAAAATGATGAAATTTTTGGCACTTTTTGCAGGTGTTGTTGACATGGCATTTGGCCAAGGAAACCATGACTGTGCCTGAAGAGATCAACCGGAAACTGTTTTTTGAAAATTATCACAAATGACACACTATTTGACTTTTCTTCAAAACAAAGTTTTGAAGAACAGTCGTAAGTTTTCAACATGACGATGAAAATCTTTAAATCACAACTTTGTAAGGGCCTCCCTCTGGTCTGCATGGCTTTATTGGACATGGTTGAAGACCAAATTGACTAATCCCTAGACCTAATGACTGAAATGACTCTTGTTCTTTAAAAGATCGAACACTGACTGTCATGGGCTTTAGTAAACATTGATGAAAAGACCGAAGCCAACAGGTGCCAGACATGAGGGGAGATGACTGACAAGACCCTTCCGTCAGATTATGGCATGCCCCTAGCGAAATGCAGCTGAGTGAATGGAGCGAGACACCTAAAAATGAAATGTAGAAAGAGTTTTGATCTCTGACGGAGGACTGACAAGACCGACTCTAACACAGGCTATGAAAGGGTGACCATATCCTTCGAGACTGTCCTAGAATTCCCAAAATCTTAGAGGTATGGTCTCAAAACCTGAACCGACCATCCCCGTCGACCTTTGGAGATCATGTTGATGTTACGCCTTCAGCTAATGATGGTAAGAAGAAGGGAAGGATTAGATTCCCTTGTCGATTATGTGAAGGAGAGCATCTTCTTCACCTTTGTCCTCTTATGGATAAAGCTTCCAAAGTTGTGGAAAACCTTACAGCTCCTCAACCCCAACTTCCTATTGGTTATCAGAGGCTTTCTTCTAACCCTCTCCTAGTTGGTAAAGAGATTGACTTGGATTCATCTCTTTCCAGTCCCGCTCTTCCTGGGCGAGACTCTCTTGTGCCTGTTCCCGACCAACCATTGGTTGAAAAGAGTGTCGACTTGTTTCCACCACCAGTTGCTCGCTCTATTCCGGAAGAGAGTGGTGATCATACTGCTCATGTTCTTCTTGTCTCCTCAGATTCTCATGAATCGAAGAGTGTCCCTCCCATCTCGGTGGTTCAGGAGAGTCCTTCTCCTATTCTTGTACAACATGGGAGAAATCATATGATGCCCCCACCAAGTAGTTCTATTGTTTCTTTCGATTGGAGTCACTTGACTGCTTTCTGCCTCCCATCTTATGTGCCTTTCCAGATTACGGCAAAAGCCTATAATATGGTAGTACCTAGCACTATATTAGATGAAGGCGCATCTGTTAGCATCATGTTTTCTAATACTTGACAAGCTTTGGGTTCCCCACAGCTTGTGCCTATCACCCAAAGTCTGTTGGCTTTTCAACGGAGGAACCAGTCAACCTTTAGGGATCCTTCTGAAGTTCCCTATAACTTTGGGAGGAAAGACCGTCTATATAGACGTGATGGTAGTCCATGGTCCGTTAGATTTCAATCTTCTCCTTAGACTCGACTATGTTTATGTCATGGGAGCTCTTGTTTCTTCGCTTTTTCATGTGGTTTGTTTTCCGCATGAAGGGAGAATTGTGACTATTGATCAACTATCATTCATCGATCACCAGGCACCTCCTTTGAAACCATCGTCCCCTATAGGCTCTTGTTTGCAAGTAGTACCTTCCTCACCATATGTCAATTATGTGGCTACTTGTTCTGTCTCTGCATCTGCTGATGATCACGCAGATGGTACAGTACATTATGTACTGGGGGCATTGGAACCTGATCTGTCATTGGTACCAGTTGACATGTATTCCTTCTAGAGCATAGTTCTCCCATCCAGTGAGGACCTCTTGGGGGCCATGTTCTTGTATGGTCCATGATAAGCTGTTCGAGGATAGTTTGTTCATGTATCAACCTTGCTAAAAAATGAATCATATGGTATGAGGATAGTTCCTGGTCTTGTATCAACCTCGTTAAAAAATGAAACAAAGGGTGTAAGCATAATTCCTTGTCTTGTGTCAAGCTCATTAAAAAATGAAACAAGGGTCCAAGGATAGTTTCTTCCTATATCTACCTTGTTAAAAAATGAAACAAATGTCTAAGGATAGTTCTTTTACTGTGCCAACCTCATTAAAAAATGAAGCAACTCCCTTTTCCAAATCGAGTCTTTGATTAAGATCTCGTAAAATTCCAGTCGAGTCTTTCCTAGACCTCGAAAGTGAACCTTCATTCCATCCACCTAGTTGACTGAAATGAAGCTTGGGGGGCATGTACCTCAATTGAGTCATTATGATGGGGGCATGCACACTTATAACAAGCATAGTTTTTTGTTTCAAGCTTGTGTAAACATGAAACCGAATTCAAGCAGAGTTCCCGATGGCTCAAGCTTGTGTAAAAATGAACCCATGCTCAATTTACATCTCGTGATTGCCATTTTTATCAACTAATTTCTGCTAGATGAGCCTTGGTTGTTTCATTCCATCGCCACCATCTCTTTGGTCGATCACATGCTTTCACTTGGTTGTTTTTCATTTCCTGAGGGACCGCAGCGATGAGTGGTTTTATTAGCCAGTCTCTTGACCATTACATGTTTTGAGCAGTTCCACCATTGCTGGAACTAGTTGCTACCCTTTATACCATTCGTTCCTCCAGGACGAGTCACCTTTAAGCTCTTTTCTGACTCGTAAAAGATGAAAAGATTGCCGAGTATTTTTTCCTTTTGACTTGTTAAAGAGAATAAAAACAGGGGGTCTGCTTTCAGCTTTTTTCTGACCCTTTAAAAGTGAAAATATGGTCGAACCCTTGTTGTTTTGAACTCATTAACGGATGCGAAACATCATGTGCCCAGTATAAGTTTATCCCTTTTTCGGGTTGGGATTCACTATTTATGAAAAAGGTACTCCTTGACTGAAATGGTCAAGCGGTTCTCTCAAGTATTGTTTTCTACCTTTTTAGGCTTGAGAGACACAAATGTACGAAAAGGGACCATGTGGAGTTTTCTTTTACGTGTCTTTTTCAAACTCTCTAAACATGAAAACGATACTGAGTTACACCTTTGTTAGACTCGTTAAACTATTAAATGACATCGGATTCGTCACCATGACGAACGTGAGCTTCTCCTTCCTAGGGCTCGTTAAACTTACTAGGTCGGATTCGTTCGAAGGATGAACTTACAGTGCAAGCATATGCTATCCCCTTCAAGCTTGCGATTCAAAAGTAATTGGGTTACTCACCAGATATGGTGGGGGAAAATTTGGAAATCTATTAGTCGTGTCAGAAGCTCACTCTTGAACATGACACTCTTTGCTTTGTGTCGGGTTGGGACATCCTCCTTTGCATCGTTGACCTTCGTGGGTTTGGGCCATTCATTTTTGCCTTCCATTTGATCTCTACCACGTCATCATGACCACCAATCCCATGGATCCAAAAGCTACCAAACTTCTGATTGTGTCGCCGTTATGTTCAAGAGTTGCCCTTCTACAGTTACACTTACCTTTGATTCTCTATATCGTCCAAAATAATTTTGCATCCTCTCATCTCACGTCGATGATGTGGGATTCATTATGGCCCTCCTTCGACATGGTCGCTTTCCGTTGAATTCAACTCATTATTCGAGAAGTTGATCGAGAGACTCCCTTCTAGTACCTTAGAGCTTGCATGTCCTAATGGCAAGTTCTTTGCACTCGATGACAAGTTCACATCATTGGCTTTCGATCGAGTGATTTCACAGGTGTTCGACTTCAGTTCCTGTATTCACATTCTGTGAATTGTGCTGATAGTACCTTGAGGACCATTGTCATTATTGGTGGTTTCTCTCAAGCAGTACCTTCCTCACCATATGTCAATTATGTGGCTACCCGTTCTGTCTCCGCATCTACTGATGATCACGCAGATGGTACAATACATTATGTACTGGGGACATTGGAACCTGATCTGTCATTGGTACCAGTTGACATGTATTCCTTCCAGAGCATAGTTCTCCCATCCAGTGAGGACCTCTTGGGGGCCATGTTCTTGTATGGTCCATGATAAGCTGTTCGAGGATATTTTGTTCATGTATCAACCTTGCTAAAAAATGAAACATATGGTATGAGGATAGTTCCTGGTCTTGTATCAACCTCGTTAAAAAATGAAACAAAGGGTGTAAGCATAATTCCTTGTCTTGTGTCAAGCTCATTAAAAAATGAAACAAGGGTCCAAGGATAGTTTCTTCCTCTATCTACCTTGTTAAAAAATGAAACAAATGTCTAAGGATAGTTCTTTTACTGTGCCAACCTCATTAAAAAATGAAGCAACTCCCTTTTCCAAATCGAGTCTTTGATTAAGATCTCGTAAAATTCCAGTCAAGTCTTTCCTAGACCTCGAAAGTGAACCTTCATTCCATCCACCTAGTTGACTAAAATGAAGCTTGGGGGCCATGTACCTCAATTGAGTCATTATGATGGGGGCATGCACACTTATAACAAGCATAGCTTTTCGTTTCAAGCTTGTGTAAACATGAAACCGAATTCAAGCAGAGTTCACGATGGTTCAAGCTTGTGTAAAAATGAACCCATGCTCAATTTACATCTCGTGATTTCCATTTTTATCAACTAATTTCTGCTAGATGAGCCTTGGTTGTTTCATTCCATCACCACCATCTCTTTGGTCGATCACATGCTTTCACTTGGTTGTTTTTCATTTCCTGAGGGACCGCAGCGATGAGTGGTTTTATTAGCCAGTCTCTTGACCATTACATGTTTTGAGCAGTTCCACCATTGCTGGAACTAGTTGCTACCCTTTATACCATTCGTTCCTCCAGGAAGAGTCACCTTTAAGCTCTTTTCTGACTCGTAAAAGATGAAAACATTGCCGAGTATTTTTTCCTTTTGACTCGTTAAAGAGAATAAAAACAAGGGGTTTGCTTTCAGCTTTTTTCTGACCCTTTAAAAGTGAAAAGATGGTCGAACCCTTGTTGTTTTGAACTCGTTAACGGATGCGAAACATCATGCGCCCAGTATAAGTTTATCCCTTTTTCGGGCTGGTATTCACTATTTATGAAAAAGGTACTCCTTGACTGAAATGGTCAAGCGGTTCTCTCAAGTATTGTTTTCTACCTTTTTAGGCTTGAGAGACACAAATGTACGAAAAGGGACCATGTGGAGTTTTCTTTTACGTGTCTTTTTCAAACTCTCTAAACATGAAAACGATATTGAGTTACACCTTTGTTAGACTCATTAAACTATTAAATGACATCGGATTCGTCACCATGACGAACGTGAGCTTCTCCTTCCTAGGGCTCGTTAAACTTACTAGGTCGGATTCGTTCGAAGGATGAACTTACAGTGCAAGCATATGCTATCCCCTTCAAGCTTGTGATTCAAAAGTAATTGGGTTACTCACCAGAGATGGTGGGGGAAAATTTGGAAATCTATCAGTCGTGTTGGAAGCTCACTCTTGAATATGACACTCTTTGCTTTGTGTCGGGTTGGGACATCCTCCTTTGCATCGTTGACCTTCCTGGGTTTGGGCCATTCATTTTTGCCTTCCATTTGATCTCTACCACGTCATCATGACCACCAATCCCATGGATCCAAAATCTACCAAACTTCCGGTTGTGTCGTCGTTATGTTCAAGAGTTTCCCTTCTGCAGTTACACTTACCTTTGATTCTCTATATCGTCCAAAATAATTTTGCATCCTCTCGTCTCACGTCGATGATGTGGGATTCATTATGGCCCTCCTTCGACATGGTCGCTTTCTGTTGACTTCAACTCATTATCCGAGAAGTTGATCGAGAGACTCCCTTCTAGTACCTTAGAGCTTGCATGCCCTAATGGCAAGTTCTTTGCACTCGATGACAAGTTCATATCATTGGCTTTCGATCGAGTGATTTCACAAGTGTTCGACTTCAGTTCCTGTATTCACATTCTGTGAATTGTGCTGATAGTACCTTGAGGACCATTGTCATTATTGGTGGTTTCTCTCTGCACTTGTTAACAATTTACATCATTGACTGGTAATCAAGAAACTTTCTAGCATGTTCGATGTCAACATATCTATTCACATGCTAGGATCTGTACTTTGATCGGGTCGTGTTGGAGCGCAAGACCCTGGACTAAGATCACACAAGTCCAAGTTGTGAAGTGGTGTGGCATGGTTATGATGATATGCATGTCTCTTTTAGATGGCTGGCTACGACCAGACCATGAGTTATCATATGTGATCCTTCTTATTATTGGATGGTTGCGACCATACCTTGGTTTCATTATGATCCTCTTTAATGGATGGTTGCGCCCATACCTGGATCCATTTACATGATCTTTCTATGGATGGTTGTGTCCATGCCATGATTCATGTATCATTTGACAAAGATCTTAGTTTATGTATATGTATCTGTACTTTCTTGCAGGTTTTCTAATGACAGACTGGTTCCCCGCACTGATTTAAAAAGCATTTCATCCCTCACTCCAGCTTGGCCTTCACACTTTAGGGGGCATCTATTACACAACATTTTGTCACTGTCCCTATACTCCCCATTCCTCGATCCTGGAGGACCTCTACAGTGAAACCTGCATGCTTTGCCTTCATGAAGAAACTCCCATTATGTCCCTCTTCATGAGCAAAGCATTTCCCTTTTGCACCATTTCCCCTGAAACTTCTATTTTGCCCAGTTTACAAGACTAACGCTAATGGCCTTTGTCTCCCCCACACCGATGTGTAGAGATTAGCACTACTCCTCACACCGACCAGAGAGACTAAGCTGTGTTTCCAATCACGCCGGTCCTATTATGGAAAGTTTTTTAAATTAGAGCTGAAGCTTCCAGCTCTAGAAGCTCCGTAACGGAAGTTTGGTAAATGGTTTGGCTGGATGGGGTCGAGGATGACAGTTTGGGCTCCTTTCCCCTATAATGATGGAACTACCCCAAGGGATAAGTCCTTCTCTCATGAGAAGAGGATCCATCTCCCATCCATATTTCCTATATAAACCTCCCTTCATCCCAAGCACAAGCTAGTCATAGTTATAATTTTGGCTGAGTGAGAGTATACTATTTCGGATTAGAAAAGCAAGCTACTACTAGTCGTAGCCATCTAGTTGTGTGAGGGAGAAGTGCGTTTCGTTTGGCGTGAAGCCTAAAGGGAAGAGCCTTCAAACTATTGTTGTTTGAGGCCATCATGGAATGCTAGCAGAAGTGTGTGGGAACTTGGTCTTGTCAGAGGAAGGCTGCGACATCAAGACGAATGGTTGTAATCTCTCTTTGATATTAATATATGCAACTATTGATTGATTTCCTACATGTTTTGTAATATTACATATCCATGTCTTAATGCTTCTTGACTTGTTAAGTACGTTGAATTGCAATTTGTCTATTATTATGTTTGTGTGCTGTTGTTGTTCACTTGTTTTAGGAACTTGAAGAAGGAAGTGAGAGATTGTTGGAACAAGCAAGCAAGGACATCATCAACCATGATAAGTAACCAAGAGGTAGGCCCTCTTGATTGATCCTAACCTAAGGAAATATTCCATAGAATGTATTTGTTGTGGCTAGACCCATTATCGGGCTAGCGGAATTCGTTCGTGTTTGCACTTATAATTTTACTTCACCACAATATGTTTCATGGTGAATACATTGACAACTTTTGTGATTTTGGCACTTTCGGATACAAGATGGGGAGTGTGAAAAAATACTGTATAACACACATTAATTTACATAACTTATAACTAACATCATTTAATAGGAGTCATTACGAATTATGATGTCTGAGTCATCTATGAAATGAGGATGGGCTTTAATTTTTCTGATTCACAAAACTGTAGGCTGACATGCAAGGATATCCATATTAGTGGTCGAAACAACAACCAAGCCTAAATAAGAAAGAATTATTGTTGTCTCTTTGTTTTAATAGTAGATAATCTATAATTAATTAGAAAATCATGAATGAATTTGTGGTTTGCGATTAGTAAATTAATGCATAGAAGGGGTTTTAAATTATGCTTTTTGAGTATGATGCAAGGAAAATGTGCTTTGAATTTGAGAAAAATTGAGTGAAGTTTTACTTGTCAATGGCATAGGTTTGATAATTTTAGGTCACGGAAAAGATCTTTCTGTGGGATTTTCTCCAGTGTGTTTTCCAATGGGGAATGAAGCCACGAGATTCATGTTTTTTTTTCTTTTTTTGATCGATTATGTATTAGGTGCTCCTGTTGGAAATAACACTGAGAGGGGGGGGGGGGTGAATCAGTATTATCAAACTCTTATCAATTTATACAAATATTTTCAGATCTGCCAATTGAAACTTGCATATACCTTCCAAACTTATAATTTAATTTATTCTTCAGATGTTTGTCATTAATTTGTATGTGAGCACCATAGAATAATGAGCAGGAACACAAAATAGACAGTCACACCAAGGAACACAAGATGTAAGGTGGAAACCCAATGTGGGTGAAAACCACCTACTGCAATATGTCTGTATCTTCTTTCAATTAGAAACTTCTTCTTACAATGATTTTGTACTGGTGCAGTCTTTTACCAGTACGCAAGCTGCAACCTGCAGAGAGCTACAACCCTCTCTCGTTTTCAGCTTCTTTTGGAAGGGAGCTACAACCCCCTTAGCTTTTGTAATAGCTGAAATACTAGTACGTAGGTGCTGACCTACAGAAGGCTACAACCTTCTCTTTTCTTCCAGGGACCACGTTTCATAAATTTTCAAAGTACATGTGCATCACCCAATCTCCTTTAAAAAAATAACTTCTGAGAATGTAGTAACCAGAAAATAACACCAGTAACTAGACACCAATTTAAACCCAGATCTCTACAAAAACAGATAAAAGACAACTAAAATATATTTCAAGAAAGGTCCGCAACTTCACTGAAGGAAACCTGCGGATATCCACACTTCTGCCGCGACGAGTTTGCGCAACTCCGCACCTGCACTGTCTACTGTTCAGCGCGCCTTCGCACCTGCTCCGTCGATTCAACTGCGCACCTCCGCACCTGCTTCTTCTCTGGTTCTGCGCACCTTCGCACCTGCTTCTTCTCTGGTGCTGGGCACCTTCGCACTGCGCTGTTGCCGCTCCTGCGCACCTTCGGATTTAGGCAGTTTATCAATTCTCAAAGATACCCCAGACTTTCGAAATCACATATCCATTCATGCATCAAAGGGATCCCGACCCTTTAGTAGATCTGACTTATAATGCTCCGGTTTCTCCTTGATTCAGATTCAACTATGTCTCACCAACCGATTATTAGAAATTTAGATCTTGCTCTTCTTCAAATTTTCAACACTTGTATTTTGCCAACTGATCTCCTTTCCCTTTTATAGTCAAGACCTTACTCAAACCATGGATCAAAACCATTGAGAAACAATACTAGGGATCCAAAACCTGGGTTCAATATTTTAGATGCCAAAACCACGGACCAAAAC
>APFE031024111.1:0-16761 GCA_000404065.3 Pinus taeda | reverse complement strand
AGTATTAGCAATTTGTCATTTTCAATTTTTATATAAAGATTGTTATCTGCTGATCCTTTTGAAAAACCTTGTTGATGAAGGTATTTGTCCAGACGATAGTACCAAGCCCTTGGAGCCTGTTTAAGACCATAGAGAGCCTTGTTAAGTCTGCATACAAGTTTTGGATCATTTCCAAGAATGAATCCATCTAGTTGCTCAATGTACACTTCTTCTTCTAAGTCTCCATTCAGAAAGGCAGATTTCACATCGATTTGAAATACTTTGAATTTCTGAAAGCTAGAGAGAGCAAGGAACATTCTGATGGCCTCAAGTCTAGCAACGGGGGAAAAAGTTTCTTCAAAGTCTATTCCTTCTTGTTGAGCATACCCTTTACAAACAAGTCTGGCCTTATTTCTAACAACTTCCCCATTTTCATTCAACTTGTTTTTGAATATCCATTTTGTCCCTATGACGTTCTTATCTTTTGGTCTAGGAATCAACTCCCAAGTGTTGTTCTTTTCAATATGCTCAAGTTCATCATCCATTGTCTTGACCCAACATTCATCTTTGCATGCCTCTTTTACATTTTGTAGCTGAGTGGAGGATAGCAATGCCAAATAGCTTGAAGCTTCTGCTATTGTTCTTCTTGTTTGTATACCAGCCTCTTTCTGCCCCAAAATCTGAGATTCTGGATGATTCTTCTGAACATACCTGGATGGAGTCTTTTCTTCTATCCTTATCTGTTCTTCTGGTGCCTCATAGGTCTCTTCTTCTTCATCATGAATCTGATTTGATGTTGATGGATAGTCCTCTTTATCTTCGAAATATTCAGATCTTACCTGCCTAGGAGTGTTTTCATCTTCATCAACCACTACATCAATACTTTCAACATTTTTTCCAAGCCTTTTATTGTAACACTTGTATGCTTTGTTATGGGGAGAGTAACCAAGAAGAATGCCTTCATCTGCTCTAGGTTCAAACTTGCCAAGATTTTCATCAGTATTTTTGATGTAGCATTTACTCCCCAAAATTTTGAAATATTTAACCGAAGGAGTCTCACCATACCATAGTTCGTGAGGAGTCTGAGTGTTGTTCACCCGGGCATTTGTCTTGTTGAGAATAACAACTGTAGCAAATGTAGCTTCGCCCCAGAAAATTGCGAGAGTTCCAGACTCATCCAACATAGCACGAGCCATTTGTTGAACTGTTCTATTCATTCTTTCCACTACTCCATTTTGCTGAGGAGTCCTTGCAGTAGAGAATTCTCTTCTTATTCCATGTTCTTCACAAAAATAGAAAAAATCATTTGAGGTAAACTCCCCACCTCTATCAGACCTGAGGCATTTAATTTTGTGATCTGATTGGTTTCAACAAAGGTTGAAAGATTTGAATTTTTCGAAGGCTTCGTCTTTGTGCTTCATAAGTCCTATCCAACACATCCTGGAAAAAATCAATGAATAATATAAAGTTTCTTCTCCCCGAGGTGACCTTTTCCTAGATGGACCACATACATCAGTATGGACAAGTTCAAGTGGCCTGCTAGTTGATCCTTCCTTCTTAGGGAAGTTAGTTCTGGTTTTCTTACCAAACTGACATGATTTGCATATTATATTTTCTGGAATTCTGATGTTTGGAAGACCACGAACTGCCTGGTATTTGCATGCTTTCCTTATTTGAGAGAAGCTTAGGTGCCCCAATCTCTGGTGCCATAGCTAGTGTTCATCATTCTTGCTTAGATAGCATTGATGTTGTCCTTTTTTGAATATGTATAAATTATTTGGAGTTCTTATGCCGTTGATCACTATTTCTCGTGTATCAAGATCACGAACACTACATCCATTTGATCGAAATATTACCTCCGTTCCTTGATCGCACATCTGGCTGACACTCAATAGATTATGCTTTAAGCCATCAACATACATAACATTTCCAGCTTTGACCTTTTCTTTCAACAGAACGGAACCTTTACCTTTTATGAGCGCAGGGGTGTCATTTCCAAATGAGACCTTCTTCTCCTTTTCTAAGGCACTATATGATTGAAGTTTTTCCTTATCACCTGTCATATGTTTTGAACATCCACTGTTGATGTACCATTGTTTTTCATGCCCTTCTGCATATAAGGCTATACCACATCTTTCTGGTTGCAGTTCTTTCATTCTCCATGTTTTGGCACTTGAGGCTTGTTCCTTCTAAGTTGTTTGCCGAAACCTACTCCTGCATTCAGAATCTTCATGACCGAAGTTGTTACAAATAGAACATTCAATTTCGTTTTCAAGGGCAAAAAAGTTATTGTAGGTCCTTTTTGTGATTCTAGTCATGCTTCTTCGTTTTTGAGCTTCTCTAGTCATGATTGTCTTATAGGCAACACATTGAGCTGCTTTGTGACCAAAGTTATGACAAGAGAAACATTGGCCATTGAAGAAACTCCTGTGATTATCATATCTACCAGTCAGATGATTGTAGTCTCTATTGACATCCATTCTTGAGGCAAATTGAGAAGGTTTTACCTGTGGCTAGTTGTAGCTTCTGTTCATCCTTAAAGTAGATTGCCCTCGATTTACCTGGTAGTCTTTGTTCATTCTTGAGGTAAATTGTCCCTGATTTACCTGGTGGGTAGCATTGTGCCTTTGCAGTTGATTGTCAACCTTTTCACTTCTCCTTGCTGCATCAAGATAACTTTTGGAGGTGGAAGGCTTCTGCACTTGAGATGATTCTTCATTATATCCCAGACCTGTCTTGATTAGCAGTGAGCGCTGCACTTTAATAATCTCATCTAAAGTTTCAGATCCTTTAGTAAATCTAACATTAAGAGCTTTTGTTTTCTCAATCTCTTTTCTGAGTCCCACCATTTCACATTCTAACTTTTCATGATGTTTTTTCTTTTCAGCAAGTTGGAATTGCAGAGTATCTATGATCATATTCTTTTCTTCTAAGCAAATTTTGAGATTAGAAATCTCTTCATAGAGACCTTCTTCATCTATAGCATCCAAGAAATCATCATCTTCAAAAGCCATCAAAAGTCTATACTTATTACCTTGTTCATCTTCATCACTATTTGAAAGTCCATCACTGTCTTCATGAGTGTAATAGCTTTTCTTATTTACATTCTGTTTCTTGTTCCATCTAATAGGTTCCTTACCTTTGTCAAGCTTATCCTTATGAGGGCATTTGGCAGCATAGTGACCAACTCTTCCACAAGCAAAGCATTTGAAGGGTAACTTACCTCTAAATCTTCTAGCACCCCGTTGAAGGTTCTTGACAAAATTTGATTCTTCCTCTTCTTCTGACATATGCCCTGACTCATAGTAATATCCTTTTCCTGAAGCCTTGAATGCAGCTTCTCTTCTGTCTGATGGTCCTCCTTTCCTCATTTCGTAAGCAGTTAGAATTCCGTGTAGTTGCGACATGGTAATTTTATGTAGATTCTCCTTTTCTTCTATAGCAGAAACTTTTGATTCAAACTTAGGAGACAAAGATCTTAGAACCTTTTCAACCACAACAACCTCTTTTATTTATTCACCCAAGTTTTTCATACAATTAACAATCTCATCTATACATAGGAAATAGTTAGCCACACTTTCATCATTGTACATTCTGAGATTCTCATACTGAATTCTGAGGGTTTGAAGTTTTGCTCATTTTACCTGTTCATCTCCTTCATAGCTCAGAATGATCTTGTCCCGTATTTCCTTAGCGGATTTATACTGCATAACCTTGATGAATTCCGACTGAGATAGACATCCTAATAGAGTATTGACTGCTTTTGCATTGGTTTCATATTTCTTCTTCTCAGCCAGATCTGTTGGAGTTGCTGATGGAAATGTGTACCCTGTATCTATGATATCCCCGACTTCTGTACCAAGAGATTGAAGATAGGTTGTGACTCTTACCTTCCAATAGACGAAGTTGGTCCCATCAAAAATTGGTGGCCTGATCGATGCTTCTCTCTTGTAGTTGCTCATGATGATAGATCTTCCTTCAAGCGATCAAGCTTCTTCTGAAGGACCTGCTCTGATACCAATTGTTGGAAATAATACTGAGAGGGGGAGTGAACCAGTATTATCAAACTCTTATCAATTTATACAAATATTTTCAGATCTGACAATTGAAACTTGCATATACCTTCCAAACTTATAATTGAATTTATTCTTCAGATGTTTGTCATTAATCTGTATGTGAGCACCATAGAATAATGAGCAGGAACACAAAATAGACAGTCACACCAAGGAACACAAGATGTAAGGTGGAAACCCAATTTGGGTGAAAACCCCCTGCTGCAATATGTTTGTATCTTCTTTCAATTAGAAACTTCTTCTTACAATGATTTTGTACTGGTGCAGTCTTTTACCAGTACGCAGGCTGTAACCTGTAGAGAGCTACAACCCTCTCTCGTTTTCAGCTTATTTTGGAAGGGAGCTACAACCCCCTTAGCTTTTGTACTAGCTAAAATACTAGTACGTAGGTGCTGACCTATAGAAGGCTACAACCTTCTCTTTTCTTCCAGGGACCACGTTTCATAAATTTTCAAAGTACATGTGCATCACCCAATCTCCTTTAAACAAATAACTTCTTAGAATGCAGTAACCAGAAAATAACACCAGTAACCAGACACCAATTTAAACCCAGATCTCTGTAGAAACAGATAAAAGACAACTAAAATATATTTCAAGAAAGGTCCGCAACTTCACCGAAGGAAACCTGCGGATATCCGCACTTCTGCCATGACGAGTCTGCGCAACTCCGCACATGCACTGTTTACTGTTCAGCGCACCTCCGCACCTACTCCGCCGATTCAACTGTGCACCTCTACACCTGCTTCTTCTCTGGTTCTGTGCACCTTAGCACTTGCTTCTTCTCTGGTGTTGCGCACCTCCGCACTGCGTCGTTGCCGCTCCTCCGCACCTCCGGATTTAGACAGTTTATCAATTCTCAAACATACCCTAGACTGTCAAAATCACAGATCCGTTCATGCGTCAAAGGGATCCCGACTCTTCAGTAGATCTGATTTATAATGCTCTGGTTTCTCCTTGATTCAGATTCAATTATGTCTCACCAACCGATTATCAGAAATTCAAATCTTGCTCTTCTTCAGATTTTCAACACTTGTATTTTTCCAACTGATCTCCTTTCCCTTTTATAGTCAAGACCTTACTCAAACCATGGATCAAAATCATTGAGAAACAATACTAGGGATCCAAAACCTGGGTTCAATATTTTAGATGCCAAAACCACGGACCAAAACCATAGGATCAAAAACGTCGGACTAAATACCATGGACCAAACATAAGATGCGCGTTTTTGCTTGCATGAAAGTCCATGCATTTTAGGTTCGCACCTTTTGTGCGGGAGACCTGCGAACATATCCGCACCTTTTCAATGATTCTCCTGCGCAACCTGCCGATGACCGCATCGTTTGATCTGTGCACCTGCGGAACCAGAAAATAACTTTGTTGCACTATAATTTATCATCTGAGATGAGTGGGTTGCCATCAAGTACAACATATGTATCATAATGCCAACAAATCCTTCATGCCTTTATGGACTCCACCATCTTCAAGTTTGGCCTACCAGAGCTTGGCTCCCAATACTACATCCTCCATGATAGAGTAGGTGCTTGCACTACTTGCCATGGGGTGTGTATATAACAACATCAATTTACATAACTTATAACTAACACCATTTAATATGAGTTAGTGAGAATTATGATATCAGATTCATCTGTGAAATGAGGATGAGATTTAATATTTATCATTCATAGAATTGTAGGCTACCATGCAAGGAGATCCATATTGGTGATCAAAACAACAATCGAGCCTTAGAAGGAAAGGGAAAATGTCATCTCTTTCATTTAATGGTAGATCCTTTGAAATTAATCATGAGATCATGAATCGATTTTTGGTTTGTGATTAGTAAATTAATGCATAAAATGTGTGGTAAATTACATTTTTTGAGTCTAATGCAAGGAAAACGTGTTATGGATTTGAACAAAATTGAGTGAAGTTTTATTTGTCAATGGCATACGTTTGATATTTGCAAGTCTCATAAAATCTCTTCTCGTGGGATTTTCTCTAGTGTATTTTCCAAAGGGGAATGAAAACACAAAATTCATGATTATTTTCTCTTTGATAGTTGTTGTAGTAAGAGTTGCTTCATGCCTTTCTAGAATCCATCATCTCCGAGTTTGGATTGCTAGTACTATTTCCTCCATGAAAGCGTTGGTGCTTACACTACTTTCCATGGGGTATATATATAACAACATCAATTTAGATAACTTACAATGACCATCATTTAATAGGAGTCAATAAGAATTATGATATATGATTTATCTCTGAAATGAGGATGAGCTTTAATTTTTCTCATTCACAAAACTGTAGGCTAGCATGCAATGAGATCCATATTGGCGGCAAGAAAAATTGAACCTTAGAAAGAAAGCATGATGGTGTTCTATTCAATTAAATAGTAGATCCTCCACAATTAATCAGGAGATCATGAATGGTTTTGTGGTTTGTGTTTAGAAAATTAATGTATTGAAGGGGTGGTAAATTGCACTTTTGGAGCATGATACAAGGAAAATGTGCGCTGAATTTGAGAAAAATTGAGTGAAGTTTTATTTGTCAACGACATAGGTTTGATACTTGGAGTTCCTGGAAATGCTCTTCTTGTGGGATTTTCTCTAGTGTATTTTCCAATGGGGAACGAAGTCACATGATTCTTTATTATTTTTTCTTTGATAGTTGTTGTAGTAGGAGTTGTTTCATGCCTTTTTGGACTCAATCATTTCTAGGTTTGGATTGCCTATAACTTGGTAGTTTTTGGTAGCATCAAACAAGTGTTCTAGTATCTATGGTGTCTAAGAGGCTAAGGAACATGAGATCTCCAAAACATAGAAAAGATTTATCAAGAAAAGCCTTCGACTAACCTTAATTAGATTAATTAGCCAATACTTAAATATTTCCTAAGTCTAACTTAGGAACACTGGTTAATTAAATCAAATTAACTGAGGGAAAATCTAAGTTAGGAACACTGGTTAATTAAATCAAATTAATTGAGGGAAATCAATTTTTCTCTCATAAAAGTCATTTGATGGAGTCAAGATGATCTTAGCCATCAATTGAGATGTGATCATGGCCATTGAGGGTCTAACAAAAGATTATAAGAGCAAGTCGATGGGGTTTGGAGAAGACACACATGACATTCAAGCACTTCAACTTACCCAGTTGCCTTGATTCAACAAGGGTTTCATAGAAGCAAAGGGAGACACCAAAAGAGGGGTTTCAATAGATATTTGGGAGCAGGATTCTAGAGAGTATTTCCTCATATTTTCTATTGTCTCAGTTACAGGAAAAGGAGGCCAATTTATTTGTGTAACAACCCTGGTAAAAACTCATGTAAAAATATATAATACCAAGATTGATGGGACATGTATTCCAAGTTGAATTTTGAGCAAGACATCTTAGGGGGTGTTCATTTGGTTGTTTATGGCTAAAGGAATTGGCAAAGGCAATGGGAAAGGATTTGGAAAGGTAAACTGGAATTTTGGCACAATTATTTATGAAAATAATGGAATTTAGGAGAAAAGGAAGGTGAAAGGTCATAGGTTGCATGTGAGGAGGAAATTGAAGGAAAATAATGGAAAATGAAGAAAATAGAGGCCTCATTAATAAAAAGGCTTTTGGGGATCAATGAGAAGGATTAGTCAATTTAGCGTTGGAGCTCTCTCATACTCTTGGGTACTTAGAGTTTTCTTGGAGCACTCTTGGAGGGTGTGGCATACTTGATTCTTAGAGCAAGAAGGCAAAGGAAGGGAAGGAAGGTGTAAGAAGGCATCGGGATAAGCAACTACATAGGATTTGTTTGCAGGTACCAAGTTGCATGTGTGATTTCTTCTCTAGTTTTGGCATGCATGGCATATGCATGTGGATTTTTGCGCATAATCTGTATTTGGCATGGAGGATTGCTTGGATCGACAACGGGTTGCCTAGATTTTCCATTTCATGGTCAGCCATGGTGATTGTGGGTTACTTTCATTGTTTTGTTTTCGGTTGGTGCTCATGTTTCCTTAGATTGGGTTGAGTCACTATTCCTGGAGCCTTGGTTGGACAAATGCTCTGGAGCCCTGTATCAGCTTGGGTTGAGTTACTAGTCCCATAGCCTTGGTTGGAAAAACACTTTGGAGCCCTTGGTGGGTTGAGTTACTAGTCCCGAAGCCTTGGTTGGACAAATGCTCTAGAGCCCAGTAAAAGTTGTGGGTTGAGTTACTAGTCTTGGAGCCTTGGTTGGACAAATGCTCTGGAGCCCTGGGTGGCTGGGATAAAGACTGATTTGATGATGGTTTTGTGACGTCCAACAGTGAGGTGGAATCATTGTTTTATGGGTTGAGGTGGATGGCCTCTGGAAGCCCTGGATGAGTTTTGATTGATGTGTTCTAAGAGATCTTACATTCATGCTTGGAATATGGCACGAGGGTGAATGGATGAAGAGAGATTTGGCTTAGCCATTCTACGGTCGGGTGGAATGTGGTAGTCCCATCTCCGGTTGGTTAATTGCATTCATTGATGAGAAATTCATTCCCTCGATTTTCATGTGTAAAAATACTGATGTATACATGGATTTTGATGGTTGATATGTCCATTGTATTTATGTTCCTATTATGTTGGTTATATGTATATTTTGTGACAACAACTATGTATGGCTCTTAGCATGTTTTTACTTGTATCTGAATGGATAATGTATCTATGATCTAATAAATGATAAGGCAACAAATGACATGAGGAAATAATGGTTCATGGCGATTCTCAAATAAGTATGAGATCCCTACATTTAATTCTGTTGTTTACACCTGTAGGTTACATGTTGATGATACGTTTGACGAAATGCCTTGTCATGGCTAGTAGGGGTCTGGTTATGGTCTTATTCAACTTATTTCTTTTGCATCCTTGTTTTCATGTATTCTTACCAAATTTAAGTAATCATTCCATTCTGCGTAGTGTCCCGCGCTCTGGGCCGAAAAAGGTGGCTCAACTATCGGAATGCTAGCAAAACAAAGCATTAACCTAGAGACTAACTCGCCTGGGTAGTGTCTGGAGAGTGATATAACTCGCTTGGGCAGTGTGTCGGGAGCATTATAAATCGTCTTGGCAATGTCTGGGGAGTGTTACTCTGGCCGAAGTTGGTTAAAACAACAATAAGACCTAGGGACAGGCTGTCTGAGTGGTTGGCTTGTCTCCTGAAGGTTCTGTGGATGATGTTGGATGACTATGTGTGATGTTCTGTTGATTCCACTTCCTTAAGGTCACCTAGGAGGTCGAATATGATCACAGTAGCCTCTCGTCTCATGTTTACTCTGATTGGCATGATTACTTGGGTGGATGTGGGAGGATGGTGTCACAGAGTGGTATCAGAGTGTGGTTGTTCTCTCCTTGGGCTATGTGTTGGTCATGCATTCATGTTGGTTGCATATGTGCTCCTTATGCATGTAGTCCATGTGCTTGTTGCATTTGCATGGTGTTGATCATGGTTGTAGTGATGTCCCCATTTGAAGGTTGAAGGTGTTGTCATGGAGTATGTCTTCATGTTTGTATGGTTGATTATGCGTTGTTATTCACGTCAGTGTTCACATATTATCAAGTGCATGTGATATGATTGTTGTTTTCATGCATGAGGTCATGGTTTGTGTAGTTGATATGGTCATGCATTGATGACTGGACTCTAGCTAGAATGATGTGTATATGGTTTGGTACTCATGTGTTATACGTCTATATGCAGTTATTATGCATGTATGGTTTTGGTTATAGTTATGCATGAATAGTAGGTCAAACATGCCTTGTGAAGTCATTGTATGCAATTAGGTCATCATGATGATATTCGTTGTTATGATGTTAATGTGTTGGTTGAGATAGAATAGGAGATGCAAATCATTAAAGTGAAGTTGTAGCATTGGACCTTGAGGCAAGAGCAGATTGTCATATAGGTATTGTATGTTTGGCATGCATGTAAACAATTGTTATATGCATTAGGTTTATATACATTCAGTTTATGCACATCTTTTGATGTTATGGTTACATACATGATAGATGATAGTTGATTAGTGTAGTCATACGCACTTGTATCTGATAGTCAAGAATGATAGTAACTTGTGGTTGTATTCATTGCTATTGTCGTTTTATGATTAGATAGCTTGATGATTATGTTATATGTTGTTGATGACTATGTCATAGGTTAACTTGTGGTTGTTATATGTTAGTTAACTTGACTCTTAGGGTTATAACATTAACATCTTGATGTTATATGTATCATGCTAAATTGGATTGGACTATGCAGATGGTTATGGTTACAATATTTAGGTATGAGTGGACTTATTGTGTTGCATTGTGTGTTACTAATCTAGACCAATTGTACATATGTGATTGTTTTTTTTTTTTTTGACATTAACGGATATATTATAAGAGGCGGTAAAACAGCTACCGCGGCTTTACAAGTCTGTGTAGAAGATATTCAGCTCCAATCTGAGAAAAATGAGAATACAGATCCAATCCGGTGTTAAGACCAGGAGATTAGCAAATAAGATAGACTTCTTCTGCGTGTTGATGGCGTGGAAGGGCACCTTCAGCAAATCCTCCAACGGATCACGTGAAGACTGAAATTCGATTGTCGTTTCTAATGGACTGCCTGCGAATTTGAGCTGGGCCATTCCAGCAGACAGAAAGGGGACCTCAAGAAGAACCACAAGTGAAATGCCTCCGGAAACTGGAAGATCGAAGATGCCAGCTCCCAAGAAAGACATTGTGAGATCCAGACATCGGAGAAACTCCAGCATTAACTCGGCGCTGATCTGAGCCTTTTCTTAATAATAGGAACCCTGATATCTTGTTTTTGTTTATTCTGTTTTCAGTGCTTCCAGCCTTTAACTCGGTGCTGGACCCTTGCTAAATCTGAATCACTGAAAGCTTGGTTTTAACTGTGCTCAGACAGGGACTTTGGAGGATTAAGAACTTGCAGTCCCAGGTAACAGAGAGAGGGAAAACTGAAGGGCAATGACTCAGGTCAGCCTTCGATTTCTTGACATCAGTGCGAAGATGCTACCCATTTTTATCAGCTTCAAAAAACAGAGGGCGAATTCATTCAAAACAGAGAGGGTGACCTGGTTACATTTTATTTAACAGAGATTCCTCTTTCAAATAGGAGTGGGGGGACGAACTGGAGGATTATGGGATTGTGCAAGAAGATTCTTCTGAGTTTATAACAAGGGATCTGCGAGAGCAGAGGACACCAAGATTGGCTTCCTGATCAGCTAGGGAGTTGAGGTTTCTTAAAATGTGATAGAAAGTTATTTTGGTGAAATTAGGGAGCAGAAGTTTGATTTTCCTAATGACAGAGGCTAGCTGAATCTGGTGAGGATTCTTAGACTGAAGCATGGCCTGGATAATGATTCTTGAATCTCCGAAGACTACAAGGGAGGAAATGTTTCTTCTGATTGTCTGATTCAGCCCTTGCCATAGTGCCAGGGCCTTCGCTCTGTTGTTAGTTTCAATTCCTAGACCCCAATGGAATCTCATTTCCAGCAAACCACCAGGGCTCAAAAGAACTCCCCCACTGCCGGCGACCCCAGGATTTCCCTTAGAAGCCCCATCGAAGAATAGGCAATGCTCTTCCAAGGCCGATCTCCACTTGATAAATTCTTGTTCTTCCAGTCTGATCTCCCATTTGGAAGAAACGGGGACAGATTGATCAGGCCTTTCCTTTAGCTTTGGGACTAGTTCTTTAAACCAATTCTCTTCTTCTTTGAGTAATCTTGTTTCATTCCTTAATGTAGTGCTGGCTTCTAGAGCCTCTCCCAGCAAACCCTTTATTTTAGAGATAACTTTTATTGTAGAGCAGCTTTCTTCTCGGAAAATTCTATTGTTTCTTTCCAACCATAATTTCCAACAAATGAACTTAGGGATCCACATCCAGCTGGTTTTGAGAAGACTTTTGTTTTTAAGACAGAAGGGAGATAAACTGGCCCAATTTCTGAACAAGGCAGGAATGTTGTCTAGGAGAACGAGGATAGAAGGCTCTAACAGCAGCACCCCCCTCCAGACTTCTTTGGCAAAGGGACATTGCAGCAACAGGTGATTGGAAGTTTCTTCATCAGATTTACAGAGAGGGCATCTAGAAGGTCCTTCCATTCCTCTTCTTCTCAAGTTATCGCTGGTAAGGATGCTTTGATGTGCCACGGTCCAACAAAAGAAATCTATTTTAGGGAGAGCTAGATAGTTCCATATAAATTTCCATTTGGCCGGATTTGGGGGGACATGGGGGGTAGCCATAATTCTTTTGTAACCTTCAGCAACAGTATATTGACCGGATATGGACCCCCAGCCTCTTTTGTCTTTTGCGTTGGCTTTTGATGGAGATTTCCCTTGAAGAAAATCTAGAAGTAATGAGGCTTCCCCCTGCAGCGGAATGGGAACTTCCCCTAGATTCCACCCGTCCCAGGTTCTGTCAGGAGCTTCTTTCCAATTCGAAATGTCCCACAAAGAATGCAGATTACGGGACTGAAGCCAATCTTTGATATTTGCAAGACCATTCACCTGTTTCATTGGCTGGTCGCCCAAAATCGAATCGTCCCACATGTTGATTTTCCTTCCATTGCCAGGGATCCAATATAGATGTTGGCTAAATTGCTCCCTTGCAGCATTGCAGAGATTGAAGATTGGAGAGCCTTTTAGAGCTCTTGGAGGATTATCCAGGCATCTCAATCGCTGCCCTTGGAAGTATTTCTTCCAAATTACTCTTTTACTCCAGCTAATTTTCCCAGAGACTAAATGCTAGAGAATTTTGGCTCCCAAAGCAGAATTTTGAGCAGCCAGATTGCATATCTGGAGGCCTCCTTCCAAAAATGGACTTTTGAGAATTTCCCAGCTCACTAAATGGATTCTTCTGTCATTATTATTCCCACCTTCCCACAGAAATCTTTTCAACAGGCTATCTAACTTGCTAAGAAAGGTTTTTGGGGCCAGGAGGATGGAGTTTTGGAATAGGGGCATGCTTATTAGGACCGATTTCATGAGGATGAGCTTACCTGCATTATTCAACCATGAGGAACCCCAGGCTTGGATTCTGTTCTTTATTTTGTCGAGCAGCGACATCCAATGAGCAACTTTAGGCTTGGTATTGAAAATTGGAATTCCGAGATATTTGAATGATTCCCAGTTTTGGTTTCCTTCCATTTCTAAAAGTCTTGCTATGTCAGACATTTCTTTAGTCGTGCAGTTCCAGCCATAGATGGAGCATTTTCTATAATTGATTTTGCTGCCCGAGATCAACCTATAAATGTCCAATTCCCTCTTGAAATGTCTGGCAGAAAGCAAGCTGGCTCCTCCAAGCAGCAGAGTATCGTCAGCAAATTGGGCATGATTAATATCTTTCACCTTGTGGGAGGTTTTAAGGCCAGGAAGCGTTTGAATTTGCTGATTGTGATCTAGTTGGAAGCTTAACATCGAGGCTTGGACAGCATAAAGGAGAGGGGACATAGGGCATCCCTGTCTCAGGCCCCTGGAAGCTTGGAAGAATTCAGTGGAACGGCCGTTGACCAAGGGCGCAATCCAAGGCGAGGCGATACAGGATTTCACCCAACTGATGAATTTTATTGAAAAGCCTAGCTTTTCCATCACAGCGAACAGAAATTCATGTCTAACCCTGTCAAACGCATTAGCTAAGTCGAGCTTAATCACCATGCCTTTCTCCTTTCTTTGGCAACTAGAGTGGACGGCTTCTTGGACCAGCACAATATTATCCAAAATCTTTCTGCCTTTAATAAAACCTCCTTGGTTTTCCGGAATGATTTCTGGCAAGATGTTTTTCAACCTGTTGGCTATTATTTTGGAGACCAATTTATAACTGGAGTTACACAAAGATATTGGCCTAAACCTGCTAAAGTCAGAGGCGCCTTTCTCTTTTGGAATAAGAGCTAGGAAGGCTGAGTTGATACCTCCACCTATCTTTACACAGTTCTGGGATTTTCTAACCATCCTCAGAAGATCTTTATTGATTGTTGACCAGCAAGTTAGAAAGAACCTGACAGAGAACCCATCTGGCCCAGGGGCTTTATCAGGCTCCATATTTTTCAGCGCCTCCTCAAGCTCTTCCATACTGATTGGGGCTGTCAGCATATAGTTATCCGAATCCTTGACACAATTAGGAATTAAATTGAGCGGATAAGAATGGGGATCAATGTCTGGGTCTTCAGTAGCAGAATACAGGTCTTGGAAGAAGGAGTATGCAGCTTTCTTAATGCCTTCGAAATCATTGATCACAGTGTTTTGGTATTGGATTTCTGAGACTGCTTTGAAGTTCTTCCGGGCTTCCGCTTGTTTATGAAAGAAACTGGTGTTCTTATCTCCTGATTTCAACCAGAGCATCCTAAACGTTTGCTGCCAATACTCTTCCTCCTCTCTACTAGCTCTATGAACCTCTTTTTGGAGCGCAATTTCTTTTAGGAGCATACCTTGAGAAACAGGGATTTGCTCCATTTCTGATTGATGAGCAGCAAGCCTGTTAGTGTTTTCTTGTCTTTTGGATGTGGGGGTTTGAAGTCTTTTAGCCCAGACTTTTAGATTTCTCTTTAGAATTCTGATTTTCTCTTCCCACACAAAGAAAGGAGAGCCATGAACAGGCCTATTCCAAGAATCGGAGACCACCTCTTGAAAGCCGTCTTGCTGGATCCACAAAGGGCTGAACCGGAAAGGGATGGGGCCAAGGTTGCTGTCGAGAGAAAGCTCGAGAATGATTGGTTTATGATCAGAGGTGAGGTTTGGGAGAATTTTAGAGGATGCCATAAGACCGCTGGTAAGGAAGGAAGAATGGACAAGAAATCTGTCCAAACGGGCAGCAATATGATTGGGGCCAACTCTTTTATTGGACCAAGTGTATTTCCCTGAAGAAGGTTTAATATCCTCCAGGTCCCAGCCCAGCATTATGTCTTCAACCCATTCTCTGGCAGGATCCCTGACAATGGAGCCTCCTTTTTTCTCATCAACATCAAGGGTGACATTAAGGTCACCTGCTATTATAATATTCTCGGGGTTTTGCTCTAAAAGGAATGTATGAAGCGAATTCCAGCAGATTTTTTTTTCATTTGATAAAACTGGAGCATAAACATTAAACATACTTACTTGTTGACCGGAACTCTTGTGAAGGAGCTGAGTGAAGAGCCAGTGAGGGCTGCTTTTTTCTTGAATAAAGTCATATATGGTGTTGTTCCAGAAAGTGGCTATTCCACCAGAGGCACCTCTTGCACTAATCGCTTTCCCGGGGCCTTTGTTCCAAAAAAAAATTTTAGACTTGAGGATGGAGAGATCCTCCAGCTTTGTCTCCTGGATGAGGAGGATTTCAGGCGAGTAAATTCTCTCTAAATCTTTCAGGGCTTCCTCTTTTGGTTTGCTGCCTAATCCTCTGCAGTTCCAGGAGACGTATTTCATTATTTACTTTTGTGGGGAGAGAGAGCTCCCATTGGAGCCTTGTTGCTTTTGCGTCCAGATCTGGTATTCATCATTGATTTGAGAGTTTTTTGGGATCCCTGGAGGACATCTTTATAAGTCTCTTCCTCCCTCTGTTTCTTCTTGGATTTCCGCCCTCTCGTCGTCTTGATTGGAGTGGCCAGCGAATTGTCAGATTCAGAATCTCTCTCTTCTGACTCGCCTTCAGAGTCTGAGCCTAAGCTAATGTGGTCATCGTTGCCTTCGTTTCCTCTCTGATACTCCTCTGGATTGGGGTCTGTTGCATTGGTTTTTCCTTGGTTCTCCATATTTCCTACTTCTTCTTGGTTCTCCTTTTCACCCATCTTTTCTCCAGAAGTAGATCCGACTTTGACGGCACCAGCTTTTGAATTGATGTGAGGATTTCCCGATGGAGCGGTAGATTTCTGTCCAGAGGGTTTTGGTATAGCTTTTCCCTTTCTGATTTCTTTCCATCCTTCTTCTTCGACTGTATTTCTTGCTGGGGCTTTTGGACAGTTTCTCTGAAAGTTTCCATGCTCATGACAAGTTCGGCATTTAAAAGGCAGTTGCTCGTAGTCTACCTTCTGGTAGTGCTGCCATTCTCCAACTTTGAGTTTGATCGCTTCTGGTAACCCGGCTTCCAGATCGACTTCTACGCAGATTCTAGCACAAGTATATTGACCCTTATGATCAGCTTTGTCAATAAATCAACCTAGCCCATTACCGATCTTCTGCAGAGATTGAAAGCTCCAACAGTGAAGTGGGAGATTGGGTAAACGAACCCAAACCGGTGCCTCCTTGGGGACATCAACAGATGGATCAAAATCAGGATTCCATTTATTGAGATGCAGTCCCTGGTTTCCCATAAAGTATGGCCCGTTTCTGAAGACCAGGTCGCGATCTTCCTTGGTGGTAAATTCAAAAATGAAATAACCTCGCCCTACAGCATAACAAATCACATTATTTTCCAGCTGCGGTCTCCAGTTTCGTTGGATCCAATCGTTTGTGGTTTTGGTGGACGGCCAACGGCCCATAAACTGCCCAACCAGGCCTCTGTCAGACAGCGCAAGAGCTATCTTAATCGATTGTTCCTCAGGGAGTGCGATCTCTGGGATTTCGTCGAGCTTTTTGATGAATTTTGGGATTTCGGGATGCTGAAGCTGCTTCCCTTTTTGAGTCAACAGTCTTCTGAAAGCCTCTGCAGAGGATTGAGGAGGGGTGGGAGCAGACTCCCCACCCCCGGGACCGCTCATGGCAGCGACCAGGAATTAATGGCGGCAACCTTCAGGGCAGCAGCCGCGCG
>APFE031024102.1:0-13866 GCA_000404065.3 Pinus taeda | reverse complement strand
AATTGAAGGTGCGAAGCCACTTGTCCCTTTTATGGGAAAAGGATGGTGATATGAGAATACATTAGGTGGACAACTACCTAGTATGAGCATAATAAAACGATCATCCTCACCTTGGGAGGGTAGTAGGCCTTGGGGAGTTTCAAACCTAGATTAATGTTTGGAAAAGACTAACTAAATGTCAATATGGATGGATTGAGATGATATCTCAAAATCTCGATGGCATTGAATTGAACCATAATGTCTAAATCCCCTTTTTAAAAATCTTTTATATATAATTAGTGTTGATGATGTCCATAGAATTAGTTTTGATTCATTTGAAAGTGTAGTGACACCCCTCTTATTGGAAATTAATTATAACTCACTAAAATCCATGATGATGGGAACTAATGTTCATAACTATTTAACACCTGAGACTATATCACAACCACCCATTTCAATAAAAAATAAATAGTTGATTTTCAAACTATAATCTCGCCCATTTGAAAATGCATATTTTCATAATGACCATTGCATTTAATGGAACCTCCATCAATAATCATGATCAATAGGTTGTTCACAACATGGCTATATCAATGTACCTCCTAGGCTACACATTGATGTATGAATTTATGGATTCTACCATTGTAAATAAAGATAATGACTATACGATGTTTGATGTAGCCAACCATATAAGGATTTGGGAAGTAGAATATCGGTTGAGGCGTTGATGGATATATGTGGTTCCACATCCTATGGATTCGATGGGAGAATGTATTCAACAAGTGGAGAGATATTACATGGAGTTATAACTTCAATTTCTCCAAAAATGCCTTAAAGAGTTTTTCTCACCTTAGATTTATGTTTAATTTTCTCATGATTAAATTTGTCATGTGCAATTTTTTTTTTAATGAGAGTTAACATATAGATTTATGAGGAATGGGGAGAATACATAGGGATTAATAGGCGAGAAATATTATAACAAGAATGAGGAATAAATGTTATTTTTCATTTGAGCATTCAAGACATTTTGGGCTTGTTGGGCTCGTTGAGAGATTCCCAACTAAGTAGTAGAATGAACTAATAAGAGTTTTGGATATATGTATATTTTTTAAATATTGATAATTAACTTTTCAAAAATAGTATCAAACATAGTTTTGTTATATATGGGAGTTTGTCAAAAGAAGAGATGAATTCTTTAACTGTATTATTGTTTAATCTTAGACAATTATCATAAATAATGAATCTTTTTTTCAAAGTGTTTACAAAGGTCAAAGAGAAACTATGTATATGTAAAACTTTAGTGGTATATTTTTATATCATTGCCAATGTTTAGGGTATATATGTAAGGCACCCAAATGAAGTTTCATTAATTCATTTTTGATGGTGATGCCATGTAATTAGGAAAACTAATGTTCCATTTGAATGAATCGATTTATGGGGTCAAAAACGTCAAATTGTTGAGATCCACTTTAAGGAGTTTGTGCAACATTTAAGTCATAGGGTCATTGAAAAATGGGGTAGAGTAATTCCCCAAGAGGATTGGACGATTTAGCTCCTTCTTTTTGGGAGAATTGGTCCTACCATTAATAACTCGTGATTTGAGTTTGCATTACAACAAGTTTTGACAACTACTTGAGGATTAACTCTACATTGGAAAGATTAAGATAAACTGTGATATATGACAAAATAAGAGTTGACAGTGCTAATGTAGAGCTTGTGTGGCCATGATACAATATCAACATATGGATATGGTAAATTATCACATGCTAAATGGTTATGAAGGATTCTCCTTTAGGCATCAAGTTATTTAGCATAGTAATAGTGTTTTGAAATTTATTTAAATGTCAAAAATGTATGTATAAAGTTAATTTACTTATTGTTAACGTAGGATAATGTTCAATCTAATTTATTCGACTTTGACTTGTGTGAAATTTGTAATTATGCTAAAATTTATGCATCCTTGTATGATTATTTTTAGTGTATGACAACCACATAGACACACCACACAATATATTTAAATGTAAGTTATGGTTTATGCGAGATGTGAGAATTATATGTTATGGTGTGTATCATATATTAGACATGAGCAAATGTTATGGTATCTATTGTACGTGAGAAGAGTATATATGATATGTTGTGTGTCATACATGATGTCACATAATATGTTATCATGTGTGTTGTACATGAGACATCATTTTGGTCATGAAAACGACATGTGGGTCATGTATAGACATTGGTATCTTGAGCTTCCAATGGAGATTTACACACATTATGGTCAAAATACTTTATTACCAACATTTTAATAAACAAATTTTAACACTTCATGAGAGTGTCCCTTTCTTTAATATGAAATGCAATACAAGTGATAATTATGAACTTCCCACTTACAAATATGATGTATGTTTATCTTTTAAAGTATAGTGTGACTTACAACACTCACAACCTACATTAGAGTGATTAATTCTAACATTAAACAAAATAATTTGTATCTCCTTGTTTGATATGAAATGGAATATAAACTCTAATTATTGAGATATAACTTATGAATTTTCTATGTTTTCATATTTGTTGAATGTATTGTGAGCTTACAACACTTGCCAGTAATGATGAAATTTGAAGGGAAAAGTTTAATTTTATGTTGAAATATATATTTTCATCTATTCTTTTCATAACCAAAAAATTCAAAAAACAATTATACTGCAATTGAAAAGTTAAATACCCTTCATTAAAAAATTGTTAAATAAAATGTTGATTTTTTTCAAATTTTACAGTGTTCCACTTATAATATAGTTTTGAACTCCATGGAAGTCTAATATGGGTTTAATTTTTATCAATTCATATATACATTGTGGTTTAGTGGTTGGGATGAGGTTTTTTCATGGAAACAACCTAGGTTTAAACCTCAATAGAACTATTGTGTGTGAGAGAGAGGGAAGGTGTTTGACTTCCTAAAGTTGGTTTCTTTCCATAAAAGGGACTTACCACATTTCTAACAATATAAATTGATAAGTGGAAATTAATAAGATACTTTATTATCATCTTATCAAAATTGTCCAAGCCAAAAATCTATAATCAATCTTATTCCTCAAATGAAACATGTTGGGAAAAGTGTGTGAGACAATGTGTCTCACCTCCTAAAATTAGTTTTCTTCCAAAAAAGATTATTCAAACATCTCTAAAAATCTAAATTTATATGTAGAAATTAATCAAATATTTTATTTTTTACTATCATTTTATAATAAAAGCCAACCCAAAAATTTATAATCTTCAACAAATAAAATATATTTAAAACATATTTTTTTTGAAATATTTGTTTACACATTAAATAAAAAATACTATTTTTACTAACTATAAGATATAACATATGATTTGAGGACATTAAACACATGCTCCATAATCAAAGGTTTTGTTTAGATAATCTAGATTCTCGTCTGGCCTGACTTGAGGGCTTTCTTAAGAGCGATTATGATTTTGGTGACCTCACAGATCCTTTGGGTTCTGGTGCTTAGGCATTATCTGCAATATCCTCTTTTGATCATGATTAGATATGGTAGGCTTTCATGTCCTTTTGCAATCAATTTTGGTATGTGGCAATTAAGTTTAGATTATAATGTGGAGATTTGTTTCTCTGGTATGCTTTTTGAATATGGTTGTGCATTTGATGATATTGTTAGTGGCTCTATATGGTTATGGATGAGTCTATGTTCTTATGGTTGGTTATGAGTTGGGAGGCAAGGTTATGGTTCTCTCTTATGTATTTTGATATGGATGGAAGCTAATTGCTATTATATCTGGCTTCGTACATAGATGGTTGGTTCTCTGTTCATGTTGGTTACTATGGGTTCTAAATTACTTAGTGGATGGTGTCCTCTTGGTTATTAGTACTAGTTTCATGTGCATTATGTTGTCTCCCATTAGGAGGATTGCAGGTTATGTTTTTATTTGGGTTATGATATTAGATGGTGATGATATATGCTCTTGGTGGCATTTAAACATTGGTTAACTAAAGATTATGCTTTATTATGTTGATTTCAGTTCAATATGTTTGCTTCAATTCTATGGTTTATAACTTAGTGATCATAGAAGATATTTCTTTTGTGAGCCTGATTTCATTCTGCTACTTATGTCTATATGGTGATAATGGGTTGGTGGTGTTATGCTTTGTTGATATGGATTGAGCATTTTTCTCTATATTTTATGTGGTATTTTGTTTTCTAGGTTATTTCAGTTTTATGATATATAATGGTAGGTGAGATCTGAAACATAAAACTCTGTAATCTTGTTTTGTTAATAAAATACAAGTATTCTAATTTACAATAAGATACCAAATGTGTTCTTTTTTGTTTTTGCTAAAGCAAGAGTCGTGCCTTCATATCATTAATTCAAACAAAATTTACAATATATACATATTTTCGTCAAACTGTGTGGCCTTAGGCAAAAAATGAAAAAGCCCTTTTGAAGCCAAGCCCTCGACTTCCTAAAAGTGCCCGCCCAACCTGTTTTGAATACAAACATGAAAAGGCCTCGGGAATCTCAGGTCATATGAGCCCTCCCCACATGTAATCGCCCTCCCAAACACCTTCCTACATTTTAATCACTGTCATTCATTCTTCTTTTTAAATTTGATGGCAGAGATATACATCGCTCCAGGAAGAGGCAAGAAGGTTAACCCTCAGACCCCAACAAACTGCTCGCTCATTCCCGACCGTTGATCTGCCTTGCACCATCAGACAGCTGAGCCGATTATCACTCAACGAAAGCCAACGAACTTTAGTGTGCGATGAGGGTGGTTTTTGGACCCCGCCCTCATCCATGTGTCATGCGTTATATGGCTTCGCTGCAAATTTTTCGAAACCACCTTAGGGATGAAAGCGGTGTGAAATTCAGGCAGTGGTTTTAACTCTCGCCACTGGAATTGAGGCATATTGCCTTCAACCTCTCTCCAGTCTAAGAAAACCCCTCACCCTACGTTGGGGATATTCCTGATGGTGGTAACCATGACTACTGAGGCCAACCCTGGCCAACCTTCCATCATAGACCTCTCTGACAAAAATTGTATAACCTGCTGAAGTATGCACATTACTAATTTGCTTCTTTAATTTTTTCCCTTAAACACTTCTTTTTCCTCTTCTGCCTGGTTATGACATAGCTTTCTCAGGTTGCTCTACGGCATTGCGTGCCACTCCATCAGAATTGTGCTGTCCTTACATCTGACACCTTGGTTGGCAAGAATGTCTGCCAGTTTGTTGGCTTTTCTTCGCACATGGATGAATCTAAGTGTGCATAGTTCCTGTAGATGTCCCTAGATTTTATGGAGAACCCGAGTTAATCTCTAGTGTTTTGTAACCTTTTCCGGCCCTGTTCCATGACTGATTCTCTTGGTTGCGTTGATGACTAACTCAGAATCAGCTTCTATTATGACATTTTGGCAATTGTCTTGATTCAGAAGATCTAAGCATTGTTCCAAAGCCATTAGTTCTGCCATGTTTTTGGTAGCTTTTCCTAAGTGTCCATGGAAGAGGAAGATTATGCTTCCGGTATCATCCTTGATAACTCCCCCAAAGCCAGCCATTCCCATGTTTCTTTAGAAGCTCCATCAATGTTATACTTTAAGAAACCTTCTGGGGGGAGGATTCCAGAATTCTTTATCCATTTATCTCATTAGTATTTTCCTGTCTAGGCCTTGTGGAATGAGCCCCTGCATGCCTAACTGTCTGAGAATTCTTAACTCTGTTACTAAGGGAGGATTTTTGGGGATATCCCTGACTGTGGTCCCAACTGTCTCCTTAAGCTATTTTAAGACTAGCTCCACCAGATGAATAGAGGAATTCTTCTCCTCTTTGAAGATTATTTTGTTTCTTTCTTTCCACACATTCCATATAATGAAGCTTGGCAGAAGAGCCCAGGCAGAGTTGATAACCTCATAATCTGAAAAGTTATTCCTCCAGTTGTTTAGAGTGTTAGTAATAGTCTCTATCAGACTGATTGAAGATGTTGGCAAAAAAATCCCATAACCTAGCAGTAAAAGAGAAACGGTTGAGAAGATGTTCCAAAGTCTCCTCTTGGGCTTCACAAAACTAGCATCTGGAGGGTCCCTGGATACCCCTTTTTCTAATGTTGTCCCAGGTTAATATTTTCCTGTGGTGAACCAGCCACATAAAGAGTTTGATTTTCATCTAGCCCTTGTGTCTCCAAAGCTTCTGCCAAGTCCTATTTGGAACTTGGGAATCCAGATCAAGGAGAATACCTTTTGCTTCCTTGATATTGAAGTTGCCCTCTTTGTTGTTACTCCATCTTAGCTGATCCCGCTGTTGGAGAGGTAAATCCCCTCTACTGATAGAGGCGATCCCTACTAGCCCAGAACGGGTCTAGCAACAACCAATCAATGCTACTCTGCAAGTTCCTAGTTGCAATTACAAAGTGGGTAATGAACACCTACTTGGATTCCAGTGCTATGTTTGATGAAGAGATGTCACTCTCGCTCCTTTGCTCCAGCCGGTCACAATCCTCCACTATCCTCGTGGGCGGACACCTACACAAGCAAAGAGAAGACAAACACAAGCGTAAAATCTAGTAAAAGCAACTATACATCAGTCAGAAAGGATGTAATTCACATTAACCATTATAAGACAAATGAGAATGGAACCATAACAGTAGTCATCTATCTTTTATTAATCAAAAACTGAGAAAGGTACAACCAATGTTCTGACGCTGAGTCCTTCTCAAGAGGGCCCAGCCAGCAAGTCTCATAAGCGTCCACCCTTGGAGGTAGATCTCCCAAGACAAACAACTCTCTCTCTCACACAAGGCAACAAACTTCATAACCTTCCTTAAGCTCTCTAGCAATCCACACTCAACACACCAAATGCCTATTAAGAGCAGCACTAAAGCACTATGAATTCCTCTATGTCAAAGTCTATATGTCAAAAACTAGACATATATGGCAATGGTGGAGGCTTATATAGGAGAAGGAGTCTCCATGAATAGTGAAAGGATGAGCTTGTCTCCAAGAAAGGTGGCTCATAAGGCGAACATACATGCCATAGAAGGGAGGGCGACCTTTACAAAGCCAACAACCAGGTCTGGAGTCATCTGGAAGGCTGGCTGTTAGAACAAACTCGCCCAAACAGGATCAGCGCGGGTGCATAACTGGACTGACGCGCTGGCATCACATCCCAATAACAGAAGAAGTATGGTCAGCGCGACTTAGTGCGAGCAGAGGGTGCGCTGGCTATGAAATTTGATCAGCACGGGAAACCCGTGTGCTTCCGCGCTGGCAGCGCATCAGTTGCACTATCATCCGCCAGTCAGCGCGGTTATTTCAATAACAGTCACGATGATCCAATAAACTTAGGCAAAGAGGGTTTTTTTGGCCATTTCAGAGAGCATGAGCATGATGGATTTGATTTTATGACACAGTAGGGAGACTGACAAGGAGACAGTGACAATTTACTGTGTAACACCCGCCCTTCAGTTACTAAAATCATCCTCTTGTGCAACATCCTCTTAAGGGACTCTGCTCTACTATTGAGGGTTCTATCCTCTCTCCCATCTATTTTTCTCCATGTTCTCCATTTTCCTGCTTTCTGAGATTGCTCCCAAAAGTCTTTAACCTTGACTAATACTTGGTTTTTTGTCTCATGCTTGAGGCCCAAAAATTCCTCTTTCAAAAGAATAGGTTCTTGTTGCCATTTGTCCTCCCAGAAAAGTGCCAGATCACCCTTCTGATTTCCCAGAAACTATTTTGCTGAACCACTCCTCTGTTCTCCCAGGCATTGTTCCATATGGGAGAGCCCTTCATAATTCCAGACATTCATATGATATCAGAAGAAGGCCAAGCGCTGGCATATTTTTCCTTCCAGATGCTTGCCCATTGAGCCTTAGTATCCTTAACCCATCTCCACCAAAGTTTGGCCCCTAGGGCCTTGCTGAGAATCTCTAGATTATCCAGACCTAGGCCTCCTTGGTTCTTGGGTTTACAGATCTTATCCCATGAGACTAAAGCCCATTTTTTCCTCGTTTCCTCTTTGTCCCAAAGAAAATCTCTTTGAATTTCTCTAATTCGCTGTAAGACTCCTATTGGAGCTAGGAGGGCTGATAGCATAAATATTGGGATAGCTTGGAGCACTGCCTTTGTAAGAACCAGTCTACCAGCCAGATTTAAATATCTGTTTGTCCATTTCCTGACCGTGTCTTTCATTTTGATTATTAATGGATCCCATGTGCTTGTGTGCCAGGGTTTAGCCGTTAGAGGAACTCCCGAATACTTAGAGGGGAGGGATTCTCTTTGAAAGCCTAGAATTCTGGAGATATTTCTCTGAATGGAAATATGGGTATTAAAGAAAAAGTTTTTTGATTTGGAAAGATTGACTTCCATACCTGTTGCCATAGCAAAGTCATTCAAAATTTGTTTGTAAGCAAGCACTTCCTTGACTGTGGGAATTCCTTGTAACATGGTATCATCTACAAACTGTTGCTGAGTCAGAGCTTGACCATTCTCCGAAAGTTAGAGCCCTTGAATTTTTCCCATTACTCTAGCATTCTTAATGGACCATCCCAACCCTTCCATCATGAGGATGAAGAGAAAAGGGGAGAGAGGATCCCCCTGTCTGAGACCCCTGGAAGGAAGAAAAAGCTCAGAGGAAGAGCCATTAACTAAAATTGAAAAGTTGGAAGAAGTCACCAGGGCCATGATCCATCTGACCCAATTGTGATAAAAACCAAACGCGATAAGCACTTTCTTGATGTATAACCAGTTCACTTTATCATATGCTTTGGCTATGTCCAATTGCATGATCATACCCGCTTTCTTATTACTTGTTAACGAGTGAACCACCTTCTGAGCTTGAATGATGCTATCCAGAATTTGTCTACCTTCCACATAACTAGTTTGTTCCCCCGAGACAAGTGAAGGCAGCAAGGGTTTGAGTATGTTAGCCTCAACCTTGGAAATTATCTTGTAAACAACATTGCATAAAGCAATGGGCCTATATATTTTTGGCATTTGAGCATTATCCTGTTTCGGAATAAGGGCGATGAAGGAGGTATTGAGAGCTTTTAAAATGGTTTTGTTCAGCCTGGAATCTTCTACTACCTCTAAAATATCCTTTTTGACAATATTCCAACAGGCTTGAAGAAATCCACATTGAATCCATCCGGACCTGGAGCCTTGCCATTTTGCATTTCCTTGAGGACCTCACTGACCTCCTTTCCAGTTACAGGTCTGTTGAGATTACAATTATCTTCTCTCGATACTAGCTTAGGGATATGTTTAGTGAAGTCCTTGATGAAAGGTTCCCTTGTAAGTTTTCCTTGGCTATCTCACGAAAGTGCTTTACTAACACTACTATATCCTCATGGGATTGATGACTCTGGCCCTCTTCGTCCATGATTGAAGAGATTCTGTTGTGAAGTCTATTTGCCATGGTGGATCTATGGAAAAATTTAGTGTTACGTTATCCTTCTTTTAGCCTAAACCCTAGATTTTTGTTTCCAAAAAATTTCCTCTTGTTTACACTACTTTTCCCATTCTTGATGGTGTTTCTCTGCTTGATAATTTTTGTCTTTATCAAAGCCTTCCTTGATCAAAGCTTGATTGATCTCTAGAATTTTTTTTTCCACAATTTTCTTATTTGCAAAAATATTGCCAAATTCCTTCTTGTTCCAATCTTTTAGCTTCAGTTTGATGTGCTTTAATCTTTTGTGTAGCAGGAACATAGTTGAACCCCGAATCTGCAAATCCTCCGCCCACCATATTTCCATGTTGCTGATGAATTTGGGGTGAGAAAGCCAAATATTTTCAAATCTAAAAGGTTTGTTTCTTGGGGTGCCAATGCCCTTGATCTCCATTTGAACCGACCAATGATCTAAGCCTCCAAAAGGGAGAATTCTTGCTATTATTTCCTTGTTTAGAAGCATGATATCCTCTGAGATCATGAATCTATCTAGCTTGAAAGCTACCTGGGAATCCCCTCTTTTGTTGTTCCATATACATAGGCCATTGTTTGTTTCAATATCAACAAGCTTCACGTTTTCTAAAAATATTTGGAAGGCTGAGGAATCTTTGTTTAGAGCTCTTGTACCCCCTTTTTTCTCCGAGAGAAATCTAATCATATTGAAGTCTCCTCCTATAACCCAATGTAACCCTGCATGTTTGTTCCTGAGATCCACCAAGGAATCAATAAACCTGATTTTGTCATCTAACCTTTGAGGGCCATAAACATTCATAACTAGATAAGTGTCCATATCTCCTACAGGTTGTATAATCATTGATAAATAATTTCTTGTTGCCTCTTCATCAACTATTCTTATTTTTTGGGGATCCCAGAGGGTGAGGATACCCCTGCTGTATTTTCTGCTTTAGCTTCTATCAAATCATATCTGCTGAGCCATTTACTATGGATTTGCCTTAATTTTTGAACGGAACATTTCATTTCTTGGACAAAAATTATATCCAAAACTGCCTGTCTCATTTTGTTATTCAACATTCTCTGTTTTCTCTTGTTGCCTAGACCTCTGATATTCCAAGTTGTGAACTTCATGATTACATATTGGTAAAGGAGTAACTAGTTAGATCTTTCATCTTTCCTGAGTCTACCATGAGCTTACCACATTCCATTAGTAGCTCTTTCTGCTTTTTCCTGCCTCTTTTTTCCTAGGATTTCTCGGTGCTAACCCTGGAGTCATTTTTACTGCTTTCACTCCTTTGTTACCCTGTTTTTCAATGTTTTTTACTTCCTCCAAACCATTTGCCTGAGTTTTCCATAAGAATAACTGCTTTATTCAATTGCATTCTTCTTGTGGTAGAGATTCTACCCCGCCAATTGTTCCCTTATGCAAGAACCCTTCTAGATCCAAATTTTCTCTATCAAGAATCTCTTGTAGCTCATTGTCCTCCATTTCCATCTCACTTTGGGTCATATCCTGATCCATTTCTGTCTCTGATTCACTGATCATGATCCCTTTCTATTTTTCATTTACCTGTTCCTGCTCACATTCTTATTACTTCTCCTTCTTATCAGAACCCTCATTCATTACTTGATCTTCAACTGCAATTTCTTCCTCCTCTTCAAGAACTTGGAACTGATTCGGCCTAACCTTTTTTCATTCACTTTGGTGTTGCTTTGGCCTTTTCTTGCCACTTTTTCCTTTATGAACTACTTTGTGAAAGCTGTCTGTGTCTTTCATTGTATAAGATTTGCTTTTGTTCTCTATTTTACTGAGAGGTCAGTCTCTTAGAAGGTGTCCATGTTCATGGAATTTACGTTATCTAAATGGAATATTCTCATAGTCAACTATTTGCACCCATTCCTCATCAAAAACCTCCAAGATGACCTCATCCGGAAGAGCTCTGGATAGATCCATCTCCACACAGATCCTGGCAAAGGAGGTATATTTTCCCCTCCTAGTGGCTTCAGAAGTTTTGACAAAGCTTCCTAATTTATTGCCTATGGTTGCTAGCGATTCTATTTGCCAATAGTCGAGAGGTAGAGAAATTTAGAGTCTTACACAAACCAAGACTGTAGTAAAAGTTTCCCTCTCCAGATTGAAGTTCATCTTCCACAGCCGCATGTAGAGCACTGTTGCTGCATAGAAGTAAGGCCCGCCTTCAAACACGTTGTCGTTATCTTCAACGTTAGCGAACACCACAGTGAAAAATCGCTTGGATCCTAGATGAAGATCAATGCTACCTTTAGGCTTCCAGTGGTTTCTGGTCCATGTTTGTAAAGCCTTTTCAGTGGGCCATAGCCCCATAAATTTGCATATGAGTCTGCATGTGATCCCTGTGCACCTGCAGCGCTGGATCATTTAAAACTACTTTAGGAGTGATTTTAGCTTTAGGTTTGCACAATCCCTTTTGATTATTGTCTTCTGTTCCCTGTTTTTTGTCATTTTCCTCCTTGTCTTTTGTACCATCATTCTCCTTTGCTTTGATGCTTTCTGTTTCCTCTTCCTTGTTTCTTCCTCCTTCCTTAGTGTTGCTTCTACCTGTTCTGGAGGATTCTTGCCCTTGTTGGCCATTGCCTCCTTGTAGGAGGGAGTGGAGCTCCCTCCTCTGCCGTCGACCATGGAGAAAATCCCTTTCAGAAAACTGTAACCCTAGTCGCCCACGCTTCTCTCGTCCCTCCCCCAAGGAAAATACCCAAATGTGTTATTTTTCATTATCCAAATAATTTTGTATTATTATTTGCTTATGTCTAAAAATGAGATATCTTAAATAAGATGATTAAGAAAATTTAACATTAAAAATTTGAAGATGATAGTGAATTCTTTGAAAGCTCAATTTTGATTTAATAATATAAATTATTATTTAATTAATGTTTTTCATTCAAATAATGAAATATTTTAGATATGATTAAGAAATATGAACACTAAAAGTTGAATTTACTTAGTGATTTAGTATTTAGTTGAATTTACTTAATATATAAATATTAAACTAGAAACCTTATCTTATCTTTAAAATAAAATAGGTAAAACATAATGGATAGCGGAAATAATTATTAAAGAAAATTATACCACTTAAAATGATTTGTCAAGGGACTTTCACTTTTATCAAATATCTTTGAAAATTAAATTATTAATATATTTACTTAAAAAAACATTCTTATATTCTTTATATCAAAAAAAAAACTTTGATTTTAAGCTTTAGTAATTCATCTTATTTTTGAGATTGTTTTTCTGGATTAATCACATAATCAGTTTGGTTCGAAACGATCACCAATAAATGATCTCAATAATAAATAAATTTAATTTAAAGATTTAATTGCTAGAAAAATATTATATTTTGTATAAATAGTAAGTAAATACAAACATTTACACATGCTAAGAAAAAATGCCATTGTCTAAACTTGCTACAATTTTTAAGTTTTTGGCCAAAGTATGGGTAATTGTTTTTGGCCAAATAGTAATTTTTCTTGTTTAAAAGAGTTTTTGACTACATATATAGATTCAACAACTTGAAAAAACCATATGCACAGTGCTTTTGTTTTGGAGGTTCTTGTTGTTTATTGTATCCTCTTGGCACAAAAACTCTTGCAAATCCTAGGTTCTTAATAGCATGTTGTATTCTTTTATGGTTGTGTGCACTTAGATGGATGTTTCTGCTCTTGTTTGTATGGAGTAATGGTATTTTTTTGAAGACATTGATTACAAATGTTTGGATAAGGATTTTAAGTTCTTGTTGGATATTATTTTCCTGTTCACAACCCTTGAACAAGTGTTATGTGGTTTTAATTATCACAGATTTCTAATTTAGTTGGTTCTATGTTTTGATGGTATATATAGATTGAGATTTCCAATAGCTTTGATCTTTATTGAACATAATGAGCATAGTTTTTCTCTAATGTCTATTTGATATGAGTGACACTGGTTTTATAGGTTCATTTGTATTTCTGACTAGAAATGTTGTTGATGCTTTAATGTCTATTTGATATGGGTGATACTGGTTTTATGGGTTCATTTGTTCTTTTGGCAAGGTGCCCTTCTGATCTTGATAAGCAACTCAAGCTTCTTAAGGATTTCTGCTCTACCATGGTTATGACTGTTAACACAGACAAAACAAAAGTTATGATTATCAAATCTAAGAAGGACACTTGCGCTAATTTTACGTATGACAATAATAACTTGGAGGAAGTGTATTCTTACAAGTACCTAGGAATTGATATCCATCACAAGCTCAACTGGAACCATAGCATTCAGAAAAGGATCAATGGGGGATGGAAAGCTTATTTTGGTCTTGAAAATAACTGTAAAACAGCAAACCTCGTAATGTGGGATAAAAAGAAGTTCCTCTTTGAAACTTTAGTCACTCCTGTTATCTTATATGGCTGTGAAGTTTGGGGCTGCAACATCTCCAGAGAATCATGGAGGAGGATTGAGCAAATCCAG
>APFE031024093.1:0-41378 GCA_000404065.3 Pinus taeda | reverse complement strand
CAGGAGTTGAGGTGAAGGTGGAGGTGGGAAAGGAGAGGAGTCGAGGGACAAGGGCCGAAGGAGAGGTGAAGGTGGAAGTGAGGCAAGAGTGGAGGAGGTGAAGGAGGAGGTAGTGGAGGAGTAGAGGAGAGGCAGAGGTGGAGGAGGAGGAGGTGATTGCGGATGGAGGTGAGGGCAGTACAAGGAAGGACGAGGGGGTGGTGGACGTGGAGGTTACAACGAGGAGGCTGGGGAGTGAGGAGGAGGAGTAGGAGAATGAGGAGTGCGGTGGGAGCAAAGGTAGAGGAGGAATAGGGAAAGGGGGAGGAGGGTGACAAAGTGGAAGAGGTAGAGGGGGGTTGTAGGAGGAGGAGGGGGAGGCAGAGGAGCTAGCGGAGGAGGGGGAGGTAGGGGAGGAGGAGGTGGGGGGGTGAGTAGAGGATGAGGATAGGGCGTGGAAGTGGAGAAACAGGTTAGAAGGTGAGGGTGAGGAGGGAAGACGGTGGAAGAAGTAGAGGGGGGGTAGGATGAGGAGGAGGGGGGCAGGACGAGGTGGAGGCAGCGAGAGAGGATGGGGAAATGGTAACGGTGAATGATGGGGAGGAGGAAGAGGTTGAAGGGGAGGAGTTGGAGAGGGAAGAGGGTGAGGGGGACGGAGAGGAGGCGAAGGAGAAGTAGGCAGCAGGGGAGGGATGGAGAGGACATGCGGTGAGAGGTAGAGGTGGAGGTTGGGAGGAGAGGTAGAGGTAGAGGTAGGGAAGGAAGGGAGGGTGAGGGGGAACAGGAGAAGGCTAAGGGGGAGGAGGCAGAGGATGTAGGTGAGGAGAAGGAGAAGGAGGAGGGGGAGGAGGAGGAATAAGCAGAAGAGACAAAGGGGGGAGAGGTAGAGGAAGGGGTGGGGATGGATGCGGAGGTAGAGGAGGAAATAGAGGAGGAGGGGGAGGATAAGGAGGTGGAGGAGGCAGGGAGGAGGATGAGGAGAGGTGACTGGGATAGGAGATCAGTAGAGGGAGGAGACTGGGAGGAGTGGAGGAAAACAAAATTTGAGGGCAAGAGGTGGGGAGGAGCGGGAGGAGCAGGAGCTAGAAGGGGAGGCAGAGGCATGGCATGGGGGGTGGAGGTGGGGGAGGAGAAAAAGGAAGAGGGGGATGAGGACGGGGAGGAGGAGGTCGAGGGGGTGAGATGGAGAATGAGGGGTTAGGGAGGGGAGTGAGGGGTTAGGGAGGAGGCAAATGAGGGGGGGCGAGTATGGGGGATGAGGGGTAGAGGGTTTGATCAAGATAAGGAAACATGTCACCCTTAATTACAAGAACAACAAGGTGTGGTAGGTTTGATTAAGTTGAGATAACGTAAGGAAAACATTCACTCACCATAACACGAATTGTTAAATAATATTTCTCATTTAAATTTAAATTTATTATATATATTTTGAATAAATATTTAGATTTGAGTGATGGGTTTTAAATGTGTTATATATATTTTAAATAAAAATAAAAATTCAAATGATTTATGTGTCTCAATTTACACCAAACTACATAGGTGAAAATCTAATTTAAATAAAACAACACTACACAATAATTACATTGAAACTAGACTAATTGAGAAACAAAAATTAAACACATTGGAATGTTGAACATGCATTTCATGATGAATGGAGAAACATGTATGGATAGATGAAGGAATAATATGGACAAATGGAATAGTTACGAGATGAGTAGAAACAACAGGGATGAATTTCATAAATACCATATGGATAGATGAGATATAACCAAGCTAAAGAAAATACTCTTAGACAATTGAAAAAAAATACCAGTGTGGTTTGACAGCTTGGTTTTGAGTCCTTACAAGGCTGAAGGAAGGAATTACAGATAGAAAAATAAAGAAAATAAGATATTCTTGTTGTGGGTTTGACTAGGTTGAAAACAAAAATGAAACCAAAGGACGAGGTTCTTTTTTGAGAGCAAAGTTTAGCAGAAATATACATGTAATTAAATCCCTCAATTAAAATAAATGGTTCTCTTTTGAGAGCAAAGTTTAGCAGAACTATACCTGTAATTAAATCCGCAATTAAAATAAACGGTTCTCTTTTGAGAGCAAAGTTTAGCAAAAATATACCTGTAATTAAATCCCTCAATTAAAATAAAACACTCATTACATGATTGATTTGACATTCCGGTTTCACTTAATTAAAAGAAAATACCCATTACATGGCCCTCAATTAAAATAAAACACTCATTACATGATTGATATGACATACCGGTTTCACTCAATTAAAAGAAAATACCCATTACATGGCTGGTTTGACATTTCGGTTTCCATCATTACAAAGCTGAAAAAATGAATTAACAAAAATACTCGTTAAAGGGTTGGTTCGACATTTCGGTTTTCACTCAATTAAAAGTAAAGAATCATTACAGGGCTGGTTTGACATTTCCATTTCCATCCTTAGAGGGCTGAGAGAAGGAAATACGAGAGAAAAATAATGAAAATACCCTTTTTCCTGAAAATAAATTAACGTAAAGAAGGGACTGGGTAACTGTAATTGTAATCGAATCCCTAACCATTGATCATGCTTTACCAACTCTTCAATTGGAGGTTGTTGTCCGTCAAACCTCTTGACGAACATTCATTAAAATGGTTGGAATGAATTAAAAGGCTATTACAAATGAATTAACGATGGTTTGTACCTGAAGTTAATGGGAGAGAGCAGAGCCATTATTGAGAGAGAGAGTCGTGACCATTAAGTTGCTCGACTGCGCTTCCTTTGACGTTGGGAAGAAAACTCAGGCGACTCAGATTGAGCGGCACATGCACGGGCACAGACAGGGATCAGACAGGCACAGAAAGTTTCATGCACAGGCACATATACACTCATGCATCAGGAACGGACTTGGATATTAATATCAGAGTAAAATGTAAATGTAAAATTTATGCAAGCTGTGTTTCTTTCAACGGATACATTGTCATTTCATTTCATTCCAACAAATAGTTTTAAAATTGGCATCGTCCTAAAAAAATTATATTTAGAAAACTGGCCTGCTTTTATTTTTTTCAAATTTAATTCAAGATTTTTCTACGTAAGATTCCATATATTTTACAAGTGTTTCTTTCGATAATACGTTAAGCCCCATCCCTTGCACGGATTGACAAATCCACTCTCTTTCCAACGGATACAATGCCCTCCAACTCCTCTCTGATGGCTTTCGATAGGAAGTTTTAAAATTGGTTCTGACCACCGTCCCAAAAAAGCAAGTATATTTAGAAAGCTGACATGCTTTTTAGTTTTCATTTTTGAATTTCGATTTAGATTTTTGTTTCTGAATGCTTTTATTACTAGTTTTTATTATTATTTATTTGTTTTTGAATTCTTTTATTACTCGTTTTTATTATTATTTATCAACCTTGACTTATAGTGAATTTGGGAATTCTGAATTTGAATTCTTTGCTTTTTTTTTTTTAATTTAAAATAAATTTTATAGGAGTTGAATGGACATTTTATAGATATCTATAGTGTTCATTTCAATAAATACTATCCTTCCATATCTTGAACAACCGTTATATAGAGAGACAAATCCCCTCTCTTTCTTTCCAACTCATACATGGCCTCCATCTCATCTCCTCTTTCTTTGGTCTTAAGTACAGTTTTAAAATAAAATTGGTTGGTCTCACTGTCCAAAAACAACACAAGTATATTTAAAGGCTAACCTTTTTTTTTTCAATTCTCCACTCAATATTTTTAGATTTTCATTTTCTTTTAATTGTTGTTTTTTTTTGCATTGTTTTACTACATGTATTATTATTATTATTATTATTATTCAGCCTGAACTTATCTTAAATTTGTGAATTCTTAACTTTCTTTTCAAAATTTGGACTAAGTTTCACATTATTTTGAACGAGATTCATTTGAAATGTATGAATCAATAGAAACTAAAATTAAGGTTGAAGTTGCAACTCAAATCTATTAGCTTCTTTGGTAACATATGAAGGGTGGTATGTGTAACACCCCCAAAATGCATGAAATTACTTAGGTTACTAAGTGGATATTTACCATTTGTTACTTTGAAGTTTTATTATAGTATGGTGTTAAATATTAAGTAATTGAGGCTAGAAGGGCAAGAAACATATTTTTTATGATTACCTAAATTATTGGTAATGATACATTAACAAAATAGAAACTGTTACATTATTTAAAAGAAATAGTTATGGTTTGCCTTGTAGGGAGAATTAGATGGGAAAAAAGAGAATCCAGGAGAGTATCGCTGAAACAAACTAGTGGGAGAATTCTTAGGGAATAGTCAGAAGAAGTACAAGACTTGAGGCTATATAAGGGTCCAACAGCGCAAGGTACTTGACTGTAGTTGGAAAGATTAATTGTGAACCAACGAAAGTGCTCGGATGAGAGATTAACTGTGAACCAACAAAAGTTCTCGGATGAGAGTCTCGACGTCATTGCCTCAATGACTCGGGGAGGAGAGACTTTCTAGAAATATTGGGAAATTGCAGGTTGAATAGATAAATATTTTAGGGAGTTTCTTCCTAGATTAATACTAGAGTGTGAAGATTAAACTTAATGACACAATAAATATTTTTATTCCTCAACTGACATTAGAATAATTTTTTAAATAGAAAACTATATTTAGAAGATCAATATCTTGAAAAATGAAGGATTACAGGAAACATAAGTACTTTTTCTCATATATACAATTTTAGATAGTTTATGCTAGTAACTGTGAAATTACCAAATAACATAGCAAAGATGGAAGAAAGTGCTCATTCAATCATTATGATTCATTGTTCCTAAATATCAAGGGCGAACTATTAGGATACATAAGTAAGACAAGTGAAATGCACTTTTATTAGAGAATATGTAGGATAACATGTGCACCCCTTACAAAATTTGGTAAGAATGTAAAGGCAATATTCATCTATTATTTTGACGTAGGTTCAAGATACAATAACTCAAACTACAACAACCATGAAAACATAGTAGAGGGATTGTTCAAAATAGTATAATTATCTCAAACTAATTCCTGAGCGGATTCTTTCGGAAATTGTCAATCAAAAACAATGAATGCTTGCATAAATAAAAGAAGGGAATTCTCGGCTCAGAACGCAACCAAAAAGAAAAAGAAGATAATTTCATTGCCTTCCCAAAAATTCATAAAAGGCAAAATAAGTTAAGTATGTTCTAGTATAATAAGTTAAACATTCAGTGCTCAGTATCGATCAACATGAACCGATTCACCTAAGAGGACCGCATAGCAGATTTATGAATTTTCTGTAGGAAGAGAAAAACATAAAACCTCAGTCGACTTTAGAACGCGATTTTTCCATAAACTACCAAAATGCCTTACACAATGTTCCATCAAACATCTAAGCTTAACTAATTGTTTACAAATTCAAAAACAAAGCAATAAACTCGAGTCATTTTGTCAGCTAAAAGCTCGATAAGAGACTTAGTCTATGTTCATGACCATATGAGTAGTGTTTCTCATAACTTAATTCATGCCCAGAAGTAAAGAGTCCAACCTGGAAGAGTCAATAGTGTCTTCGTAAGCACTTAAGCTCTGGAGGGTAGTGGTCATTATCAAACAAATAAACAAAAACCATTGTGTACATACCTGACATGAAAATCCGAGACATTAAGTCAGTAGACCTCTATGAGAATATTGTAAAGCCATAGAACAAAAACGAAGTGGGGAGCTCTTACTTGAGAGTGGAAGGTTTCTGTGTCGGGTAGCCCACATGTTTGCCATCCACCGAACAGCCATAATGGAAATGTAAAATAGGTAAACCATAACATAAGGAATAAAACTCGTCATGGTATGAAACAAAAAACACTTAGAATCTCACCTTCCGAAGCTAAATCTTGGAATCGGTTATCTCTAGTAGCATTTTACGTTCCATGAGTCATCCCTATGCAGCGAAGGTGAAGCGTTAAATGTTGTGCTAGACCTAAACCCAATTCTATAACATTCTTATGGTGCAGGTCAACAAAACGACAAAACGCCAACCCAGTGGGATTCCCTAACTTCGTAGTAACTAATTCCATCACCATCACATCCCTTAGAATATACAAAGGATAGAATGAAATCCTCAATAGTGGAAACCCTCGCAGAGAAGCAAGAACGCCAAGAGAAGCAGTAACAATGAGCCACATAGATGTCGAGCGTGAAGAGTTAGTTAGGGAATGAAACCCTAAGTCTCCTCTACCGTCAGATCATGAGAACCAAATCAACAAGTGTAATACCAAATCGATCGCTCGACAAACCTGAACCAGCTAGCTAGTGCGTACAGTCTCTTTTCACAGCTCTCTGTCACGTGTCTCTGGGTACAAGAGACAACAAATCAAAATCTGGGCAAGGACGGAGGGATCACCTCGTGTATCATGTGCATTAAAAACCAATCTATACACCCTCATTGTAATCTGTGTAAATTATTTCACCATTATAAACCTATGGGATTGTCAAGTCCATGAAATTAATAATAAATACAATCAATAACTTCATATTGTATAATAAGTCCATAACCAAAGTCCGAGATGGGCATAATTACAACATAAAAAAAATATATATATATATTATTTATCATATATAATTTGTAAGTTAGAGTTTAACTGTTACAAGTGGTATCAGAGTTCAAGTTCGTACACTGATACTCTCTGGGAATAGTTGTGTATTGAATTTTACAAAACTATGTTTACTTTTTTGGTTTTAACTAAACAAAGGCATGTGTGAACACAGAGATCGCATCAATAAAAGAAAAAGGAAGAATGCAGGGGAATCTAGAACCACCCAATCCACTCAGAACAACATATGTGAATGCTAATCCTGATATTTAGATATGGCTAGGTGAGGAATCCCATCAAGCTAATGCGGTGCTACTTGAAACAGTTCAATAGTTGCATGCTGAAATGACAGTTCTAAGAACAGACAATGAAAGGTTATGCTTAGAATAGGAGGAAATCCTCAGAAGTCTGTCCAATTGACAAAATCAACAACATCCTGACCCCAATACTGAGGACTGGGAAAAGACCCCAATGACTCAGCATGGAGAAGAAAATGTTGAGTCAGCAGAAAGACATGGGGAAGTCAAAGAAGGATGCTTAGACAATGTCTCCAACCAACAGAAAACCAAAAGGTAGAAAACTGAGTTGCAAGGAGAATTTGAAAAGATTAAGCCATCACTGTTTGAAGGGGAATCAGAAGAGGCAATAGAAGCTTGGCTAATTGACATGGGAAAATATTATCAGATTTATGAATACACAAATAAACTGAAGGCACGATTGGCAATTTATTAGTTAAGGGGTAAGGCCACCTTATGGTGGGAAGAAATCAAAACAGTGAGGAAAATCGATGAAGAACAAGTTACATGGTAAGAATTTCAAAAACATTTCCGAGGAAAATATTTAATTGAATGTTATTATGATGAAAAGGAAAAAGAGTTTCACGAGTTAAGATTGGGAACCTTAACTATGGATGAGTATGTTACATAATTCACCTCCTTTCTGAATTATGTGCCTTACATGCAAGAGGAAAAGTCTAAAATTCAACGCTTCATCAGTAGCTTACCCAATTTTATGAAGGAAAAGCTAGAGTTTGACTACCCTAAGACAATGGATGATGTTGTGCGGAAATCTTGCATCTACTACCAAGAGATGAAACAAAAGAACAAAGGACCAAAGGGGGGTTTGAATTGGAAGGGTAGGAGCTTGATTCCAAACAAACATTCAAAATTTTCTAATAACAAAAATATACGGCGAAAACCTATCAACAAAATTACAGCCAGGAATCTGCCCAAAACTACGTATTCTTAAAATCGACAGTAGGAAGGAATTACTAAATCTGTTAATGGCCAACAATCAAAACCATCGCTGTAATGTTGGGGTTGCGGAGAACCCCACTATTACAAAAACTGTCTGCATAAGGGAAGGACAGAACAACTATCAAATATGCAAGAAGCATCCACAATTGGGGAAGTGGCAAGGAGTATTCCCAGAATTAACACTGCTCTAGATGATCATTAGGCAGAATTTTAGCCCACCATGATTGAATGTGAAGGTATGATTGTTAAGCAACCTGTCTCTGTTTTATTTGATCTAGGTGCTAGCTTAAGTTATGTTAGTCCTAAAGTGGTAGAAAAGTGTCAACTGCAGAGCAGTAAGTTTCAAAACCATGGCTAGTTCAATTAGCCACTGGGACAAAAAGGAGGGTAATCACAAAAATAGAATGTTGTCCCATAATGATTTCAGGGCATCCTATTTACATTGACCTTAACATATTACTTCCTTTGGGTTTTTACAACATCGTAATCTGAATGGACTAGTTGGAAAAGTGTTGGTCCCTTGTGGATTGCAAACAAAAAATTGTCAGTTTTATTGTTGAATTAGGTCAAAGGAAGGAACTCCAAGGAATTAAAACCAATATCAAGTTACATCCTATTACTGCTAACCAGTTAGGAAAATGTATTATAAAGGGATGTGAAATATATGATGTCCAAGTGGGGTTTACAAACACCAAGAATAAAAGGACCTCTTTGGAAAATATTCCTGTCATTCAGGAATTTGTTGATGTATTTCCAGAATCCATTCCAGGCTTACCACCAAAGTGGGACATTGACTTCACCATCAAGCTAAATCCTGGTGCAACCCCTATATCCAGTGCCCCTTATTGCATGAGCATACCTAAGTTAACAGAACTCAAGATGTAGTTGCAAGAGCTTCTAGACAAAAAGTATATCCGCCCCAACATTTCCCCTTGGGGAGCTCCCATATGATTTGTACGAAAAAAGGATGGGAATCTGAGATTATGCATAGATTATCATCATTTAAAAAAATTAACCATTAAGAATAAATATCCTTTACCACATATCAATGATCTATTTGATTAGGTGCAAGAAGCTAAAGTATCCTTGAAAATCAATCTAAGATCTGGCTACCATCAAATAAGAATAAAAGAGGACATTTTCAAGACGACATTCTGTACTCGTTATGGTCATTACAAGTTCGCATTGCTGCTTTTTGGCTTTACAAATGCCCCAACCGAATTTATGAGTATGATGCATGGTATTTTCTAGCCTTATCTTGATAAATTTATGTTGAGTTTCATTGATGACATTCTGATATATTCTAAGAATCAGGAGGAACATAAATAACATCTGAGAATAGTATAGAAAATGCTACAAGAAAATCAGTTATATGCTAAATTCATCAAGTGTGATTTTTTCAAAGATCAGATTCAGTACTTGGGCCACAATATATCAGTGGATGGGATAACGTTAGACCCAGAGAAGATCAAAACAATCATGGAATGGACCACACCAAAGAATGTCGCGGATATCAGGTCGTTTTTGGGTTTGGCTGGATATTATTATAGATTTATTGAGGGGTTCTCAAAAACTTCCTTTCCAATGAACTCCTTACAAAAAAATGGGCATGCCTTCCAATGGACAGCCGAGTGCCAGTAGAGTTTTGAAAGATTAAAGAATCTTCTTACCACTTCGCCTGTGTTAAAGGTAGAAGATACGAAAAAGTCATTTTTAGTTTGCACGGATGCTAGTAAAGAAGGCGTGGGTGGAGTGCTGGCCTAGGAAGGAAAGGTGGTTGCTTATGAATCATGGAAGTTAAAAGAATACGAGCAATGATATTCCGCTTACGACCTTGAATTAATAGTAGTAGTGAAAGCACTTAAAATATGGTGACACTACTTATTGGGGAAGAATTTTTTGCTATTAACTGATCATAGCAGCCTTATGAATTTCTTCAACCAGTCCATCTTAAATGCACTAAAGGTTAGATGGACCTCATTTTTCAGTGAATTCGATTTTAACGTGAAACATCTTAAAGGAAAGGAAATTTGAGTAGTCGACACTTTAAGCAGAAAAGTACATTGTATTTATGAGGTCCAAATCAGTCAAGTACACTCAAACATTCTGGAGATCATAAAGGAAGCATTTGTTAAGGACCCAAAATACACTTTCCTTTGGCACCAGACTATTAAAAATGGAACAACCAGATTTCAATATAAATTCTGACAACATCCTCACTTTCAAAAACAGAATTTATGTTCCTAACCAAAACTCTGTTAAACAATTTATTTTGGATTAATTTCATCGGAAACAATGTGCTAGCCACCCAGGTTATCAAAAACTATTTTCAGCCATTAAAAAGGGTAATTTTGGCCTGGGTTAAGAAAAAATGTTTCAGAATACTTGTCAAAATTTTTGGAGTGTCAACTAGTGAAGGCAAAACACCAGCACCCCGCAGGTTTGTTGAAACCATTACCCATTCCAGAATGGAAATGGGAGACAATATCACTGGGCTTCATCACTACTCTACCTCGCACCAGAACGCAGCACGACTCAATTATGGTGATAGTAGAAAAATTAAGTAAAACTTCTCACTTCATACGTATGAAGTCCACTTATAACACCGTGGAAATCGCAGACATATTCATGAAGGAAGTCTTTCATCTACACAGGATGCCCAAGGTAGTAATTTCCAATAGGGATGTGAAATTTACATCCACATTTTGGAAACCCTCATTTCAGTATTGGGCTCTCAAACTCAATTTAGTATTGCTTACCACCCCCAAATAGACAGATAGACCAAACACGTAAATCAGGTGTTGGAACACATGTTACACATGTTTGTGATGCAACAACCACAAAAGTGGGAAGATTATCTCCAATTAGTGGAATTTTCATATAATAATGGACATCATGAATCATTGGGCATGAGTCCCTTTGAGGTGTTGTATGGAAGGAAGTGAAGAGTTCCCATAGACTGGAATAATCCAGTTAATAAGCTTGCATTAGGTCCTGACATGCTAGCAGATATGGAGGAAACTGTCAAAAAGGTTCGACAAAATCTAAGAGCGGCCCAAGATAGACATAAAGTATATGTAGACAAAAAAAGGACATACAAAGAATTCCAACTGAGAGACCACGTATATCTAAGAGTAAAGCCACGGAAAAGTTCCTTATAGTGGCGAGGTTGTGCTAAGTTGGTACCTTGATTCTGTGGACCCTTCCAAGTCTTGGAATGAATTGGGCCAGTGGCCTATAAGCTTGCACTACCAAGCCACATTTGGGTCCACAATGTGTTTCATGTGTCATTAATAAAAAAGTATGTGTATAATCCTCAACACATCATTAATTGGCAAAATATTCATGTAAACTGTTGGGTGAGATACATGACTTGGATAGATTATTTTTTTTCTTTAAATTAAAAAGGGGTTGTAACTATGAATTGTTTCTCGTATGCAAGTCGAACCAGAAGGAGAGTTCCTGGAAGAACCTCTTCGTATTCTCAATCAAAGAGAAACAATTAAGTATGCTTTGTGGATTATTGCTAACAATATTTTATTAGTTTTTGTTGAAAATTTGAAGATTTTCAATTTCACTATATATTGTTTTGGATATCATTTCAAAAATCTTGGTCAATTTTAGCTCTGTATTTGTATTTTCAGCAATCCATAATTACACAATCCAATAAAGAGCTTAGAGAAAAATCAAGTGAGCTTGAAGATATGATCAATGAGCCTAGAAAAAGGGTGTCTCGATCTACATACTATGGCAACTGTGAACTATTGGTGAGTAGAACATTGTCCTAAGTTTATTTTTTATAGGATATGACATATTGTATTTGTCAAGGAATAGAAACACTACAAAGGGAGGTCTTAATTTGGAAGAGATGGCACCCTTGTACATGTAAAATGACCAAAAGAATAGAGCATTTATACAAGCATGTTGATGAAAATACATTTGTGTATACAAGTCAAACTTCCAAGTTTGCACTTCAAGGACAAAATAGAAGCATTGTTTGGAGATCTAGATAAACATTCAAGTTTGAGAACGTGTTTCTAGATAACTTCATTATATGGATATACTTTTTCAGATATTAATAAGAGATTTCCATTTTTGTGCATCTTCTCATATATTTTTAATAAGAGGACAAACAAGATGCTCCCAAATATGCTTGAATTTAATTTTCACATTTATCAATGTTTTTATGTTATTTTAGGAATTTCCCCATGTAACTCTAAAGGTAAGATTTGAGCAAGGGATAAAAAAAATAGATCATTTGAAATTCCCCCATAAACAAAACTAATGTAATACCGAAGGAAATTACAAATGATTGTATGATTTGAATCCATACCCTTTTTAATTTGATTACATTTTCTAACTAGCATTGAATATTTTGTTTTTCATAGAGAAAAGTATTCTTTCTTACTAGAAAGGTGACACAAGAAAAAGGGTTGAAGATGAAGCTTACTAAAATTTATACATGTATAATAGGTGGATACATCAACAAGTGTCATAATGTGAATAAGGTTTCTTTAACTAAGTGATGGGTACTAACCATCAATATTTAGTTGCTTCTATAGGAGTTTGTAACCACCCATATTGACCTTAACAACCATGGCATCTTCCACTAATTAATGGTGCCCTTGGAGAGTGAAGTTGACCCGTGGGAGACAAACAGGGGAATTTAAATGTATAAAATGGATATAAAAATCAATGATAGTATTGGTAAGAATTTTTTTATTATTAAAAATTCAAACATACTTGTAATAAACGCACCCATAATGAAATCAAAAGATTCAGTGGCTCATAGTTGAAATGCATTGGAATTAGAATGGAATTATTATGAAAATGTTGGGTATGTGTTATATTATTTGAATGATTAGATACAAATTTGATTTGTATGCATCATGAGAAATGGGGAGTCGTAGTGGTGTCTTAGCCCCCCTAAAAAATATTTGGATGGTTTTTAATGTCCACTTTTGATGATTTTCAACACACAATTTTCACTTTTGGTGGTTTTATGGCACATAATTATTGTAGTACATGGTAATGTAATAAATATATATGATTAATGGATCTAGGGTTAATGGATGCCACATAATGTACAAATTATATTGTAACATTGTAAAGTAATATTATATACTGAAAAATCTTTCTAGTTTTCCAAATTTTGATTTCCTTGGTAAGATCTCTATTTTTAAATGTTTGTGTAATTCATTGCATTTTTTTTCTTTTTTTTCTCTCCCTTTGCTTTTGAAGAGTCGATTGTTGATAACTCTACCCATCTTTTCATTGTTTATACTAAATATCTCAATACACATTCCATCTCCAATGATTGTTACTCTCCACCTTTGACATCAATGGTAGAGGGATATAATAGGCTACTTATATTAATTTTTGTTGAACATACTTGTTGCTACCACTTAAATAAAATGATACCAATTGAAGAAATATAGAGAAAGACTTAGGAAACATGCAACTTTTCCATCTCATTGTACATTGTAGTACACTTTTCTTCCCTTAAATTTTTTGCCTCTCCTTTTGATACAAGTATTTTTCTTTGGTATCGATTAATTGAGTTGTATTATTGTACCAAGCCAAAATTAAAGCTACTTCAACATTCAAATATAATATTGCACCAATGGTTGACCCAAATGCCAAGAGATCTCCCTTTTTATACCAATTAACCAAATTTCATATCTATTATTGTACAACTGAGCCATTGCATGCTAATGGTTGTTACAAAAGCCAAATTATTCTTATGCTTAACATGATAGGCTACTTATGCTCATTACTATTTAACCTAATTATGTTAGCCACTTATAAAATTGAAATAATACAAAACATAGAAGATTTGAAAACATTTCATTTCTTGTTTTGGTTGAACAATAAACTCCCCCTGAACACATACTACTACTAATGTTGTAGCTCCCCCTGAGCTTATTCACTATTCTTCTCTATGACCTCCTAATATGCACCTATTGTTGACAAAAATTGACACATTCCTTCTTTCTTTTTTCTTATTAGATATTCATACAGGTCCATATCTACTTTTCACACCACCTTTTGAAATCATCTTTACTTCATTCACTTGTTCATATTTCTTTCTAGCTAAATGAAATTTACATACTAACCTCAAGATATCTCCAGTGGACCTTTCAAATAATCATTATTCTTTTGTAGCTCATCATCAATGATTTGTATCTTATTTATGTTACTTGAAGTGTTTTTGTTCCTCGCTTTTCTTTTATTGATGTCGTAAGAGAAAAAACATTCTCATACTACAATCTTTCAGTTTACATTTATTAAGGACATATGCAATATTTGAGGTCCTAGTTGTTGTTGTTACAATTTACCAAATTATTCCTTATTTTACATCCTTTATATGAGAATGTGATCTCATTTACGTTATCAACCATTTTACTTTAACTTAAAACATTTTTGTTTAAAACTTCAACAAACAAGACTTCTTTAGCCTTACGTTTCTCATTGTCAAGGCCAACTAGTCCTTTTCCCATTATTTTGGTGGTGTATTATCTCTTAGAATGATACTGCAACCTTTGAATTCCTTTAGTGAGATAATTTTTTATTTGTCTCATGTTATGTGACTCGAGTAATGACTATATACATAACATTTGTCCTCTTTATCTTGACTACACAGAGCTAAAATACATTTTTTTATTTGTTTATTATTTCTTTTTTGATGTTGATCTAGGTGGATATTGGTGGACACCCACCTCTTCCACTTGGACCCCCACTATTGTACCATTATTTCTATCATTTTCCGTAATTTTAGCACATCTTACTATTTTTGGCAGTCTTTCGTGTCCTAAACTTCCATAGCTGTTTTTAGGACCTAAATGACATTTTTTTTGGAAAATAAGCAAACATCATTCTAAAATTGACATTCGTAGTCGAAAGTTATAGTCCTTGGATAGATATTTCTAACAAGGTTCGTTGCATGAAACAGAGATTGTATACCAAAGTTACGACACCATGAAGTTGATGTACCACTTTACCCCAACAGGGCCCATTGTTTTGGCGCTTCATCTCCTAGGGTTATGTTTTTGGATGTTTAGGGTTTACCATTGTTTCTAAATAATAAATAGGTGTATTAGCCTTATTGTAACATAGTTCAAAGGCATGTATCCGCCACATTTCTTCTTAGAGATAAGCTACCATCGCCCGAGCTAGTTTATTTCCATTCTGTATTTAAGCCTTTCAGTTCTTTGAATGTAATGAAATGAAGTTCTATTTATATTGCATCTATGTGTTTATGTTTATATCTATATTTGTTGTGTTCCTACATAAGTTTGTATCAATGGTGTCAGAGTGGTCTGCTCTTTCTCTATTTTTCTTTGCTTGTCTTGAATGAGGTCGGGGTATAAGGAGTTAGGGATCAAACTGGTTGAACCTTTTCAATACCAACATCACAAACTCTGACATCCTCCCGTGGAGAAAGAAAATAAATATGAGGGAGTAGGAGATCCTTTCAAAATATTTCTTGAAGAATCCCTCGAGCGACAGAGGAAAACGATGATGGACAACTTTTCCTAGATCCTTCGATAGATGTCCATAGGTGACACATATTCATCCAATAGCCACTCTGGAGGCACCACTCCCTTCAAGGTATAAGTCAACTTTGACATTCCCATATTTGAAGGCCAGATATATGCAGACATCATAAATATATGGTTGAATTTGTTGGAAGGGTATTTTTTGGTTCATGATTTTTCCAATATGAAAAATTGTTGGCTTGAGGGGACCTGACTTAGGTTCAATGTTAATTAGCCAAACAAATCACTACACTATTGGCCCTTTCAGTATCAGCCTGTAGAGTGCAGACCGAAGTCTCACCCGAAGCAGTATGGGGGATGTTGGAACCAAGATTCCACACCTTGAGATGGTTGTGATGTTGTTTGATTTCTTCTATCCCTGCCTTCACGTAGGTGATCCTGCTCTAGGGCTTGTAAGACAAACCCTCTATTATGGCTTTCAATACCTTCATGAAAGCATATGATCGACCTTTGCGCAACCCTAACTTATGGCTCAGGTTCTTTCACGTTGTTATGAAAACACATCGTGTAGATTCCTCAATTATCTTAAGTGCTTATTTTGCCGAATACTTAAAGTTATCACCGTGTAATCAAATATTCATAATTACATTTAATTATTCAATGTAACTGTATTCTTTCACTCATCATAGAAGAATAATAAAGGAAATTCATACACAAAATATCCAAACCCATAAACAGAAAAAATACACAGAAATTGTAGAATAACTCCTTTTATTAATATCTTCCAAGTGTTACAGATTCTATTCACCCTCTGCACATAGTTGCAAGGGTCCGCGCACTTAGCTGCAAACTTCTACCCTAGGCCTTTGCGCACTTAGCTACAGAGCCTCTACCTACACTACAACCCAAGACTTAGACTTCTTTCTCTAAATCTATGACTGTCTTACATGTTGTGTCTCTCAAACTACTTACAACTTAGCTCTTTCTATACAATCCCATGGTTTGCAGACCATGGGTAGATCTCTTACAGTCGACTTTACTTTACAAAACTAAGGGAATACTACCCTTTATGACACATAACACCTTCATGCTCCACGACCACAAAATGTAGAGTCTTTACAATAATATTACAAAAATTGACTTAAACATGGGCTTTTAGCCCCAAAACTGCCCTTGGGAGATCCCGCTCCCAACAGGCCCCCAACACAAACATCATGACTCACCCTTGAGTCATTTGGTAGGTGCGAAGATCTTTGCGTGAAGCCCATCCATCTCAACCTTGATGGCTGCAACTTCGGCTATGCAATGAGTTGCTGCCTGCTTCATATCTTCAACTGTTTTCTTGGTTACTGCCCCAGTGCTATCAGCCTCAAGCTGTTGTTGTGTCACTAGCAGAGTTGCAAGCTTGCCTTTAATGGTTCCAATTACTACATAAGCTCCCTTCAGCCAGGGATTTATTCACTGTTTTTAGCACTACTTCCTTGTGCAGCGCTGTGTCCACTTGTTCCTTCAGCTACTTGGCTTCTTGCAACTTGGCTAACCTCTATGTCAGCGTGACGGTTCCGGTTGTGCCCTTAAATTTGTCATAGCATTGTTGGAGTTCGCTCGCTTCCATCTCTAGCTCTAGATTTTTTGGTCCTTCTACAAGTCGGTCAGGACCTCAAATGATTGTTTGAACAACTGTGTACAATCTGCTACTGCACTCTCCACTCCCGCAACTGCTTCTGTGACAATGACCGCCCGCTATTCCTTTACCTCTAGTTGCATTGAAGGTTGAGCCCTCAACTGGAGCTCTGTTATTTATAGGTTCAGCTCCAACTGAACCTGCACCATCTCTGTTTGAGTGTCGTGCACCCCTATGGCCAATTTATAGATGTGGACCTCAACTGGCTCCTCCTCCAAAATGGCCAAGTATAGGACCATTCTGCAGGCCTCCTCCATGACCTGTATGATCTTCTTTCTTTGGCTCGTTGCCTCAGCCTCGGCGGCACTGGTAGCATTCCTCTGTAAGGCCATCTGCTCATTGTTTATTTTTTGTTCATTGATCAATTGGAGGGCACGGTGCTCATGGGCCCTTATCTCTGCAATTACTCCATCCTGTAAGAGATGGAGTGCTTCGTGCGAGAGCACTATTAGGTTCAATCCCACTCCCTTCAAGGCACTGATAGTGGGCCTTTCAACCTCAATTTCTATTGTCAGTGCTCCATCTAGAAGCACTAGCACACTGGAAACCTTCGTGTGCAGCATATCGTAGCCTCTGATGTGCCGATAGCTAAGCTGGTAGACACCATACCAACTTGTGATGCACGGGTCTGCAACTCCTACAATCCTATCTGGATGGCCCCTAGGATGATCTGATGCTACTTTTCAAATTGCTACAGGGCCTCCCTGGTGACATCTCTGACTATGTCACCGATGTCATAAAATTCACCCTTCGTTAGTGTGATAGGGTCCACCAAGGTCTTGGTCTCCATGGATTTCTTTCTGGACCCTCCCTTTTCCAGTTCTCTCGGGAACTTAATGTGGCCAAACGTCTCTTGAGGGTCCGCGTCATGCTGCTCTGTGTCCTCTTCTACGGTCTCAAGTGAAGGTGACCACGCATCTTTTTCAGAGACCTTCTCTATGCCACCTATCCATTTTCCTACCCCCTTTCCTGTCTATTCCACCTTGGCCTTCTCAGCAGACTCCTTCTTCCTCTTTTCGACTAGCTATGCCATCTTTAGCTTGGCCTCTTCCTCCTTCTTTTGTGCATCAGACTTGCTTCCACCCACTGCCAAGTCTGTGGTGGTGTGCTACTCCGTCGGCCATTTATCCAACACGGCATTGATGGAATCATCTGTGGCTAGGTACGACAAATCATACCACTTCTGCGTAGGGTCCTTCTGTGCCCTGATTGATATCCGATGGAAATCAACTTTGAATTCAGCATAGCTCTGTAGTTTAGCATGTACTATGGGCAACAATCACAGCTTGCAATTGATAGCCATCCTGATATTCATTTCCATCAAGGTCCAAAAGATCTTGTTGTCCCAAATGTGCTTTGCATCCTTGGTCACCCGCAGTGAAGCATACTTCACTACTTCAGGAAGGTCTAGCATGATCGAGGGGAATTGTCTCTCCTCTGGTAGCTCCCATGCTACGAGCACAATCGAAAGCAAGATCCATACGTAGTGGAATGTCTTGCTTTGCTCTTGCGCTCCACGACAGTTCGCCAGGAACTCTTCGCGAAGGTAGTCTGACCAGTTAAACTGGACTCCTTCCGTGCACTGTTGTGCGGGCGTGACGACAGGCGCGGGTACCTCATCAGCATGTCACTTTCGCATCACCTTCCCTGCAAGGATTTGCATTTCCACCTTCATAGCAGGGTCGCAGATGCTAGAGATAGCATACCCACGTGGCTTCTTCACCAGTTTGAACTTCTCTTTTATTGATTCTGCGAGCACTAGCTTGCCACCCTTGCCACCAAAGATCATAGCTAGATTTTCACTTGTATAAGGTAGGCGTGTTATGTGGTGAATCAAAATATTGATGATGGGTATTGGCTCCTCCAGCCACAGACACCCATCATGCACCAAGCACAATAGTTGCTTGATGACTAAAACTGTCACGGGGGTGTGGTTATAGTGCGGCACCCAGAGTAGGTTGAGTAATCCTACCTTCTCTACTCCTCTAAGCCACTTCCACGGCTCCAGCATAGTCATCACTATATTTGTGTCTATGATGTGGTTCATCAATTGTTCGGTCACCAGGTGCAGGAATTTCTCATAGTTAGCGAAGTCCCAGTCTTCGAGCTTCAAAATCAGCACTCATGCCAAACGCAGACTATCAAAAGCGATTTCATTAGGTAGCAAAGGGGTTTGTAGGGGAGTCTTACTTTCATCAATGTCCTTTTGGACCTTGGACTTAGGCTTGTGTAGAGGGACATAATCTGGTAATCGTGTAATAGGGTCTGCACCCTAGGCTTCAACCTCCTCTATTTCCACTCCCACATCCTCATCGTCCATGGGGATGTCTTCAATATCCTCCTTTTCTGCTTCTAGGTTCATAGTATTTCCTTTCTCCTGGGTAGTGGGCTTTGGTGAGTTTCTTCTTGGCGACACACACACTGATATGGAAGGCTGCATGCCCTTCTTATCTTTCATGGTCTTCTTGGTTGGGGTTGGGTTTGGTCTCGATGTTCTCGGGGATTTAGGGAGCTTCGTCAATACTTCGTCGACTTTTGGGGCAGCTACTTTGACCTCTCTCTCTGTTTCTTGTGCCAATTCCTCTACTACTTGTTGTGTATTAATAACTTCTAGGGGTACAAACATGATATTCCACAAGAGTTCCTGTGTCCGCTCGCAAAGTCACAAATACCCAGAAACTATCAGAAGCTCATATTGCTCACAATTCATAGGAACTTGAGAGCTCAACCACTGAATACTCAAAATTCCAACCATTTTTCGTTGTCCAACCACTTGTAATTTATAGGGCATTTTGAATTCAAATCTGACTAGTCCCCCCAAAATTGGTTCATTAATGTCGAATTGGCGGCAGATTTTCAAGGATCTGAGCCATAAATTTCGTCTTAAATTTTGGCCTCCCACTCCATTTGGCCTCACTTCTATCGTATTTTCATGAATAGTGACTTTAATGGTCACCTTCTAGCTGACCTGTGTGATTTATCCTTGGGTAGTGCATCTCCCTCCATGTTGCTGCGGACCTAGTGACACGGCCTCGCTCTGCACCAACTTTCAATCACACAGCTCTCCAACCCGGGAAATGTAATTTATAGTCCCATGCCTCCTTTTAGCTACCTAGAGTGCTAAGACTGTGCTACTTTCATTTAGTCACATGGCCAAATCACCGGTGTATGGCTTCAAGCGACTGCCATTCACCTTTCCTAGGAAGGGTTCTCCATTTAACTTGACCAGCTATACCACTCCTCCATCAGTAATCTCCTTAATAACATAAGGCCCTAACCAGTGCATCCTGAATTTCCCTGGAAATTTATCAAACTTACTATCATATAACAAAACCAGGTCATTTACCTTAAATGTGTGCAGCTTGATATGTCCATCAAGCCATGCCTTTTTGCATTACTTTTGGACCTGCTAGTGAAATCCAACCAAAAATATTTCTTCCTCAAGCTCATCTAGTTGCGTGAGCTTCTCTTCCAGGGCTCCGCGATCCGTCATACCTGTGAGCGTCGCTATGCGCAGACTAGGCACGATGTATTCCATAGGCATTATGACTTCCACACAATAGACAAGATTAAAAGGGGTTTGTCCCATCAACTTCTTGCATGTCATTCGATAAGTCCACAATACTATAGGTATGTGTAGGTCCCAATCACTTTGTTGAGCATTGCAAACCTTGGTCAATGCATTTTCAAGCACTTTGTTGAATGCCTCCATTATCCCATTGACATGTGGGTGATAAGGTGTGCTCTTCTGGTGATATACCTGAAATTCCTCCATTAGTGTGTTGATCATCTCATTCAGGAAGTGCATACCACAATCACTCATCAAGATCCTTGGACATCCAAATCACATCAGTACATGCTCAATTAGGAACTTTGTGACCATCGTGCCCATGCAAGATTTCACCGGCTGCGCTTCTGCCCAATGAGTCAAATACTTCATCGCAGTGATGATGTACCTTGCTCTTATCTTCCCTTGTGGCTGAATGGGTCCTACAAAATCTATTGCCCACTTCTCAAAGGGTTGCAACGTCATTTGTGGATTCAAATGAATTTCATCCCTCCACGATGGTTTGCGCATTCTTTAACATACATAACTCGCCTTGCAATATGCTTTTGAATACTGATGAAGGGTTGGCCACCACAACCCTATGTGTAGGATATTCTACAGTATTGCTCTCGCTGCATAATGTCCTCTCGCAACACCCCCATGAGAATCCATGAGGATTCTGCTTCTCTTGAACTTAGGTAGATACCATCGCAATATCTCATCAGTACCCATTTTGTACAGATACCCATCAATGACATAAAAATTTGTCGCGCGCACCACTAATTCCTTCTTTTGTTGGACATAGTATCCTTCCAATGAAGTTCTTGTTGTTAGGAAGTGTATTATATTGTCAAAATGACCATCCATGACACGCACTACAAATAGTTGCGCATTAGGCAATCCTTCTTCCAAGTTAGTAGGTTACTCCCCTGTTTCGATACGCGATAGATGGTCTGGTCCTGAGTTCAATCGTACAGGATTTACAAAAACTACAAAATCGTACTCTTGGAACAATAACAGCCATCTCCAGATTCGCCCCCCCCCCCCCCCAACACATGCTTATTGACCAGGTACTTCAACGCAGAGTGATCCGTATGCATCTTAAAATGGCCTCCTAGCAAGTAGTGTCGGTACTTATGGAGTACATACACCATAGTTAGCCCCTCGTGTTTAGTGGTAGAATAGTTCTTCTCTGCTTTGGATAATCTATGGCTTTTGAATGTGATAGGATGGTCCAAGCCTTCTCCACCATCCTATGTTAGTACTACCCCCAGTGCTATACATGATGTGTCGACATGTACATTAAACTCTTTCTTCCAGTCTGGGAAGACTAGAATCGACACGCTAACCATCTTTTCTTTCAATATATCTAAGCTCTTCTTACAGTCATAGTTCCAGCAGAACGTGACATCCTTCTTCAACAATTTTTCCATAGGCACGGTGATCTGAGCATAGCTTTTGATAAACTTTCTGTAATATCCCTTATGTCCCAGAGTAGTACACAGCTATTTCACACTCCTCAGTGCTTCCAAGTTCAATATCGCCGTGATCTTCATGGGGTCTACCATTATTCCTTATCTAAAAACTACATGCCCAAATAGGTTCCCAAAAGGAACGCAAAATAAACACTTCTTGAGATTAAGCACAATCTGGTATTTTCGACAGGTATCCAGCATCAGGTGCAAGCTTGCTACATGGCACTTAACCATCCAAAATATATTCTAGTCATAAAAATATACCTCCAAGAACTTAATGAATAAATTCCTTAAATTCCACAACAACCACGTGCGAAAAGATTGCAGGAAAATTCTTCAATCCAAATGACATTACAGTGTATTGATAACAACCCCACTCAGTCATGAAGGTTGTCTAGCTCCTATCCTCCAGGGTGATTTTGATTTGGTGGTACCCATAGCACCCATCAGTGAAGGAATATGCTTCATTGCTGCATACATTGACTAACACTTCATCCGTGAATGGAGTCAGGAGAGAATCATGCACACAAGTGTCATTCAGTTTTCTTAGATCCATGCATATCCTTATCTCATCCTTCTGCTTCTTCTCTTGCACCACCATTGGGGTTACCCAATCAGATTCTTCCACAACCTCAATGATTCCTGGTGCTAACATCTTATCTAGCTCTAAGTGAACCTTCTCCTTGTATTTCAGATTGAGAGGATAAGGCCTTTGCTTAACTAGCTTCGCATCGGGTTTTAACATGATCTTCATCATTCCTAGGTCCCTGATTTTTCCTTTCAGATCTGTAAACTTGGTAGGGAATAAGTCTTTCTATTCACGGAGCAATTCAATGACCTTATCCACTATCGCGTCATCCCAGTAGTCTCCAATCTTTGTGAATTTGGGTTCTGCCTCTGTACCAATGTTCACTTGTTTCATTTTCAATGGAATGTTTATATTAGGGTTCTCAATCTGCGGTCCTTGAACCTTGCGTTGGCCTTCTATTTCTGGAATGTTAATCTTCCATTGATCCTCATCCTCTAGTTCAGCAGTTACACTATAACATTTGAGTGTGCGACTGAGTTGAGTAGCCCATTCAGGCTGAATCAGGTCAAAAGGATCCTGTAGTATCCTAAAGGTAGCCGCTTTCACCTCTTGTAGCACTTCATCAATACTGTCAAACTCATCCTAGAAACTGAATGTCAACATGAATCCTTCACGTAGGATATCCCGTTCGACTGTCCCATGGAGGAGCTCTGTTTCTATATACCAATTCATTGGGATAACATCCAAGGTATGACAGAACAGTGCACCGACTCAGGTTGGGTATTTTCTCCATAAGCCTCTATCCATTTGGCCAGATGCATGAGTGGATCGTTCTGCCCATCATACTTGTTTGTCAGTCGCATCTTAGGCTTCCCAAATCATGTTCTCATCATCCTCCTACATTCACACCAATCATCAAAGCTTCCCTTGTGCATACCCCACCATCTTGTAGACATAGCACGCAATGCCCAGTCCAAGGCCTGGAAGCATTGATTTTCTGGTACCTCCCTTTCAAATGAATCCAAAAAGATATCTAAATCATTTAGATCATTATAAATAGGCAGATTTGTTACCTCTGACAACACATAGTGCATCAACTAGGTCATCATGTTGCAATTCAGCATAGTTACTTCATGTGACCGATTCTATCAGCATTCTATTTCTTCGTCGGAGTCTGAAGTGCAGGAACTCTCGTGATCCCATGTAATCTGTCCATCCATGGTGGGATTTACCCAATATTGGTCTCGCGTTGTTATTTTATAGATACAGTCTAGGTCATCATCACTCTCATAATCACGGACTGCTTCTGTATAGTGTGATCCTTCAGCAGGATCAATGGGTACTAGTACGTGCAGTGATTTCTTCTCAAAGATCATCTTTCGCTTCTTCAGATTGATTACCTTGTTCATATTAGTAGCCCAGTTAATTCCTAGGAGTGGAGGGTAGGGATTATTGTCACCCACTATCTCTATTACTTTAAAGTCAGCCAGCAAGCTTTCTCCCTCAATATCCACAGTCATCCATTGTAGTCGTGCCATGGGGATGATCTTATACAAGGCCACCATCCTTAGCTGAATTGAAGACCATTGTAGCACAGGTCCCCCTATTCTCTCCCAAGTCTGTTTTGATGGGAAATTTTCATCTCATCCCAAGTCTAAAATGACCTGATCCATTTCATACTCTTGTATTTGTGTGGTCAGTCTCATCTTTTTCTTGTTTTATGCTTGCTAATCTTTGGTACTATACGCGGCTCACTTGGCGCAGTTCCAACGCATCTATTGATGTGTTCTTATAACCCTTTCACAGCCTTACTGTCGTGCAGTAATCTCATACACATTTCTAGGAAAGTCATGAGCACAGAGGGGTCCATCTCTGGCTCAAGCTTATCCTTGTTCCCTGAGGTGGAGGCCTCAATGAAGCTCTTCCTATCTTCCATGAAGGCTTCATGAGTGTGCTCCAAATTGAACTCAACCTCTTTTGCCAAAGCTTTGCGAAACCATGTACTGTCTTCTGGTTGTTTCCCCTTGTCGTCTCCTATTGCGATTCCACTTCTAAGCACTATATTTATGTTTGGATCTTCCTCGCACGGCTTAGACCTCATCATCTGTAGGTTCTGAGTCAATGGAGGTGGTAGCGCCCCTTTGCCACGTATCCTAGCTATGATCGTAGGACAGTCTTTTGTTTCATGATCAAACAGCATGCAATAAATGCACGGCAGATGTGTTGGATTAATGCAATCAAGGGCATAGTGTTTTGGTCCTCCGCAATTGTAGAAAATCAATTGTCCTCAACCTCTACTAGGTCCTCCTCTACCTCGGCCTCGTCCGTGCCCCTGGAATCCTGTCCGTGCCATCCCTGCATTCTGGTCAAGGGGCTGCGTTTTAGCTTGAACCCTATAGGTGGGAGTTCTATCCATCATCAATTCATAGCTCCTGCAAGTATGCTCATCATGTCCTACCGACCTATAAAAGTTACAGAATAGTTGTTGTGGTGCTTGTATATACTTCTATAGCAAGTGACAGTTATCCGTGGCATGTTTTACGGCTACCTGACAGATAGAGCACCATAATGTATGCCCTATGCTAGGTCTTGCTTGAGCTTCTAGACTTAAATGCATTGGTCCTCCCTGTAATGTAATTCGCAAAGACCGGGCAATGGTCTTTGTCATGACCCCAACTCTTTCATTTCAAGCACCATACCTCCTCGTCTACCTCTGGTCAAACTGTCCTGTCCTACTTCATACTTTGCAACTCAAGGCATAGATTATTCAACTGCGCATGGATCTGCTGAACTCCTAGATTAGGATCTTGCATCAGAGTCTCATGTAGTCTCGTGGAAAATCTCCAAGTCCTCTACCTGAGTTGTTATCTTCTACTACGGCAGCACACTCCTTAAGTGTGGTAGTAGTGAAGCCACAAACCACTTCCGATGTAGTCCATCTGTCAAATTCATGTTAGCTTCTTGGGTTGTACATTTCAGCCTCTGATATAGTTCCCAAGGCGTCTCTCCTGGTTGCGCAATCTCTTTGAATCCCACAATCGACTACGCCTCATATTTAGGCCTACTAAATTCCCTATTTAGTGTTGCCTGGATGTTTGCTACTCCAGCATTCTGGTTATCGTTAGAGTACTTAATATACCAAGTTAGTGCGCAATCTTGTAGAGCACTACCCAGTGTTTCCTTCTTTATATGATCATCTGTAACACCTTGAGCTTCCCATACAACCCTCACAACGAACCAGAATTGGTCCCGGTTCTCATTTCCCAAGACTTTAAAGAAAGGAAACTTCACTGTATTTGCCATACTGAACCATGGTGGAGGTGGAGGTGGTATGGGTGAAGTTGGAGGTGAGGGTGGTGAAGTTGGAAGTGGTGTGGGTGGAGGTGGTATTTGCGGGAATCCTTGTCTTATTAGCTGAATAGTACTTTGTGAGAAACTTTTGCTATCCCTTCTTCGTCACTTCACGGAGGTGAAATCAAGGGGCTATACTCCAGACCCTTTTTTCCTTCGTTCCTGTAAGTTTTTCTACTTCATGTAGTCTCGAACATCAAGGTAGCTACATAACCCATTTTTCACACAACAACATTTTAATCAGTCACAAATCCAAGCAACACAAGTGCATTCTTACAACTACTAATTATTTCACAAAATGGGTAGAAGTTATCCCATTAAAGGTAGCTAACACAAAAAGTATTACAGAATTTATTGATTAGTACATAATCACCAGGTTTGGCTTACCTACAACTTTAATGTTTGATAATGCATCTTATTTTTCTTGAAATTCTATGGTAGAATTTTCCTTAAAAAGAGGCTTCAAATTGAAATATTCAGCCAACTATTACCCACAAGGTAATGGATTAGCCAAATCAACAAACAAAAACCTTATCACGATCATCAAGCGGACTATAGACAAAAATCATAGGAATTGGCACAAGGAATTTACATTTTCTCTTTGGGCAAATAGAATAACACAAAAGGCCTCAATTGGTTCTTCTCCTTTTTCTTTAGTTTATGGAAAATAAACAGTTCTCCCCACAAACATAGAAATCCCATCTCTCACCTTAGTGCAATTTATTAATGAAAGTCCTTCCTCTTCTCTTCGAGAAAGACAATTTTAGATCCTTAAGCTTGAAGAAGAAAGAGAAAAAGCTAAAGCCACCCATTCCCATCACCAACAATTAGTCAAAGGCTCTTTTGATACAACCTCTACTAGTCATAAAACCTTTGAAGTAGGAGATCTAGTTTTGAAATGGGGCAAACCATAGGAGGAAAAGGGAAAAAACACCAAATTCCAAAGGATATGGCTTGGACCATTCCAAATCATTGAGAAAATTGGTCCATCAACATTTATTTTACAAGACTTGTGAGGTAGAATAGATTCTTTGCCCGTTAATGGGCAAATTTTCAAAAAATAATTTTCCTAGAAAACAAGATCTTCTAATATTGTACCATATTGTCTTTGAGATTCTTAGGAAAATAAAAGTTAAATAGTATTTACTTTTGGCTTCTCAAAATAAAGTCTCTTGGAATATTTCGATTTTTTGCTTCTATAAATAGGAAAAGTTAAAGAAATAATTATAGCATTTGAGTATCATGTTAGGGAGGAGTGATTTTACTCCTAGTGCATGTTATGATGATCCAAATGTATGTAGGGATGCAACAAAATAAAAATATAAACATAAACATAGATTTTAAGAAGAAATAAAACTTCATGTCATTAATATCAAAGAATTGAAATATGCTTACATATAAAATGGAAACAAACTAGCTCGGGCAATGGTAGCTTTTTCTAATAATGTATATTTTTTTATGTATTAATATATGTGTAATATTTGTATTTATAGATAATAATATATTAATGATAAACCTAATTTTATTATTTCAGATATTAGTTAATATTATATGGTGGAATTATTTTTTAATATGTTAATTTTTATTTAAAAATATAGATTCTTAGTACTTATTATTTTAATTAATTATATTTTTTAATATTTGTATTCTTAATATAAAATTTATTATTGCATTATTATTGTAATATTCAAAGAAACCAAACCTTTTTTATACAAAGTCTTCAATCACTTACAGCAAAGAGTTGTTTACTTCCATCTTTATAAGATAAGTATGTACCTTGGTTATTTTTAATTAAATCTTAATTTAAAACTCAAAACCTAAATTTGGAACTAATTTCGCTATTTTTAATAAAACCTTAATTTAAAACTCAAAACCTTAATTTGAAACACATTCTTGCACTATCTTAGTTATTCTTTAACAAGTGGATTTCATTGCAATTCTATTACATTGCAATTTTCCAAGAAGAGTTGCAGCCTATGTTGGCCAAACTCTCATAGGCAGCTTCACCTCAATCAAAAACTCAAAACCTAGATTTGAAACTCGTTCCTACACTATCTGAGTTATTCTTTAACAATTGTACTGCATTGCAATTCTATTGTATTAAAATTTTGCAAAAAGAGTTGTAGTGTATATTAACTAAATTCTCATAACAAACTTCAACCAAAACCATTTGGAAGAACATAAGACCATTGTTACATGTGGTCATAAGCATATTAAACTTTCTTTTATTAAGACTATTTTAAATTTATTTTATTAATAATAAAAATAATAGTTTTATAAACTTTATTTAAAGCTTATTGTAGTTTTAATATTTGTATTTCTAAGTAAAATTACATTAATATTAATAATAGTAAAAAGGATGTATTTTTAATATTAAACTAAATTTTATAAAATGTGTATAAAGTTTGAAAAATACAACTTTCACTTATATTTACATATTCAACAAAAAGAGATGAACGCATGTTAATTGTGAATATTGTGTCATAATTAAATTAAAACATAATATAATTTTAATTACTCTAGTGTAGCTTTCATCATATTGAACACTAAATTCTTCATTGTATCAACAAATCAGGATTTAAATAATTCACTTTATCTTAAGAAAATAGTTATGCCACGTAGGCTAGATGGGAATATTACAAATGGAACATGTGTTAGAATTATTTCTTACTTTACAGTTGATCGGTAGTTGTTAGATGTTATTGAAATATTCTCTCAGCATTTATCTCTGATTTTTGAATAATTTGGATCCACCAAGTATTATTACTAGGGAATAAAAATTAAAAAAATATTTTTCTCTGTGTTGAATTTTTCCAATTTGATATGTATGTATGTATAAAATTGAATAAATTCTAAAGAGAAAATACAAATAATATAAATCCATAGTTAGGATACAAAAAATTGATTGTATCCCAATGATGTCCTCAAGATAAAATTGTATAAATCCACATTTGCAAACAAATATGACATTTTCATTAAATCTAAGGGTTGTTACTAAATAATTTCATAGGTTAAGTGAGGGATTTTTGTTAAAAATCTTTTTCCTATACATCTTATATTAATGGTTCATGGAATACTTGGAATATTACAACATTTCTTCTATTTTTATATTTTGAATAGTATATTATCATCAAACATTTTAGACTAATTAAACTCGATCTCCCAAATAATTTTAGAGAAATGAAGATCCTTCAAAGAATGTAGGATTTATGTAATGTATGTTTACTTATCAAGCATGTCAAAAATACATTTTAAATCAATGGAAAAAGAAGAAATATCCATGAAGACTCACACATTAATCCACTTTAATATGTATGGATTTATGTCTCTCATTCTTCGAAATCTAACATGTATTATTATAATTTCGTTGATAATTTGCAATAAAAAAGAACAAATATATGTTTATGAAAAATATGGATGAAGCATTGTGTAATGTCACAATGTTTTATCTCCATGTTTGAAAAATAGATAGGGTAGAGGATTATTTACTTTTCAAAATAAATGGAGGCAGCTAAATCCCTTGAACTTTAACTCTTTTCGCAGTGATCCATGGATGAGAAGACAATTGAAAATGGCTTACAATCAGTATAAAAATGGAGTTGTATAAATAAAGAACAATTATATCATTGAGGCTACTAAGTATAGGATAAATGACCTATATTTTCCCAAGTGTCTTAGGCATAATCCTATAAAACCAAAATTTATATTTTGAAGAGTTTTTTGTCAAATATGTTTAAAGAAAAAAAAACTGAAAGAGGAATTCATTTGTATGAAACAAAATGTATCACATTTCTCTGTATTTCAGCGTCTAGTATATATTCATGTTCGTATGAAAAAGAGGATAACTAGGATTCAAGAAAAAAAAATCATTGTAGTGAATCAATATGTGAATTTTTATTAGGATGCATGTTCCTCAAGTTCACAATAAATTCCTTTAGTTACTCAAGGGAGTGAGAAGGATGTTTTCCAAAAATATGATATCGATGTAAAATATGGGCTAGATATAAAACCACAAAAGGAAAGTTGAGTAAACATTACATATTTACCCTTTCATCCTGGAAGATTTAAATATGGATGTAATTATTGATGAAGTTAAGTATGCCTCCTAAGATATATTCTAACCATATTCAATGGAATTCTTCCATCGGTGAGAATTCAATTTTTTTCAAAGGTGGTGTATTGTGATTCCTTAATGTGGAGTAGTGTTTGGGATATGGTTCTTTTCATGCCATTATGGATTTATTTCGAAATTATGGTGGCTAAATTTTTTCAAAAGAAAGTGCAATGGATATTTAGAGGGAGAATACTCTTTTTGCTAAACTTATTTTCATCGTTGAGAAGAAGCTTTCTTATTTGTATCAAGGTGTTTACACTATGATATTGGTAAAATTTGTGTTATGTGGATTGAACCAGGAAATATTAATCCTTTTGATATAACATAATTTATTTTGGTTTCTCAACATTTAGATTTCTTACTATAAATGGATGATTGGCGATGATATATGTGCAGAGGTGTCTTGTGGCACTAAAATCATCTAGATTTTAGAAGATATCATATGTTAAATTATCATCTACATTACATCCATGACGTTGATGATAGGATCTTAACATGCACTAGGATAAGTGGACTTCCCACTAGGACCATCACAAGGACACAACATAGTCTAGGATGTTGAGTGGCTCTATTGAGGGATTCTTGCTTGTAGAGTGTAATACATGGATTTTGTTTTAAATTACGATATGCTGAGGAGCACTAAAGCTTGGATCCTTTTTATAGAGATAACAAAACCATGTAATGAGGAGTGATTGAAATGTGGAACCTTAGCTTGGAGACCCCACCACTTTGGAGGTGGATTCCAAGCACCACATTATGCTTGTATATATTCAATAAATTACTATTGATGTGGATATACCCTAATAGCTTATATTAGGTTTTTGTGCACTTGGTCCATTTTATATTGTTGGGATAACTCACCTATCTTATAAATTGAGGAGAGTGTCCCCATTCTTGCAACTTTATCACTATAGAATCCATGTATTATTGCTGTAATCATATTGTCATAATTTTATTTTGTGATGCAAGGGTTAAACATTGTCTAGACGATGGTCACTAAGGGTTGCATGAGATAAAGTTAAGAAAAGTATTGTAACACTAGCATTGACATATTGCATGACCTAATATTTGTGAGACAAATCCTTAGAAAATAACTCCAACATTTGATGCCAATGAAGATTGTGTCATACATGTTAAATATCTTTTAGGACCTATTTTATGAAATAAAACATTCCAACTGTGAAATTATTTATTTGATGCTATCTTTTAGTGGAGCCTTTGAAGGTCCTAGGATATCTTAGCGAGATTCCTTGATAGCCTACAATATTGTTGGCTAGAAATTGCACATGGTAGATGGTCTAACTAGGACGTGGAAGGACCTACTGTCTTTGCTAGGGTGCACTAAAAAGAAATGTTGTAATAACTTAGAATGTCTAAGACATTTTTTTTATCTTAATTTATGGCGTAATGTGAATTCTACCCTTGTTGTCTAAAATTGTGTGTTTCATTTCTAACGATTCCACCTATTTTCTTATTTATAGTAGAAAAATAGTGTATTATGAAATTGAGAGTGATGTGAGCGAGGGTCGTAACAAACTCTCCATATCAGCGTCCAACATCACACAAAATCTTAATATTTATTGTATTAACCATGTAAATCAATTACCATGTTGAACAACAATTATGTCATGATCACATTCATTCATTTGTAACTTTTACGAGTTAACGTAGAACAAAATGTTTTGAAGGATTTAAATTCATATTTCACTATATATTGCAAATAATAGTATCTATTTTGAGAGATTTTTGGATGTCTATCACTTCTTAAGGAAGAATTAGTAACCTAAAATACTTCGAAAATCCCAATATTAGAATTTTTCTTCTTTTCATCCAACTTTTTGATGTAGAATTTGTGGACGTTACACCAAATAACCTTGTAGTGTTTTAATTGTGTAATGTCATGCATATAAAAAAATCATTCTCAGTTCATAAAAATATTTATACCTATAATTTATGGAAATTAAAAAAAAATAGATGATACAAATCAATATAATATTAAAAAATAAATAAATAGTATGGGTGGACATGATACCCTTTTTATGTTTTAAACTATTTTATAAATCAATTTTTTTCTCATTATTATTGGTGTGTACCTCATGTTCAACTTCATTGACTAATGTAGTCACACCATGTCATGATAATTTACCATAAATTTATTTTTTCCATCATTCAATCCATTCCATCATCCAATCAATGTTTTTTTTAATGTATAAATGCAATGCGTCCTATTGTCATCCAAATATACTAAAATAAACAATTAACATATAATTAGTTACTAGAGTATATCTTCATAATAATGGATTATGTAGAAAGACTAAAAATTAAATAAGTACGATATAACTAAAAAATGTCCAATGCATTTTAAGTCTCCACCATGTGGTTGCATGTCACATTTCTCATTCCATATTTACCCAATAGGGGATCCCCTTAAGATGGTGGATATTTCAATCACGAATTAAGAACCAAATAGACATGCAAGTAATTCATATTGATAGCCACCCATTGGCATTGAAAAAACATCATGAAGTGAGGCTCACGGAGGTTCCTGCTACTAACTCGACCTTAATTATAATTAAGGATGGTTGTCTTGATACCCTCGAGCCATGTAAGAACATGTGAATTTATGTTAATTGATGAGGTGATTTTTTATTACTTTCAACAAGATGATGGGAGTGGGAGTAGCTGCATTGGTTCAGGCATGGGACCTAGGGCTTTACGTGCTCAAACTGGGGATCAACTGATAATTAATATGGGAAATACTAAATTGTATAAGATATAAGGTGATTCTAGGATCATTCCAACCTTTTCCAGTCAAAGGACTCATTTGACTCTTTAAAAGAAGTTTCCTTTTGGTTTTACAATACTAGGTGGTAGAAAAAATAGTGCTCTTGGTCAAATGATACACACTAGAGAAACAACGAGATGTACTAGGAAATATTTTTCACAGAGGGATATGTCAATGGTTTATACATCACTAAGCTAAGTTCACTATATATGTCTTGATATCATCATATATGTATTCATCTTGATGGGGGTTAAGAACTACCATAGTTCACCAATATTGGACTTATTCTTAATTAATCATGGACATTGGATCTTTATTTTCTTGATTGATATTACGATTGTTTACAAGGTTTAGGTTTAGTCCAGGGTTTATGTCTTGATGATGCGGCAAATTTTGTTAGTGGGTGGACTAGAATACATAGATCCATCTAGCATTAATTGGTTGTCCTCATTTTATAAGGACCTTGAGTTTCTGGTGTTTTGATGGAGGGTTTGGTGTGTTTATCGACTTAGGTTGTGAATGTTAGCCCTAACCACTTATATATGTCTATGATGTACATATTTGGGTTATGGGGGTATTCTATCTGGGTGTATTGATTTATTTTATGGAAATAGTTGTTTGGTTTGTAAGAATTACTTTTATATACTTTGGAGTGCAATGCTTTATCAATGAGGTAGGGCTAGAAATGGAACTATAGATAGGGCTCAACAAGGATGACACCTTGTGGGATATTCGGGCATGGTGAGACCCTCTACCCCATTCTAGCCCACACCGTTAGTATTTAGGACTTATTTCCTTGCAATACAACCTTATTAGGCAGTTTTGACATATCACCCAACCTATGGAGAAACTGAACAAAGACTGACATGAAGACAAGAATACGATAGTTAATGTCATGAATGAGTTGTAAAGAAACCATTCACATATACTTAGCAAAAAAATCCATAGTGAATAACGTTGTTCACATTGTCGAAGTGCAGGCAGGGCTCATTACCAATTTGGAATTTGGCTCCCCTTGCATCGATAGTTTTCTGGCTTGTCACAATCAGGGGGCATCGAAAACAGAAGCTTTCAAAGTGTTGAAGCTTGTTGAACCAATGATCTCACAGCATCGATCACAAGAAGAAGACTGCTCTGGACTCTCTGCAATGTAGATCTCTGGATATTTGGCTTTGTAGCACTTTGGCTACATCGCTCCAGTTATGTGGCTCTACCTGACCCTTTGGTTCTTTGACTCACCTTGTCACACTGCCTTGATCAAAATCTGTGGCTCTGCGGCTTTACGGCGCTCTGGTTTTCATCCGCTCTAGCTTTCAAGCTTCTCTGAGTAACTTGCAGGCACAGTGTAGCTATATCTATTTTTTGTCTGGCCCTCTCGTTCTGCGGCTCTCCATCGGGTGCAGCCTCCTCCTTGGCTCTCTGGCACTCAAGCTCTCGGGCACTCTAGCCTCAGCTCTTTGCATTCGTCGTGTTTTATAACACATTTTTGGGACAAGGCCACTTAAAATGTGGAGTTTGTTGGTTTAGAATAGAAGCTATTTGAACGGAAGGTTCGGTTGGTGCAACAAAACCACAAAAGTGGCCTTTTTAGTTCAAAATCAAAATACGCAGAAACATTGGAAAATTTGAAAAACTGGACTTCAAATTTTATGAAATCGGGACTATAAATCCATCACATCTGGCCCTTTATCGTAAATCACTATCGCTGATGTCAATGGCCCTATATATTAGTAGATCGTCAATCGCTGATCATCGATATGTCAATTTGTCGATCGCTGATACACCGATCAGATCTGGACCATTGATCTGTTCCTTGATCAGACGGTCTAGATTGCATCACATGTCGATATCGCATCATCCCTTGGTATTTGGAATCACCGATCTCTGATATGCCGATCGTCGATATGTCGATTGTCGATCGTCGATAAGTCGATTAAATTTGGACCGTTGATCTGACTTCTGATCCGACGGCTAAGATTACATGTCACAGATCGCTATTGCATATCACATTTGCTGCGGCTTGGGGGTTCTTCCCTTGTCATATGCCAATGTTGGTCTTTGATTGGCCGATCATTCTGATCGCCGATATCGCAATCACAAGTCGGCTCTGCCTGGGTCCCAATATCGTGTGCCTGCCTTCCTCCGACCCGATATATTGGAGATCACTGATGGGGGTTCTAAAGGCTCAACCTTAAGTCTACCCTTTGACTTCTCTGATTGTGATTTTCCATTTAAAGGCTAAAAACTTATTTTTTAGGGAAAAGGCCTCATTTTCCAAAGGAACAAGGGAATCTTCTTTCTGCTATAACTTCATCATCCAGACTCAGATTGGAATGTCGTTCACACTATTGGAATCAAGATGATGAGATCTACGCTCTGGTCCTAGGTTGACATTATTATGAACACTTTGATTTTCGAGTGTTCATAAGCCCTCGTTGTCCTGTGTGTCTTTCTGGAGCCACCTGGATCATTTATTTCTAAACGAGCTTTATTACAAGTGACAAAAATGTCATGTCACACAAAAACTTATTTAACTATTACAATCACAGCCTATACAATGCGATTAATTAATTAACTTAATTAAAATGAATTTAAGTGTGATTAGACTGTGTGCTCAAATAATTAACTTATTTGTAACTAAAGTAACTTTAATTAACTCTAATTTTGGCCATTATTATGTTGTTTGGTCAAATGTTTAAGCTTAACTTAACTAACTTTATTTATCCAAGTCTAATCATGCTTAATTGGTGTGATTAAACCAATTAATCCACCTATCTACCTCTAATGTGTCATTTTAATTAGTTGCACATTGTTTAAACTTTCTAAAGGTACTTCTCATGCATTATTTTTTATTTTTTGAAATGCAGTGACATTTAAATTTGCTCATCTATCGAATGTATTTTCATTTTTTCTCATATATTTTTTATTTCTTTCATTTTTCACACACACACACACACATCTTTTTTTCTTTTTGTGTCCCCTTTCTTTTATTTTCTATTTTTTTTTTGCGCGTGGTTCATGGACACCTTCGGTCAACGGGTGGTGCTACGTCCACTGGAAAAATTTGGGCTTGATGCCCCGTGGCCTACTGCAAAACCTGACCCCAAAAGCTTTTAGGAATTGATCCTGTGACCTCCCATCTGTCAAGGCCCCGTCTTGACCGATTGGGCTAACCCTTGGGGCTATTTTCTTTTCTATTTTTTCTTTTTTCTTTTTCTTGGAAATAATTAACAGGATGAAATATTATTTACAATATGTCATATCAAAACCAACAGATAATCATCAATTTATCCTATAAATTATAGGACCCTCACAAAAATATCATGGAAAATTAGCCCATCTACGAATATTAGCCCCTAAAATTTTAAATGCTACTCGAGCTAGCCTACTCTTACCTAGCCTAGCCAATTTTAACTTAACATAATTTAGCCTAGCCAAGTCTAACTTGGCCTACTCTATCTTAACCTACAATAACATAGCTTAGCATACCTCTAGCTTACTCTACTCTACCCTACCTTATCCTATCCTATTTTGGTAAAGTTTATCCTACTATAGCCTAGCTAAGCTTAGCCAAACATAGCTTAGAGAAGTTTAGTTAATTCTAGTTTAGCCTAGCCTAACAAAATGTATCCTACTCTATCCTTACATATCCTGCTCTAACATAACCTAGCCTAGCTTAGCCTACTCTATCCTAGCTTATTGTAGCATATTGTAGCCTACAATATCATATCCTACCCTACCCTACTCTAGCCTACTCTATCCTATCATTCTCTAGTCTACTGTAGCCTACTCTACCCTAGGCTAGCCAACCTACCCTACTTTATCATAACCTAGCCTACCCTACTTTATCATAGGCTACCCTAGGCTAGCCTACTATACTCTAGCATACTCTATCCTAGTTTAGGATATTCTATCCTACTCTAGGCTACTCTATCCTAACCTAGTCTACCCTAGCCTAACCTACTATGTTAAACCTGCTCTAGCTCAACATATTTTTACCTAGCCCAAGTTATTAAACCTAGCCTACTCTATCATACCCTTCCCTAATCTAGCCTAATGATCCTAGATTAACCACTATATCTTATCCTAATTCACTTTATCTTACCCTACTCTACACTTATCAAACCTACTATAGCCTAATCTATTTTAGGCTACTTTATCCTACTCACCTAACATAATCTAACCTACTCTAATCTAGCATAGTTTAACCTAATCTAGCCTACGATATCCTAGTATGTTCTAACCTACTGTAGCACATCCTAGTTTAGCCCATTTTAGGCTAGATTACTCTAAACTAAGCTTCTATAGATTATGTTATCTTAGTGTAGATTACTTTAGCCTAACTTACCCTAGCATAGTCTAGCCTAAACTATAATAGCCTAGCTTAGCTTAGCTTACCCTGCTCTAGCCTAACTTACTTTAGCCTAGCTTAGCCTACTCTAGCATAACCTAATATAGCTTAAACTACTCTAGCTTAGTCTAAACTCTTCTATCCTAACCTTTCTTAACCTACTCTAGCCTATCCTAAACTATTCTAGCCTAGCCTATCTACTCTAGCATACCCTAGGCTACTCTATCTCAGCCTAATCTACCCTAGCTTAGCCTAATTTAGCTTAACCTACTATAGCCTAGCCTAGCCTTCTCTAGCCCAAACTACTCTAGCCTAGAATACTCTAACCTAGTCTACTTTAGTTTAACCTACTATATCCTAGCCTAGCCTAGTCTACCTTAGCCTACTTTAGTCTAGTCTATCCTCGCCTACTCTAGATTTTCCAACTATAGTCTAGCTTAGCCTAGTCTATCCTACTCCATCCTAGCCTATCCTAACCTAGTCTAACTTGGCCTAGGTTAGCCTATCCTTTTGTAGCCTACTTTAGCTTGGCATAGTGATTTAGGATATTTTAAATTGACTTTCCTTGTCACAAATGTTCAAGCGTGAATGAGAAAACTCAAATCAAAAATTAACTTAAATCAAGTAGGAAATATTTAAATGGAGTTGCAATTAAATCCAAATATAGAAAATTGAGAAGAGAAACACAATAACCAATTGATAATGCAGTTCATCCAGTGTGGACTACGTCTCCATGTCCTTCCTCCAAGAGAGTGGCCTCCATATTATTCTCCCAAAAATTACGATTACAATAAGAAGAAATGCCTCCAAGCCTATTACAAAACTGATCTTTTTTCTACTAAACTAATCTTTTTTCTACAATGGAGTGGCCTACAAAATTCCACCAAAAACCTCCTTTGGTTGCTAAAAAATCAAGCTCCAAAAGCCTGTTACATACAAAAATGCATAAGGCCAAAGACAAGGCTTAAACACTCTTGACACTTTAAAACATTATAGCCACTACAATGTCACTCAATGTAAAATATATTTTGTTTATGTAACTTTGGGGGTCTGCAACTCCAGGGTTAAGCCCGCAGAGGTTGTGCCAACTCATTATAAAAATTAGCATATATTTAAAATATTGTTGTAACCATATGGTTAAAGCTCATTGATTTATTATAATAATAACATTCTATATTAACGTTACACCAAACAATATCTCGAACAATAATATTCCATCCATGTGAATATTGTTACCTTGCCATCCAATTACATAAGTGGCATTATATGTATTCATCTGAAGCAATTATAACAATAAAAAATGTAACATATCTATTAGGTTTGCATGCACATTCATTGTAATGATTTTTTGTATGGCAATCTACACATATATATTAACACCAATCTAAGTCATATATTACGTAGGGCGCTCAATATTAATATAGAACGAACCATACTATACCATTCATATAAGACCAATGTATTTAACCACCCACATCATCATCCAATCCCATGGATATGTAGCAGTGTATGCGATAGAGTTGTCAGCCTTCATTGGTGAATATTTATCACACTTTACTTTGGTGGAGCCACTAGGTTTGGTGGGCTTTTCCTTGCCTCTTTTTTTCCATACGTGACATTCAAAACATATACATATGTTTTATCATCCATATATTACACCTGCTAGTTGTGGCTTGGTCGTTAATTCATTACATTGTTTTTCCATAATTCATGGGTTCAAACCTGCCAATGTCAACCATTTGAGTGAATCAAAGTTTTTGGTGTTCAGAGGTGCCATGTGGCAGTCTCCAATTGGGCCATGTGGTAGCCTCCCATTGTAGGTCCACCTAATCTGCCAACTAAGTTTCCATGTGTTTCCACTTGCACTTTTCGCATCAACTGCTGACTCAACCCATGTGTCATCCAGACTATACCATGTGTTATTTCCAAGATTTGCCACGTCACCCTTTGAATTTGACTTTTTTCCCATTGGTCAAAATCTTCAAACTGCCATACCCTTCGCATATGGGCTATAATCAATGTGATTCAAGTTTTGTTGCAATTTTCTTTTAAAGCTTTTCAACATGGCGCTATTTCCATTAGCTTTCAGGAATTTTGAATTTTAGGCCTTTTTAAGATCCTCTTGGATCAATCCTCCCCACTGAGAGGCTTTTGGATCTTTAAAAGGTTATCAATCAAACACTAAGCATGGGATCTGCCTCCCCGCATTTTTGGTATATGTCCACCCTATACTAATTATTTGGCTCAACATAAAAGGTTGCATAACAATAATGACAACTGAAACCATAATGTTAGCCTTTTACACTTTCCCACACCCTTTTATATGTGTTACTTCAACCACTTTCCATGTAAAACACATTAGCAACATTAATAAATACAAATATACTAATTAAACAAACTAAGATGTTTGATCCTCTTGATAGGTTCCCACGAAAATTCCCATGCTCCTAAACAACTTGTTTGTTCACTTTTGTAGATATGAGTGAAAAAATCTTACTCACTTTCACAAGTCTTTTTAAATGCCCTATAGTTAGCAGCAAAGAATCATCCTTCATTTGATGAGCTCGGATGATATAATCTATTCCTTCCTTGAAAAGGTGATACTTGTTTTCCTTTATATAGTAGATAACCTTCTTGTCCAACAAGTAAGCACTTCTAAGCATAATTCCACAAATATCCAGTGGAACTACATCTAGTTCAACTTCATCCACAAATATAGATGTAATATAAAACCTAATCTTATAGTTCTCACTTACCTATAGCTTAGTTTTGTTACACACCCATCTAAGAAAATAAGGTTTAGGATGCAGCGTTGCTTCCAAATTAATTTTTTGAACAAATGCCTCAGATATTATATTGGCTTGAGAACCAGTTTAAAACAAAGTATCTACTTTTACATGGTTGGCTAACACCCTTATGTGAAAGAGTTCATTCGTCTTTCTTGCATAAATAAATGACAAAATAGAAGAACCAAAACCAACATGTGAAGACAATATACATTTCAAACCCATAATCGCGAATTATACCTCATCGATAGTGTCTAATCCCAAATCGTGCTATACTATTTCTGTTAGGTCCCTATAATACTAGTGATTACCCCATTACTATTGTAGTTGTATCCCTTATTAATATTGTTGTGCCCCTATTGTCCCCATATTCTTATTACTGTGCCCCATAGAATCCCTCTATTGTTATTTTGTGGCTTTATATTATTATTGTTAGGTCGGCTGGGTTATATTGTGACTCCTTAGACTCCTATATATAGAAAGGAGGTTTTGTCATTTGAATCATCGAAGAATTTTTCATTTGTGTAATGTAAAGGAGGTTTCCCCCTCGAAGAAGTTGAATTCTAAGGCGTTGATCTCTCTTTTCTATCATTTTGTGAGCTGGTTTCATAACATTTGGGTCATCCTGGCATTTTCGCTATAACTTTTTTCTTTTTTCTTGTGATTTTTCAGAACCGAAAAAAAACCCATTTGAGATGAAATTGCACTGAACCTTGGATTTGAATTTCAGAGCTTTTCATGCTATATTTGCAGAGATATGATCTGAGGAAGTTGGTCTTTTTGTAGACTCTTGAATTACATTCGAAACAGGTGACCTGCGGAAAATAGCCATAACTTTCTCTTTGAGCATCAGATTGAAATTTTGTAAGAAGGTACAAAAGGAGGATGGACTGTAGTTTCTTGTATATATTTTTTAGTGCCAAAGGTTGAAATAGGGACACGTAGCACTTCATACAGGTTTGCTCTTCTCGAAAGGTCTATAATCAGGTCACCTTGGGAGATTGTGCATAACTCTTTCCTAGAGAATCCAATTTGGATCAGACTGGTGGCATTGGAAAGAGGACACAGAGGTTTACTACATGTTGCAATTTTAGAACTGGATGATCCGAAATTACATAGATACATCAGATTCAATATCAAGCTCCTACAAAGTGAAAAAAGGTGTGTAATTTATTTTTTTTAATTTTTGCATAAGCCTAGTTTGAAAAATTAGTTTGAAGGAATTCAAAGGGCATAGTAAAGCATTATTAATTGGTAATTGATGCCCCAAGGAAAGAAAATTCAAACACCTAGTAAGAAATTTGAAAGCTATAGCATGACTCATGAAGAAGAGGAAGAAATGCAACATGATATATCAAAATTATGAGACCAAGTGCAACAAGTGTCACTTGCACAAAATGTAACATAATCTAAGATGAAAGATGTAGAAGCTAAGATGGATGGTTTAAAGAAAG
>APFE031024088.1:0-10015 GCA_000404065.3 Pinus taeda | reverse complement strand
CTGTTGTTTTTAATTATGAATTTCAATGAGTATGTACAATGTAGATTTTAATTTGTATATTATGAGTTTACTTTTGTTTAAAGTTGCATAAGCATATTTTAGTGTTTTCCTTTATTGACGTGAAATTGTATGTTGTGTATTTAGTTGAGTTTGTATATTGTATGTTTCTTTATTTCAACTTGTACTTTGCATGTTTCTTTATTTGAAATTGAATATATATATATATATATGTGTGTGTGTGTGTGTGTGTGTGTGTGTGTGTGTATTATATGTGACTTGAAATTGTAATAGTATGTTTGTTGTATTGAATTGTGATTGTAATTAATTTTAGAACGCAAATAGTGCACAAGTTTTACTTTGTATATTGTGTGTTAGCTTATTTAATGTTGTGATGGCATGTTTGAATGTCTCTCTTTGAATTGACTTGACATTGACATTGTATGATGCATATTTCCTTATTTGGAATTGTATATTATGTGTTTTTGTATTTGAATTCGTATTTGGTGTTTGATATTTAAGAATTTAAAATTGTATTTAAATTTGTATTCTAGGCATTGTCTGAAATTTCATATACATGAGAGAACATGTTTTTTCAAAGTTTTGTATGTGTAGGTGGTTTTGTCAATGTTTGTGAATGTATGTGTTTAAATTTTATATTCCACTGCATGTATATACTTGGTAAAATAGTAGGATACATATTTACTTATTCGAGTTTCTATATATATGTTTATGTATTTATGTTGATATTTTGAATTCAAATTGTGTACCATATTTGTTTATTCATTTTAAATTGTGAAATCGTGTGTTTAGTTGAATTGCATGTATATGTGAGTGGTTTTGACCGTGTGTTTTGTTGAATTGTGTATTTACTTGTTTGAATTGCTTATATATGAATAGTTGTATGAATGTTTATTTATGAATATATGTATGTAATTTGAAATTGTAATCACGTGTTTGTTGTTTTTAATTATGAATTTCAATGTGTATGTATAATGTAGATTTTAATTTGTATATTATGAGTTTACTTTTGTTTAAAGCTGCATAAGCATATTTTAATGTTTTCCTTTATTGACGTGAAATTGTATGTTGTGTGTTTAGTTGAGTTTGTATATTTTATGTTTCTTTATTTCAACTTGTACTTTGTATGTTTCTTTATTTGAAATTGATTAAGTATGTTTACTAAGTATTAAAATTGAAATTTATTAAGTATGTTTAATTATAATGAGATTTCTATTTTTTATTTCTCTTCTTTAATTTTATTTGGTTAAAATATATTTCAATCATTTTGAGAATGTATAAATTTAATTAAAAATCACCATATAAATACTAATCTTATTTAATAATTTTATTTTATTTTTGAATTAAATTTTCAACATTATTATTATTATTCTTATTATTTATTTATTTTTCTTCGTATTTGTCATTTTCCATCTAAAGATTAGTAAGTTAATTTGAAAATTTGCAACAAAACATAAATATTTTGATAATATAACGTTTTAACATAAAAAAAAACATAATTAGTAACTATTTTTAATAAATATTACTACCATAGCAATAATAATGGGATTAATGCAAATTTTTATTATAATTTATTTTCATTAATGTTAACAAATTAATATGTTTTTAAAAAATATCCATTAACATCATTAATCATTTAAAATATTAAATCAATATAATAACTATAGTTAATAAATATTTCTACCACACCAATAATATTTTGATTGATGCAAAATTTTATAACAATTTATTTTCATTAATGTTAATAAATTAATATGTTTTTAAAAAACATCCATTAACATCGTTAATCGTTTAACATATTAAATCAATATAATTAAATAATATCTGCATGTTGATAAGTAAAAGATCCCATATAAAAGTTTTTGCCGCATATAAGTTTACACATTCACGTGGTTGACCGTGTTAGTAGAGATTATAATCTTGAAGCAAAGAGGAGTTTTTTTAATTGTTAATGAGAATTAGCATAACACATATTTAAAAATAAACATATTTTGACATTTTAAAATAGAATATTTCAAGCAAATGAAGATGAATCAATCACTATATTATTCTATAAGAAAATATTAACTCAATGAAACATTTTCATGAATAAATTGATGTATTAATGTTAAGTCTCCTTGTTTGTTTGGGAAAATCCCATAGGTTGAGTTAAGGAAATATGGAAAATATGATTTAACCAATAGGAGAACCTTTAGGGAACCTATTAGATCCATGCATATGCCTGTATCTAAACTACTCAACTTGTTGTAAGTCTTCTTATGTGTTAGCACTTGTCGAGTCTACTAGAGAAGCGAAAAGGGTAAAATATTAAGCGAGCAAATCAATATCAAAGGTCCTAAAAAAACTTCTTTTAAGGGGAAACATATTCTTCTCTCAATAAGCCAGGATCCCTCATCTGGTCATTGAAAAAATAAGTGCCAATGCACAATCTATTAAGCTTCTAGTGTAGGGAGGTGAAGCTAGTGACTTCACCATGGTATTATCCAGGCTTGCTGGTAGCGAAGAAACTTTTGTGCTCTTGAAGTGAATTCATCAGGGTACTATCTAGGCCTGCTGGCAGCAGAGCAACATAAAACATGAAAAATCATCTTATGAAAATCATAATTTGTCGCGCACATTACCCTTCCTTATATTGAAATAATTGTGATATGGTGTATGTTTTATCTATCTTCCAACCAAGCTAAGAAAATTGAGATGCTATGTGTCAAACTGGGTCGAAGAGGGGAGGTTTGTGGTTTAGAGTTTAGAATTTAGGGTTTGTGGTTTAGGGTTTAGAATTTAGGGTTGAGGATTTAGGGTTTGTGGTTTAGGGTTTAGGGTTAAGCATTTGCAGTTTAAGCTTTAGGGACTATGCTTTAGGGTTTAGGGTTTATAACACTTTATAAAATGCTTAGGGCTTATGGTCTTCCCTTATTATAGATATTGGTAAAATTCTTAGTGTTTATGGCTTAGGGATTAAGGTTTGGGGTTTAGGGTTTAGGATTTAGGGTTTAGCATTTTAGTAAATTCTTTTAATAAGAACTTAAATAAAAGTTACAAATAGTTTTTAAAATGTTATAAAATTCTTAGGCTTTAGAGTTTAAGGTTTAGGTTTTATAACAATTTAGTAAATGTTTTTAATATACATTTAAATAAAAGTTACAAAACACTCTTTAAAATGTTATAAATTAATAAGGGTTTAGGTTTTAGGGTTTAGGTTTAACGGATTAAGGTTTAAAATTTATAACACTTCACTAAATTCTATTAATAAACATGTAAAAAAAATTACATAGGGTTTAGGTTTTAGGGTATAAGGTATAGGGTTTAGGGTTTAGGGTTTAGGATTTAGGGTTTAAGGTTTAGGATGGGACCCAGCCCACAATCCAACATATAACTTGACACAAGTTTGTCCATCGCTATTGATGAATTCGGATTTTGTTGATGATTGGCTTTTGATTAATGTTATGATCAATGGATATTTATGTTGGTGGTTGCAATAATTTAATAAGGATCATAAATATGAAACTGGCCTATCCTCCTGCCTCGGTCCTCATTTCCTGCATGATGATTATGCAAAACCCTTTGCCATTTTGGTCATTTTCAACATTTCTTTCTGCTATGAGAGCTCTGCAAGGGTTTCTTTGGAGATGCTCTGTTTTGGTTTTGTTTACGAATGAGTGTGGTCCGTGAGCTTGCATGTGTTGTTGGCAGCTGCATTCCTTGCTGTATGGTCCTGTTATGCATTCTGGAGGTTAGTTTGCTCGTTTTCCTCTGCACAATGAGTTATTTCATCTGCTCGTACCTGGAATCAATTTCTGGTTTGGTTTGTCAGACTTTCAACCGTTCCCTTCTGTTGTTGGTTATTTTTGTTACTGCTTTGCTGCTAAAATCATTTTACTATTGTTCCCATGTGCATAGGTTACAGGCACAATGGTTCACTTGGCTATGTCTTTCAGGTATTTTTGTCTTCCTTGATTTATCTCTGCCTTCTCCTAGTTTAAAAACTAACGGTGTCTCCTCCTTTTGTCTCAGGTCATTTCCTGTGTTCTGTGGCTCTATAGGATGAGGGTTCTTGTTCAATCGCACTCCCAGGTGAGATTATGTTCTTCCCTTACTTGTATTGTGTCTTTTCTCATTCATTGTTATGCGTGTTGTGCTTGACACTCGCTTTTTCTGCTTTCACAAGTCAAGAATTTGACCTCGGGCGTGGATGGTTTCAATGCCTCGGTTTGTAAGCCCTGCGACGCCTTTCTGGTAGGCTCTGTCAGCACAGTTTCATTGAATTGTAGTTAGGGTTTGTAGTTTTCTAGTGGCCACGCCTCGGCATTCATTTGCTATATCTTGTTTGAGTCATTACACAACCTGGGCACATCTCTGTTTACAATTCTGGTTTGTAATTTGTGTGGGTTGAACTTATTGGTTAGGCTCGAGGGTTTCATGATGACAAACCCTTGACTAGGGTCTGCCCTGTCTCGCAGTCATTGTTTATTCTATTTTTTTTGACAATGTAATGCTGGACTCTTATATAATAACAATTATATGTTTTCTTTATCTCTATTCCATTTGGAAAAGAAAAAGAAATGGTATATAGCAGGTTGTAATGAATTACCTATGTTTGGGTTGTCCAATCGATACTCGGATTCGTTTTTCTTCATTCAATTGTTTCGCTGTGTGGACATTCTCCTGGCCGTGAGATTGTTTACTTGTTTGTCTATTCTGGTCTTGCGAACATGCATGCAATTGATAGTGCTTTGTTTCTTAAGGGAGGAAAAACATAAATTTGTAGGCCTGCACTTTGTTATTTCTAAATCCGTTAAACAATAGAGAAAATATAGCTGCACAGTATGTAGACAATAGTATAGATGGATGAAAGATAAATGTGTGCTCTGTCTCTTTTTATTATTTGTATCCGAAAATGCTGAACCTTTTCAATGATTTTCATTGTTACAGTTATATGCTTTGTCTACAGTTAATGGAATTGTGTTGTTACTTTTAGTTGTAGACCTTATAGTTACATAACTATTAAGTATTTGATTCTGCCTATATGGAAAGATTCTACGTTAGACACATTTGTATTTTTCCTTTTAGAATGACAAGACAATTATTAATTTGTTGTTAATTAAAGACAACAAATAAATGACCCTAACCGACCAAACTACCCTTGATTAATCCTGAAATTTAAAAATAAGACAAAATCCTACACCCTACTTTGACAAACTGAACATGAAGAAAACCAATATGCTAATTTGACATTCCACCCTAGCAGAGACCAACACCTGGTCATGGTGCCTTAGCTGGATGCTCCCGCATCAGGCTCCCGGGACAAAAAGAAATCATGACTCTGGTCCATGAGCTTCTCGACTAAAGAACCTGTCTACTCAATTTGTCTGGCATCAAGCCACGAACTGTCCTCAATAGGACAGGTCTTCCACTTGACCAAGTATTGTTGATACTTCTTCTACTGAGTTCGTTTGGCCACCTGAGTGTCAAGGATGGTCTCGATCTCGGGAGGCTGAAAGTAGGGCATCTATCTCAGCCAATTAAGTTTGTGAAAAAATAAACATAATAGTTGAATTGGGCTTGACACACCAACATTAAGGCCCCAAGTGATCTACAAAATATATGCCTTTATCATATTATCTAATGGGAGAATTATGAGTACTCATCAATATCGTTTTATAAAATCTGAGAAATATACCATTAAGTTTGTGAAAGAATAAGCATAATAGCTGAAATGTGCTTGACACACCAACATTAAGGCCGCAAGTGATGTACAAAATCTATGCCATTATGATATTATCTAATGGGAGAATTATCAGTATTCATGAATATCATTGCCATAGAGTAACTCCCATAAAATGCTCTTTCGATCAATGTCAATAGTCAAAATATCATCTACATAATACTCAACATTTTTTATATTCCCTTGTAATGGAATTTAATTTGAAGGAGCTACACTCGATTCACCTCTACCTTGACTGCGTTATGCCACTTTAAGTATATATAGGTTATAGTTAATGTGCTAAGTATTAAAGTTGATGTGTGTTGTGACTTTTTAGGAGTCACAATGTCTTTATCGTGACACTGTACTAGGGGAATAATTTCTAGAATTCATTGTGTTAAAGATAATCATGCACCATGGTTTACCTAATTTTAGGGTTTGTATGTTAAGGATTAAAATGTAATCATTGCCATTTTCTGTTAATGGCAATAGTTGTTAGAGGTGGCATTGTGGAATATTTGGTTTACCTTATTTAGAGATTGTATTGTAAGAATTATAAAGTAATCAATATCATTTTCTCTTAATGCTAATAGTGGTTAGAGGTGGAATTGTGGAAGAGTTTGTAATTCTCTAAGATTACTCGTGGTGATTGTAAAATAGGGGTTATATGCGTTATGGGACATCTTAGTTTCTTTGGCATTCATAATGCCTTTTGGTTAAGGGACACATATTGTATTAAAAAATTAGTGGATGTTAATATATAGCGCAATAAATATGAATATCTAATACTAACTTTATTATAATTAGAGAATTCAAAAATATATATATATATATTAATATATTTATTTTAAAATGAAAATATTATTGGGAAGCTCAGTGGATGCTTCCATATTATTTCCCTCATTGTTGTAATCATACAACTAATGGACCTTACAAAAATAAGCCCTCAAAGATTTAGTAACTAGGGCTAAGGTTTTGCAACACTCTCAAAAATATTGAAAAAATTAAGTTATCCATAAATTTCAGATAATTAATTTATTTGTATAATGTATAATGTATCATTCGTTAACTTTGTGCATTTTCATGCAAGCAATTCACATTTTTTTTTAATTTCATCAATAACTTTCTAAGGTTTCGTTAATAATTTTTGTAAGATTTTTTTGTTTTTAAATTTAACTGTTTTTTTATGATATTGGAGAATGGAGTTAGGGATCTGCTCTCTAAATTTAGCTGTTAACTTTTTGTATTTTAATAATTTAATAAATTTAAGTAATACTTTTCAAATTCAACAATTGGAGTTTGGTTAAATGTGACAGAAATATTCAAGAATGCAAATTATTTTCTTGTTTCTAAATATAATCATTATCGTTTTGCTTTTCTGAACTTTCAAAACTATAATTAATATTTTCTAAATTTAACCATTAGAACTAATAGCTATCATGTTTTTACTTTTAACTTTCACAAATGTGAGACAATTGCAAAATAAAAAATTAATTTTTAAACTAAAATATCCTCAACTATATTTAGAAATTTTTTACGGTTGGTATCTCATACAAGAATTTACAAAATATTCCAAAGCAAACTCATGAAGCAAACACATTATGTGAACATTACATGAGCTAGCCATAAATAATAAAAAGCGATTTGAAACCTTATTTAGTATTTATTGCTTATCCTCCTTTCAAAACCGTGCGCACTGGTTCTCAATATTAGAAAAAACCAACGCGGTTTTTAAATTTGAAATATACCCCATCTTCTAAACAGACGAATTTATCGAGAGTAGTGGGTACCTGTAATTTGTTACGATCTCTGACAATAAAGCGGCATATTCCACTCGAACAATGGCTGCTGCGTTTGTTTTATGTCAAGTTCGTTATATTCTCTGACAAAAGCAATGTTTGTCAGCGTATTATACTCCGGTATGTACGGGCGCGTGTTAGAACATAACCATGAAGCGGCATATTCCACTCAAACAATGGCTGCTGCGTTTCTTTTATGTCAAGTTTCTTAAATTCTCTGACAAAAGCACCATTTATCAGCGTATTACACTCTTTGTTATAAAACTTCACAATATCTAACTTTTTCCATCGCCTTGCTCTCATAATGTGTAAACTTTTTGATCTTTTTGCTTTGTTCTATTTGAAAACAGCTTTAGTTCTTTGTCATAAAGCCTCATCACATTTAATAGTTTTTCTAAGTCATTTTATAAAACATGAACTAATGTCCAAATGTCAATCTGTCAAAGTCTGTGAAGCTTCAAATCCATATCATTCCCTATTTCACACTAAGTTGTTTTTGAACTCTTTCAACATTGCATTTTCTTCTGAATTGATGAATCCTACTACCACTTTTAGAAGCTTTTGGACTCTTCCACATATCTTGACTATTCTCTTTTTACTGCACTTATCAATAGGGTAGAATTATCCTTTTACTGCACTTACTTATTTATCTAACCTCAATTTACTTATTTTAAATTATTTGCTTACATTTAAGTATTTCAAATTTTTATATAAACAATTTTGTTAATTTTTTTTTAATATTTGATTTTCTTATTTTAAATATTTAATTTATTCAATAAATATTTATATTAAGTTATTAAATATATAACAAATAAAACTAATGTAATATACTTAAAGTTATTGTTCTATATCCTATGGTATTTGATTTATATCATTTATATTTATATGGTTATTAGTGAATGGGTTTTTCAGTTAATTATTGTACTTGAATTGTTTAGTTATATTTATGCTTGTATAATTATTTATTGATTTGAAATTATATAGGAATATTTTTGTAATTGAATGTTTTGATTTATAATTTATTATTTATAATGTGAAAAGATATCTTTGTACTATTTATTATATGTAATTATTTATTTTTTGGAAAATCGATGATATAAAAGAATTTATTCATGAGTAGATTTTTAGTTTTATTTTCTAAGATATGTGAAATGGATGTGTTTGTTTATTTAAATGTGAAAAAAGGCTTAATTTTTTTTAAAGGTACCCATAAATTGTATTTTTTTATAATATGATATATTTGTTAGATGACATGACATTGATATTTATGTATAGACATTGTTTTCTATTTAAAATGATATGTATATGTTGGTGCATTTTATGTGTTTTTTAAATGAAAGTAAAATTTGTTTATTTATGCGGTACGATGGTTGTTGTTTTGCTAATTAGATAATATGATTGCATTGAAAGATAATACGATGTTGACAATTTTGTGCATGTTTAATGTGTATATATTTTAGTATTATTTGTTTTATTGTTTGTTAGATGATATAATGATTGTGTTTCTTAGATAATATGCCTATAATTGATTTCTTATTGATAAGTTGTTTTCTTTCTGCTACATGATGTGGATTGTATTTGTTAAATAATATGATTATTATAATGATGATTATGCTTTTGTTTGTTAAATGACATGCTTTAGCTTGTTTGTTGATACGATGGTGATATTGAGAGTGAGAGAGATAATGAGAGTGGGGCAGGGGAGAGAGTGAGAGAGCAAGGGGGGGGGAGAGTGGAAGAGGGGGCGGAGAAAGAGAGAGGGGGTAGAGAGGGTGAGGGAAAGGCACGGGGAGAGAGTGTGAGAGAGAGATATAGAGGGGCAGAGGGAGTGAGAGGGGGAGAGAGGGAGAGGGAGAGCGAGATAGAGGGGATAAAAGGGGAAGGCAAGAGACAAAGATAGAGAGGGATTAAAGGGGATGGCAGGAGACAAAGATAGAGACGGAGGGGAGGAGGGAGGGACTGGGAAGAGAGAGGTGAGGGAGGGGGGAGAGAGAGTTGCAGGAGAGAGGAGGATGGGGAGAGGGAGAGTGGGAGATATGGAGGGAGAGGGGTAGAGAGAAATAGATGTGAGGGGAGATGGGGAGAAGGAGCGGGAGAGGAACGAGAGAGGGAGAGAGGGGAAGAGGGGGAAGGAAAGGAGGATAGGGCAAGAGAAGGAAGGGGGGAGAGAGAGGGAGAGAGAGGGAGAGGGATAATAAAAGAGGGGGAGGGAGAGGGGGAGATGGAGGGACGGGGGGAGAGAGAGGGAGAGAGAGGTGTGGGAGAGAGAAGGATAGGGAGAGGAAGTAGGGGGGCGAGAGAGAGAGAGAGGTGGGAGAGAGGAGGATAGGGAGAGGGACACACACACACACACACACAGAGGTTTGGGAGAGAGGAGGATAGGGAGATGGAATGGGGAAGAGAGAGATATATATGTGGGGAGAGAGAGATATATATATGTGGGGGAGAGAGAGATATATATATGTGGGGGAGAGAGTAGGATAGGGAGGGGGAGTGG
>APFE031024084.1:0-47437 GCA_000404065.3 Pinus taeda | reverse complement strand
GATGAGCACGAGCTTTATGAGCAGCGGAAGATTCGTGAAGACCGGGAATTGGCCCGTAGGAGACCCGGTGATTTGACACCCATAGATCGAGGATCCATGCTTATTCGGGTGAACACTCACTTGGAAAGGTTGCTGGCGAAAGCCAATAGAGACAAAGATATGCTCCGCCACATGAAAAATCATTATTGGGCCCGCATGCACGTGTGCAAGGCAAAAATGAAAGTTCTCAAGAGACGATTGGCCAAAGCACTAAAACGGAGGAAAAGGCCCGATCCACTTCAGATTTTGGCTGACGCCACCTTGAGGGAGCATGTTACTCAATGATACACCCCCAGCTCAAAATTCAGACAATTTGGAGCAATTTTGGTCATTTTTGAAAATTTTTGTCAAAAACAGGTTTTTGTCCCCAACGCATAGTGCGCCGGGCGCTACCCTTTCGTTGGGGAGGTCCATTTCAGGAAAAGTTTGCATTTTTGGATTTTTCAGGACAAAATACAATTTCTCAGTCATGGAAAAGAAATTTCATGGAGATTTGAGCCCCAAAAAGGTCAAAAAACAAGCAAAAAATGACCTTTTGCCACTTTTTGGACACACAGGAAGTAGTCTTGGGAGATTGAAATTTTGGAGGAGCAAATGGCTACCAAATTGAAAAATTCCACTTGGGCTAGAAAGTAGACATCCAGACCTTTCCAACAGCACCATTTGTGCCTCATTTGGATGCTGGAAAGTACCTCACAATTTGCCTGAAAGTCACGTTATGCGTAGAGAAATGGCGCGCTACGCGTTGGGGAAATTGGCCAGTTTTGCACTTTCAGCTCAGGACAACGCAGCTTTTGACCAGTCTTGACTTTTCGTGGGATTTTTCACCCTCTTTGAAGTAACTAATGTAATTTCATGATTGACATGGCTCTTTTTACCTATTCTAGAATATTCATTCATAAAATGGCAAAAAATTAATGAATGAATTGGTTTCCAAGTTTATAGAGGCAAGTGGTTTTGATTGCCTAGTTTGTAGTGCTCAGTTTAGAATTGGTTGAAACAACTCCTAGAAGGAGGAGATCGACCCCTAGAGGTTATGGAATGGTTTTTCTTGGTCTATATATGTAATTTTCCATTCAGTAGCAGAGGTTGGACTCTTGGGATAGTTTTGAGATTATATTGTACATATTTACAGCATTTTTGGCAAAGGAAGACCAGGGTTTTGCAGCACTACTTGGGATCCATGTGGCTTTATGTATTGATGGTGTGTTTCTTTCAGTTCTTGTAAGTTATGTATGTGCATCATTATCTTTATTAAATCTTCTCTTATTAATCAAATGAAGTGTTAAGGTAGAATCCATGAAAATGCCATGCTCTGCCTTTAAATTTGTTTAATATTCTATGTTTTCTTCAGTTTAAGGAGAATCCTTGAGACCTCTTTCTCTCCTTAGCTTCTCACCGGTCTGATCTATCCATCTCACCTGCTTTAAGGCATCAAAAAAATTTCCTATCTTGCCCCAAGTGGACCTCTGCAAAAACTGTGCCTCATCCCCGCACCCAAAATTGCCTTTCCCTTGATTTCAACAAAATCATAAAAAATCAATCCTAAACTCTTTGTACTTAATACCTAGCCTAAAATCAGTCATCAATTCGGTCATCTCGAGCCTTTTCGATTATCTTTTCCGAGTTTGACCCAGAGAGAGCCCTCTCCTGTCCTCGTAGGGCTAGCTACGAGGTTGAGCGTGGTTTGATGTGGCCTTGAGTCTTGCCTTATTTCAGCCTAAGGCAGATTTGAGCACTAACATAGTGGTGACCATACTGGGGACGAAATCTCAAATGGTTTGCTTGTTGATGAGTTTGTTTCACAAGTCTTAGACGGAGTCTGAAGTCACACCAGGTAGCTTTCAAAATGTTGTTGCTATGCATAAGCGAAAGTAGATAAATGTTGCTTCAGTCGATCTCTGGTTAGCTTGCGAAACTTTGACTTGCAGATCACCCCAGTACCTTTGATCGTTCTAGACCTTTGGATGATTCAGTCTAATAAACGATTGGCTGAATTACTTTCATTCTTTTGATCTCCTGATAAATACACTAGCTTCAAAAAGACATACAAGAGCTAATCCAGATCCGAATCCACCTCCTATTTATGAAAATCCAAATTTGATTCGAAAAATCCTCTGTCAAGAAAGCTCGGTGACTCCCTTGGTTAAATCTCATTCATGTCCTGCACTTTTTGAATACCTTGAAGAAATTCCTTTCAACGCAAGGTTTGAATTGTCATTGTTCAAGACTAAGTCCGAAAACGCTCTCGATTCTATTGTTCCAAATCCTGACTTCACTACAGCTCTTGAATTTGAAAGGCATAATAAATTAATTGACAATTTTATCTTGAGGCACCTTGAGACCACCATCCAAGTAGCCAATCTTTCTGAGTTTTTAGAAGCCATATATGCAAACATTGGATCCACCGTCACGGCATCTACCTCTAGAGTTCCTACTGAACCACCTTTCATTCCTACCATTCCTTTGCAACCTATAATTACTTACTCCGAATCTATAGCTAATTCCCCTTCTTCATCCCACATTGCTTCTCCTCTGCATACACCTTTGCATACTCCCCATACAGTAGCAGCATCCACTCCGCCAACAACACCGAGAGTAAATCCACCTAGAGCAATGGCTTCTCGCTTTGCACCTCTTGCTTTACCTCAGCAATTGCATGATATGCCAGCGGATTATCAAAGTAAAATTCCTTTATTTGATGGCACTCATCAAAGTGTTTCTGCTCAGCAGCACATAGACAAAATGGCAACTTTTTATGATGTATATGAGATTGACGACGAGGATGTAACTATGCGATTGTTTGTGCAAACATTCAGAGGAGAAGTTAGAAAATGGTTCAGAGGCTTGGGAGCTAGAAGTATACCTACGTTGGCTGAACTTCAGAAGCAGTTTCTTGATCGTTGGGAACTTAGAAAGGATCCGCTTCAGATTAATGACGAGTACAATAATATCAAACGCAATCCCGGTGAGTCTGTCCAAGACTATATTATCAGGTTCAATACAGTTTATAATGCTATCCCTGATGATTTAAGACCATATAGAAAATCAACTCTTCTTAAATTCCCGGATGGCTTTGGTCCGGAGATGGCTTACTCATTATGGGATAGAGATTCGCCTACTTTAGAAGATATGCAAAATATTGCTGTCAATGTTGAGGCAAATATGAACGACAAGAGAGCACGTTTGAAGGAAAAGAAAAGAGTGACTATAAAGGAAGAATCTACATCATCACAACCACCTTGGCTTCGCGAGATGTTCAAAAGACTCAACCTTGACAAATCATAACAATAGATTCGTAATCCAAATTACGTGGCCAACAACAACCTCAGTACATAATCAAGCAGCGTGAAACAAGAGTACAAGAGTCGGCAGCCCAACAACCAATCAAAACTCCTCTTTTGCAGAATTTTGTAACTCAAGATTCAGATGAAGATGCTGATGTAGCAGGGGACCAAAATTACTTCTTTACTCCTGATGATCTGCCCATTTACATCACCGAAGAAGATGAGTATGGAGAAAGTTCAGGCGCCCAGCAAGACGAAGATTTTATCTTGGCTAATGATGCAGATTTAGATGATTACCGAAGAGGATATTTGAATGCCTTGTCCACTCAACAGAAGCAATATTCATTGAGGAACCGAGATGTGCCTATCAATCCCATTCAGAAAAGAAAGGAAGCCACAACACCAAAGATGGATTCACTGATACCGCCGAAGAAATGAAAAGAGACAATTGATCCCACAACTAGCAAGATATCAGCAGTAGAAAAGACAAATCAGGCAGCTATAATCAAAGATAGGAGAGAGATTCCGGTCAAAGAAGTCGACAAAGTTTCAGAATTTAGTTTGGAAAATGAAATTTCCAAATTAAAAAATCTATTCCTTTGATTGAAATCATGAAAAACAGCAACTACCGTGGTCAAGTCTCCAAAATTCTGAACTTTGATCCCATGCTTGACACGGTGAACGCTGAAGATGATCAGCCCGAATTGATCTTTGGCCAGCATTGGATGGTCAGTCCCCTGAGAGTGATGTTCCTCCCTTTTATATCAGTTTGAGATTACATGAATATGTCTTGCATAATGCCATGTTCGATTCAGGTGCTTCACACAATTTGATGCCAAAGGCAATCATGGAGAAGTTGGGGTTAGACATTACCAAAAAATATCATGATTTGTATTCATTTGATTCCAGCCGTGTGAGATGTATCGGGCTCATCAAAGATTTGGTTGTTAGCTTAGACCAAATCCCGACGAAAAATGTCTTGATGGATGTGGTTGTGGCAGACATTCCTCCACGTTTTGGTATGCTACTTTCGAGTTCTTGGGGAGCTAAGTTGAAGGGTACTCTACAGTTAGACTTCTCTTACGCCACAATTCCAGTCTTTGGTCAAATGAGAAAGCTATATCGCGAGCAAAAGATGAAATATATGATAACTAGTAAAGAGAATCCGATCAATCATCCTGTAAATTATGTACATACTGACTTGGAGTCGTTTGTTTTATTTGCTGATAGTTTTAATGATATAGATAGTCATTTAGTTCAAGCAGAAGACATACCAGAGATCACTGAAAATTTCAGAGAAGTACTACAAAAGGAAAGAGGAGAAAAGCAAGCTATCATGGAGCAAACAGCTGAAGAAAAGGGGCAGCAAATAGAAAAATCAGAGGCAGTACAATTTCAGCACTTGGAAGAGGATGAAGATGGTCTTTGGACCATGGATTTCGATGGCGCGGGAGGTAGTGATGGTGCTGGTATTGGTGTGTGGATTCGAAGTCCCTTTTCCGCTCAAGACAAATTTCTAAGCAAGGTGAGAGTGTGTTCCTATAAACTAGAATTTGATTGTTCAAATAATGAGGCGGAATATGAGGCTCTCATTGCTGGCCTAAAGATTCTTAAGAAACTAAAAGAAAAGAAGATTGTGGTCTATGGTGATTCCGAGTTGGTGATAAAGCAAGTTAAGGGTGATTTTCAGGCCAAACATCCTCGCATGAGGGCATATCGAAATGCAGTCTTAGATATTTTGAAGTTGTTTTCTAATTATACCTTGACATGTGTGCCTCGCCTACAAAATGGTGTTGCTGATGGACTTGCTAAGGCAGCAAGAAATTTAAAAATTCCAATGAATTCTAGCAACAAATTTGAGATTCATGTGAAGCATTGTCCCACCGTTCCAGATAATCAACGATGTTGGCAAGTTTTTCAACATGATGAAGAGATCAATGAGTTTCTGCAAAATAAGGGTAAGTTCAAAGATTCCTCAATAGATACCGAAAATGATGATGGTAATGACAATATACAAGTAAATCAAATCGATGTGCTACACCTTAAGGACAACATTATTCCCAAAGGATTGATTCCTTTAGAGGAGCTGTTTGACCAAGATGATGTGGCCCGCAAACCGACATTGAGACTGACTGAAAATGGTGTTGAAGAGGTAAACATTGGGACAGCTGAAAATCCCAAGATGGTTAAGTTATCAAGGTCATTATCACCAAAGGTAAAAGCTGAATATATGAAATTGTTGTCTTTATTTTCTGATATATTTGCATGGGATTACTCGGATCTTAAAACATATGATACAAATATCATTCAGCATACTATTCCTATTAAGCCAAATTAGAAGCCTTTTCGTCAAAAGCTGAGGAGAATCAATCCGAAGTTGCTGCTATCAATTGAGAAAGAGGTAAACAGATTGTATAAGTCAGGAATCATTGTGCCTATTTGATTTTCAGATTGGATATCAAACTTGGTGCCCGTAAGAAAGAAGACAGGTGAGATCCGTTTATGTATTGATTTTAGAAATTTGAATAAGGTGTCCTTAAAGGACAATTATCCACTTCCCAAAATGGATCATATATTGCAGCGAGTAGTTGGAGCATCAAGGATGTCACTACTCGACAGTTATTCAGGTGACAATCAGATTTCAGTGCATGAAGATGACCGCGACAAAACCACATTCACCACTCTGGCGAACATTTCATGATGCAAAGATGCTGTTTGGTTTGAAAAATGCAGGAGCTACCTTTCAGCGTGCAATGGACGTGGCTTTCGCCAATGAGAAAGATGTATTTTTGGTTGTTTATCTTGATGACTTAACCGTGTTTTCAAATTCCGATGAGGAACATTTGTATCATTTGAAAATTGTTTTCCAAAGGTGTAGAAAATATGGCATATCATTGAATCCGAAAAAGAGTCTTTTTTCCATGGATGAGGGAAAACTTCTTGGTCACATCATATCTAAAGACGGCATCCGTATTGATCTAGCACGTGTTGAAGCCATTCAGCAAATTGAACAGCCCCGGAACAAGAAAGAAATTTAGTCTTTCAATGGTAAACTGAATTTTCTACGTCGCTTCATTCCAAATCTAGCAGAGCATCTTAGAGAGATCACAAGCATGCTCAAGAAGGACAGTCACGTAAAGTGGACCAAAGAGGCGGTTAAATAATTTAATCTAGTGAAGTTAGCTCTTTCTACAGCTCCTATTTTGATCAGCCCTGACTACACTCAAGACTTTATTTTATTTTCATTTGCTTTTGAGCACACTTTGGTAACTGTACTAATGCAGAAGAGAGAAGGTGTAGAAAAGCCCATTGCCTTTTTCAGTCGCATTATTAGAGATGGATCATTGAAATATAACATCATTGAGAAGCAAATACTTTCACTTGTAAAGGCCTTGAAAGATTTCCGTGTGTACATATTGCATCCCCATATTCTAGCTTATGTTCCTAACGCAGCAGTTAAAGATATTTTAGTACAGGCAGATCCAGAAGGGAGAAGGGGTAAGTGGATTGTTGCGTTGTTAGAATATAATGTTGAAATTAAACCCACCAAGCTGATCAAAGGTCAAGGACTCGCCAAGCTAATGGCTGAAACAAATCTGCAAATCCTAGACATAAATTTGATTGTTGCCATGTCTGATGAAGATGAGGAGAACCCATCCATTCAGGTATCTGAAATGTTTCTTTCTTCTCCGTGGTATGCTGATATTTTATATGTACTTCAGCATTTATCTTCGCCTCCTGGAATGCCAAGAAACAGAAGTAGAACATTGAAATTGAAGGCCGCCAAATTTTGCATTCTCGATTCAGCATTGTTTTGGAAAGACCCTGGTGGAATGTTATTGAATTGTTTGGTAGAGGATGAAGCCCAAAGAGTCGTGGAAGACTTTCATAGAGGGGACTGTGGAGGTCATTTGTTTTGGAATACCATGACAAACAAGACACTAAGGGCAGGCTATTAGTGGCCTTCATTATTTTCAGATGTATATAAGGCTGTTAAAAATTGTCACGAATGCCAAATTTTTCATGGAAAGCAGAAGCTCCAACCTTTGCCTCTCAAACCAATTGAAGTCAGCGCACCTTTTTAGCAGTGGGGATTGGATTTCATTGGTGAAATTCATCTAGCATCATCAGGACAGCATCGATGGATATTGACGGCCACGGACTACTTCACAAAATGGATTGAAGCAATTCCTACTCGACAAGCTACAGATGCGGTAATTATTTCTTTTCTCGAGAGCAATATTTTGTCATGCTTTGGATGTCCAAGTAAGCTAATCACGGATAATGCAACAATGTTTAAGTCAAAGAGGGTGATTGAGTTTTGTTATAAGTACAATATTAGTTTGGGACATTCAACCACATACCACCCTCAAGGAAACGGATTGGCGGAGTCATCTAATAAATCCTTCGTCAATATCATTAAGAAATTGTTGGAAATCAGCAAAAAGGGCTGGCACAAGAAGTTGATAAATGCACTATGGGCTGATAGGGTGAGTCAGAAAAAGTCTATGGTATGTCTCCTTTCGAGTTGGTGTACGGAACAGACACAGTTTTTCCAACTTCACTTGCTGTCCCGATAGTCAAATTGCTTCAAGAAGCGGGTAGTGAAGAAGATCCTATGCAGAGAAGGATTAATCAGATGATTCATTTGCAGTAGACACGGGAGGAGGTATTTCAAAACACTTGCAAGTTGCAGGAGCGTATCAAAAGGATTTATGACTAGAAAGCAAAGGAAAATACATTTCAGCTAGATGAGGTTGTTTTAAGATGGGATGCTCGTCATGAAGACAAGGGAAAGCATGGCAAATTTGAAAAATTATGGAAGGGTCCTTATAAGATTGCAGCATATCGTGGCCAAAATGCTTTCCTTCTCAAAGAGATGAATGGAGATGAATATCCTGGAGGTCCGATCAATGGTCGGCTGTTAAAGAGATATTACTTTTGAGTATTTTATGCTCATTTCATTATCATTGTACATATCATTTTACTTTTGTTCTATTGCACATGTACACTAACTTATCATCTTTAGTTTGGGGCCCGAGGTGAAGGCTATAATTCCGAAAATGAAAATTAGTAGGTCTAAGTTTGTCAAGTCAGTTGTCTAAATCTTTAGTTTCGAGTCTAGTTTGCTCAAAGCAGTTTTTGTTTTTTCAGTCAAATTCTCAAGATTTTGTGTCGGAATAATGACTCCATCGCCCAATGAGTGAAGGCACTATCTAGCTCTTACAAAGATCTGCGGTTCTTGGCATCTCCAAGGAGCTACCATCCCCATTGGAGCCAATGTTAGAGTCGGTCTAGTAGCCCTCCACCAAAGATCAAAGCTCTTTACATTTCATAATTAGGTGTCCCATCAGTGTGATCATGTTGCATTCCATTAGGCATGCCATAACTCTGCTGGAGGAGTTTGTGTCTTTTATTCCCCTCCTGTTTGGCACTGTTGGTTCAGGTTTGTTTGAGTGAATAAAATCTTCAAAGGGTCATTTATCTTGTTTTAAATTTCGAGGTCTTAGGTCTAGGGTTGAGTCAATTTTTGTCTTGAGAGGTCATAAAGCACCAGCAGGCCAGAGGGATGTCCTTCATAAAGCATCATTTCAATAATTCTCATCATTGTACAGTTAAATTTTCACCTTGTTTTCAAAACTTTGTTTTTGAAAAACAAAGGTCATTATCTCATTTTTTGTAAAACTTTGTCAAAATTTCAAATTCTCCAAATGTTGAAGCACAACCTTGGTATCCTTTGCCAAAGCATCTCCGAAGCCATCTCTGCAAAAATTTTCAGAAGAAATCATCATTTCAACCAATTTTTTCAAAAAAAAAAAGGAAACCAGAAGTCAGAGCCAATTAATTCAAAAAGTGTCAACATTCAAACATTACAAAGTGGGTTTTGGGCAAATAAAAATCAAAAGGGGGCCTATAAAAGAACATCACTCTTCATTAGCAACTCATTTTCCTCTCACAAGCCAAGAGAATCCTTGCAAAGGCGATTTCAAGAGTCATTGAGCAAATTGGGCAGTTTTCAGGAGCGCGCTACGCATCAGCTGAGGCGCGCTACACACCCAAGGCGCGATACGCATCAGCGCGACTTTTCCAGTATATTTTTACTCAGGCTCTACGGACCAGAGGGGCTCTACACGTTGGGAAAGGTGTGCTACGCATTGGGTTTTTTGCCCAATAAACCGCCAACAAGCTACCAAATCCTCTTTTCTCTCAAGAAGTCTTTAGGTAGGCCTCTCCTCCATGGCTAGTTTTGGTTTGGCAAGATGAATGAGAAATTAATATGTTAAAAATGCCATGAAAATGTGAAGTTGAAACCCTACATTTCTGTGTGAAATTTAAAGACTTAGTTGTGCTAGGGTTTCAAAGTATTTTACTGTCCAAGGTTGCCCATTATTGATCCCTTTTTTTTCTTTTCTTTTTTTTTTCCCCTGCCTTCACCAACATTCTCCTTAAAATTTTCCCATGCAATTTTATAATCTTCCTATTAAAATCCACTAAAATCCCTAAACCCTACTAAAATCCTTAAACCTTATTAAAATTCCCAAACCCTACTTCACCTTAAAATCCCACTTATTGTCCCTAATTCCCTCATGTTCCCCTTTCCCTAACAATTCCCATGTCTTTTTGTCCCCTTGGTGACAACATTTGAAAAGGTCAAACATCGGTTCATTGGGTGCAAAGTCAGCATTACATTTCAGTCACTTTGCCTCCAAAAACCATGTTAGAAACCGAATCATATTATGAACAGAGTGATGACCGTGATTCAACACAGGAGATAGAGGTGCCAAGGAGGCATCACAAGGGTGGTAAAGGTGGTCGGCATGTCAGGGAGGAGCCCACCTCTTTGGCTCATTTGCAAGCTTGTCCACTTGCAGTGACCTGTTTTTAGTACCTATCATGTTTTGAGTATTGTGAGAGGATCTCACAAATTCAACATCACAGAGAATTAGTCCACTTGCTTGTTCTACATTTGCACAATGGTCATGTGAACCTTGCAGGAGTGGACTTCACACTATCACCCGAGATTGTTGCTCAAGCAACTGGGATACCAAATGTTGGAGAGGAGTGGATCAAGCGCCATCAGTTAGACAGATTTCATTATGAGCCATATATCAAACCTAGATGTATGAGACACCTAACTGTTGTTTTTCCCTTCAGATTCCTAAGGGATGAGTATGCACCCTTGATGAGGCTCATTATTCGCTATTTCACTTGTGAGGGCAGATTTTCACGTCTATATTCGTACCATATCCGTTTGTTGATTCATTTCACACAGGTACGAATGATGAACATTCCATTTTTCATGTGCCGAAATATAGAGAGGATGGTGCCCTTGGTACAAAGGAAGAGCCCAGCATAGCAACACAAGAGCATTTATCATTATGCACTGATCAAGATCATAGTGATGCATCAGTTGGCACAGCAGGGTATTCCATGGGAGGATTTCATTTCTCGCGACTTCTTCACGGTGCCACACCCACCTCCTGAGATTGTCCATGATGAGGGAGGGCCTTCACATTAGTTTGACATTCATGAGACCGAGCATGTTGATGCTCCAACATATGTGACATATCATAAAGGCCCCAGAGCCTTATTTGCAGCTGCACGGCGAGTACTATCTCCACCCGGGGTGGAAGGGGTCTCGTTGACTTCATCGGCACAGCGAGTATTATCTCCACATCATGTGAAAGGGGTCTCGCCATCTTCTTCAACACAGGTACATGTCCAAGGAAGGGGCAAGAGGCCCATGATTGATGAGGATCCTTCAAGAGGTCAGGACACGAATATCATTGATGTTGATGTTAGCTCTCCTACCTCAGAGCTCAAGGAGATCATCCGAGAGCAAAGGGCCAAGAATGAGTCGCTGCACAAGAAATTGCAGATGGAAAAATGGGTGATCAACTACTTAGAGCATCGCAACAAACAGTTGGAAGATGAGCATGAACTTTATGAGCAACGGAAGATTCGTGAAGACCCGGAATTGGCTCGTAGGAGACCCGGTGATTTGACACCTATCGATCGGGAATCAATGCTCATCCGGGTGAACACTCACTTGGAAACATTGTTGGAGAAAGCCAATAGAGACAAATATTTGCTTCGACACATGAAAAATCATTATTGGGCCTACATGCATGTGTGCAAAGAAAAAATGAAGATACTTAAAAGACGATTGGCCAAGGCACTAAAATGGAGGAAAAGGTCCGATCCACTCCAAATTTTGGCTGAAGCCTCCTTGAAGGAGCATGGCACTCAATGATACACCCTCAGCTCGAAATTCATAGAATTTGGAGCAATTTTGGTCAATTTTGAATTTTTTTTTTGTCAAAAACAGGTTTTTGCCCTCAACGCGTAGCGCACTGCGCGCTACCCTGAAGATGGGGAGGTCCATTTTACAAAAGGTCAACATTTTTGGATTTTCCATGACAAAATACACCTGCTTATCCACTGCCAAGACATTTCATCAGGTTTTGAGCCCCCAAAAGGTCAAAAAACATGCAAAAAATGACCTTCTGCCACTTTTTGGACACAAAGGAAGCAGTCTTGGGAGATTGCATTTTTTGAGGGGCAAATGAGCACCAAATTGAGAAATTCCACTTGGGTTGGAAAGTAGACATCTAGCCCTTTCCAAAAAGCCCACTTGTGCCTCATTGGGATGTTGGTAAGTGCCCCAAAAGTGGGCCCAAAGGCGCGCTATGCGTAGAGAAATGGCGCGCTACGCATCAGGGAAAATTGCCAGTTTTTCACCTACAACTCAGGAAAATGCAACATTTGACTAGTTTTGACTTTTGGAGGGATTTTTCATCTTCCTTGATGTAATTAATGTAATTTTAGGTTGACATGACACTTATTTATCTCTTCTAGAAGATTCATTCATGAAAAGGCAAAACATTTAATGAATGAATTGGTTTCCTAGATTATAGAGGCAAGTTGTTTTGACTGCCCAGACTCTAGTGCTTTGTTTAGAATTGGTTGAAACAGCTCCTAAAATGATGAGCTCAACCCCTAGAGGCAAGGAAATGTGTTAGCTTGCCTATATTATGTATCTTCTTAGTCATTTTGATGGTTGGACTCTTGGGATAGTTTGAGACTATATTGTACATATTTTACCAGCATTTTGGCAAAGGAAATAGCAGGGTTTTGAAGCACTATTTGGGATCCATGTGGCTTTATGTCTTGATGGTGTTTTTCTATTAAGTACTTGTAAGTTGTGTATGTGCATCATTATCTCTATTGAATCTTCTCTTATTAAGCGAATGAAGTGTTAAGGTAGAATCCATGAAATTGCTATGCTATGCCTTTAAATTTGTTTAATATTCTATGTTTTCTTTAGTTTAAGGAGAATCCTTGAGACCCCTTGCACTCGTTAGCCCCTCACCGGTCTGATCTATCCATATCACCTGCTTTAAAGCATCAAAACAATTGCCTATCTTGCCCCAAGTGGACCTCTGCAAAAACTGTGCCTCATCCCCGCACCCAAAATTGCCTTTCCCTTGATTTCAACAAAATCATAAAAAATCAATCCTAAACTCTTTGTACTTAATACCTAGCCTAAAATCAGTCATCAATTTGGTCATCTCGAGCCTTTTCGATTATCTTTGTCGAGTTTGACCCGCAGAGGACCCTCTCCTGTCCTCGTAGGGCTAGCTACGAGGCTGAGCGTGGTTTGATGTGGCCTTGAGTCTTGCCTTATTTTAGCCTAAGGCAGATTTGAGCGCTAACAGAAGGCAGGGTGCGATGGTTACAGTGCGAGACTTTGAACGAGACTTCACTCACAGTTTGCAGTTTACTTCAAGTGTTTTAGCTGAATAAGTACAAATCAATGTATGTAAAAACACAGGGGTGATTTAAGAGGTTACTAAAGCCACTACTCAGGGCAATTAGATTTCTTGCAGATCTATTGTTTAATTTATAAACAAAAACCCGGAGATTGACTGAAGCAACATTGCTCTACTTTGCATTTGTATGACAAATGCAGTTCGAAGGCTAGTTGGCTTGACTTTAGGCTCCATCTGTATGTTTATAAAAGAAACAAGGATAGATAGGCTAACAAGTAATCTAGTCGCTCCCCAGCGGAGTCGCCATTTTGTTATACGGGAATAGTGTCCACACGGATGCTGCTATTCACACTAAGATGGCTGGCTATCTTAGAAACAAACAATCAAAGTCTACTATTGATTCCTTTTATTAAAATAGATGAGAGGAGAACCAAGAGGGCCAACCTGAGTCTTGCGCTCGATTCCCTCTCCTTCTTGATAGAGTTTTGCTGCTCGCTCTTTGTCTGCTCAGCTTCAAAAGGACTTGTAGAATCACAGCAACATACTACTATGCAAGAAAAAAGGATCTAAATTCATAAATAATGCAGGATCAGATGTACATTAACCATATACAAGAATATATAAACAAGTACACCAGGATATGGAAGGAAATAAGAATAGCTTTATTCAGATAAAAAGTAGCAAGAGGATAACAACCATGAGCAGCTCTGACCCAACATCATCCTCCAGCTAAGAAGCCCTTCTTTCACCTCAAGCAAAGCAAAATCACCCAACACAAGGAATGTACACCAGAATACCAACAATACTTCTCTATAAGTTACAAAATTCCATCCTCTGGATCTCTATGAAGAAGGATCCATATATAGATGATTACAGAGAGGTGAGTCATCTGTTGGGATCTTGATTAGTGTCTTCTCTCTGATAGTTCTTTCTTCCACTTGGAGAATGAAGATCTCTTACTCATCCTTGGTCGAAAATGGAGTGCCAAGTGTCAGAGGGGAAGCTTCTGGAAGATTCCATGATCTTCCACCTCGCATTTTGGTCTCTGCCATTTGTCCATTCCCGACCATCGCACCCTACAGAGGAGAAAAACAGTATGCATCGCACCCTGTACATTGGGAAGGTGATATGCATCGCACCCTCTACATGGAGCTTTCAGTATGGTCCAATTTTGACCATTTATGAGCAGTTTTTAGTAGAGAACTTCTGGGAGATGATGTAATCGGATGACCTTGTTCCTTTAGGCAGTGAAGCAACCCTTTTAGGGACTTAAGAGCCCTCAGTTTATGGACATTTGTGATTGGGGTTGAAGTGCCCAAAAATGTCTATAACAGTCCTGTTGATAACCTTGTGGAGATGTGGTATGCAACCTCTTGCATGACGATCTTGTCAATGGAAAACCTCGGTAGCTCATGCAGAGGCTTTTCCATGCCAAGCATCCTGATGAAGGTGCCACCAGGTGAGGCATACAAATTTGAAATGTTAAGAAATGCCTACATCGCTTCCTGGTACATGAAAGGTGGAAATTTTTCGAATATCATCTTGTATAGTGGGGTGATGAAGTGGTCATACAACCTCGCCATGAATTCTTGGTATCTACACTTAAAGAGAAATTTGCAATATATCTTCACAACATCCTCTAATGGTGTCCATGTCCAACCCATGCCAGGAACTTGTTGTTGGGCACATATTGCATCAAGTAGGAACGTGGACATAAAGAATCTTTCTTTCTCATCCTTAGGAAGACTCCAAGCATTAGACACATGCACTTTCAGCTAAAGAGCCAACATGTCCACCTAGTTGAAGCCCTTCCTTTATTTGCCAACTGCTCCAACATAATTACCCAACTCTATGGGAAGGTCTCCATGCTCTCTTGCCCATACAAGTGACATGCAAAGATGACCAAGAGTTGGTAAACCTTCCAGAGTGACATTGTCTTGTAGACCTAGTTGGGTGTCACTCTGAACTTCAATGTCTCTTTTACCCAACACTTCATGATGTCTCTAGTGTTCACATTGCTATTAGGAGTGTAGAACAATACATCCATGTAGTTCAATGTTTGCGGCAAGTGATACATATGATGGTAGTTCTCCATCCTAAAGTTGGCAATATTTATTCCACTGGTATTAATTAGTGTCATCATCTCAGGATCTGTATGTGAGAAAATCTAGTGAATGATATCCATGCACAGGAAGGCGGGGTACCTTCATGCAATGATGTACAAGCCTGACTTGTGGATGTTGAAATAGACCTGTCGATCTTCCAAATCTTACTTGAAACTGCCTGCGAATGTGTCCTTTATCTCTTTCCATGTAATATTTATGTCCTTCTCTACGAACAATTGTGTGTCTGCCTAGAAAGGAAAGTTCACTGTCACTTGTTCAACCACATCTTCAGTATTGCTCTCTACACTATCCTTTTGATCCAATTCTCTTGAAAACCATGATGCCTGTAATGTTGAGAAGCTACTCAACAAATGATGTACCTAGAGACAGAGAAGACACTCATGACAAGAAAATGTTAGCTTAAAAACACAAAGCACTTTAAGGATCGATCATTGAATAAACTGGGAAAATGTTGGCAAGATTGTGTAGTTGTGACTCTTAGAGTTGAGGGACTGTCAGCTAGATCTACACATTGCACAGTCCCATCTGCTAGTGAGAGGTACTGATGACTAGAACTATGGAGAGCACAGTCCCTATGGCTTATTGTGGACTAGAAATGTGCAATACGTAGTTCAGTTTGGCTTGGTGTTGGCTGGGACTACGCATTGTGCAATCCTAGTGAGAAATACTAGGGACTGTCTCTTGGAACTCCCTAGAGCATAGCTGGAGTGAGTCAATGATAGGCTCTATGAAATCCATGGAGCCAAGGCAAAGCCTTGTGTTCTAGAAATGTGCAATGCATGCCGGGAGAAGCTAGATCTGAGCCAAGGAAGCTCAGATCTGACTGAGGGAAACATGAAAATGATTAGATCTAAATGCATGAGAAAACGATGGCCACATATAAGTGGATGGTCATGCATGCAATGAAAGAAAGTGTAAAAATCAAATCATTCGAATGGACGAACAATGAAGCTAGTGAGGAGAGTTTCTGCAAGAGCAACTATTAGTGCAAAAATGGGGTCATGCATGTGATGCTCATGAAAGACAATGAAAAACTTGAAACAACACTTCTACAATTTAAAACAAACTAAAATGCCAATGTTCGTTCAATAAAACATGCGAAACAACACTCACACAAGCCATGGAAACAAAAGCGACAGAAAAAGCAGCAAAAGACTTGAAAAGGAAAGCTTACCTGGAAAAGTGTCCATTAAATAGATTTGATTAATTTAGGGTTTATGGCACACATGCCAAAAATCTAGGAAAAAGCAACAAGTGGTGGCAGTTTCTAAAATCAACTCAAGTGTAACTCTTAGTGCTAAAAATATATCCCTATTTTTTAGTGATTCTTTTTTCTTTTTAGGGAAGGATGCCATGCATGCATGGAGAAATTGCACAGTTTTGGAGGGAACTGGGCAACCTGCTGACACATGCATTGGACCGAAGCTAAGGAATGCTTCTGCGCAATTCCTGGGTTGAGTGGCTTTTGCTGCCTCTCATGCTCTACACAATTTCCCAGCTAAAGACAAGCTGTCAGCTAGGTCTACTCATTTCTAAAGCCAAATCTCACTGCTAGGATGATCTACACAATTCTTGAGAGCAAGGCTCATTGCTGGGTTGCTCTGCACAATTCCTAAGAGCAAGGTTGGTTTCCCTCTAGGACTAGGGGGGTCAGCTTCTAGTTAGACAAAAAATCAAGTAAGAGAACACAATTTTTGAAGTGAAAGATCAATTCAAATGAAAGCACAAGTACTTGAGAAATGCAACACACACTACTAAGATTTCAGGAGGGAGGATCCAAAACGAAGTGAAGGAAAAATTTTGGAGGGTGGTTGTAGCCACTACAACAATGGCAACACACTCATAGAACTCTAGCTCTTTGTATGGACCTTGTCTCATGTAAAGCGAGTCTAACTCCTCTAGAAGTATTGTTCAGTTATTTGATCACCATGGCTTCCTCTCTAGCTTGAGTTAAGGATATAGTCCCTGCCTTTCGCTTGATTCGGTCAACACACATACAAAGCTAAGTCAAATGAGTTGTTTTGATTGGGGATGAGGGGTATATTGATGCACAAGCAATGTAGATTATTAGAGTTTAAGTTTCATCTCTGGTGTTTCTCCACTGCCATAGGCCTGGACAATACCCTGACTAAGTCACTTTAGGAACACAAGCATCGCTCCGTTGCTAGCAAGCCTGCACAACACCCGATTGAAGTTACTTGCTTCACCTCTTTGCGTAGGAAGCCTTTCCCTTCTTTCACCTTTTTTTTTATTTTTCTTGTTTTTAAAGAACTGTGCATATGCACTTATTTATTTCAAGAGGCGGAAGAGGGATCCTGACTTATTGAGAGAATAAGAGATTTTTCCTTTAGATAAGTATCTTATATATACCTCTAACATACTTGTTAAGGTTTTCTGCCTCACCTTACTCTAGTTGACTGAGTTGACAAGGGTTAATGGAATATAGGAAAACTGATTAGAGCAGGTGCTACTAGTTAAAAGTGCAAGCGTTGTGTTTTCACCAAGACTCACTTAGAACATGACATATTTTCCATCAAGGTATCATCAATTGAAGAACACAATATCTTCATAAAGAGAGGGGATAACAGATAACCAAATGTTGATAGCTATACAAGTCCTCTTGTACTTCACCCTACTTGTCTCAAGAGCCAAACACGGTTTCATGGGAAGCTAAACCTACAGGTGTAAAACAAAAAAATAGAGAAAGAAAAGGAAAGTACAAAGGAAAAAATGAAAGCAAGACAAGTAAGCAGAGAAAGACATGAAAGAAAAGCAAATAGGAAAGAAAATGCCATTCCTACTCATAAGCTAAACAACATATGGGCCTACTCATGTGACGTGATATTTCCAATGCAGCCACCGGTGCATTGGTTGGCCCATGTTTTAGAAGGCATGGTTGATAAGAAAGATATTCAGGTAAACCAACACACAAGAAAGATAAAAAATTAAGACCAACACACTCGAAGTTTAAATGAATGCACATAAAAGAAAAGAGTAAAAGCGCAAGATAAACACTCTACAGACATACCATGGTGAAGCATCACACTGTGCATATATGACAAACATGCACACTCCTTTCACCTTGACATATGAGAAAACATGCAGAAAAAAGGAAAAATCATGTTTTGCAACATGACTGACTACGTATGAATCCTCCAATGCATGAGCGATATGATCGTGAGATTCTAGTGGAGGATGAAAAATTTGTAGATTAGGTTGATTTTCAATGTGCAGGAGAGAGTGATGAGGATCCTAGGGTGTTTCAACATATTTCCGACCGGGAGTGGAACTGACCTCAAGATAATGAGAACCTGACATAACTACCAGCTCGGGCTGAAGTGCCTCGACAACTTGAGGGGTTTCCACTTCGTTAGTAGGTAGATCATCAAAGACCGGTGGCTTAGAAATATCAACAACAAGTGAATCAACATCATGATCGAATGAATGAGTGAATCGGTCACGACAACCATGAACTGCAAATTCAAGATGTGTGTTTTCATCGTCATGATTTGAAGAATCATACAGAGGGGTTGCTCAGAAAAATAAATTTTCACCCTCTGAGTTTTTGGAAAGAAAATATGACAGATCGGGGGGATTCAAAAAGAAATATTTTTCCTCATTGCAATCAAATGATGGACTAACATCCCATGCGTCCTATGAATGATCATAAATAGAAATACCTAGGAATGAATTTTCATAAGAAAAATTAGAAATGAAAGGATCACAGAAGATGTCAGGATAGAGTGGACGAGGTGCAGACAAAAGGAGGTCATCCTTGACTGCAACTTCTTCTTCATATTCCCACACACACTCATAAAAAATTGCAGTGTAGGTTGGCTACTCAATATGAACTCCATCCACAACTTGATCCTCGTGAACATCACATCCATAGTCCGAAATGGATGAACACAAGATACCAAAATCTAGAGGATCAATAGAACAAGAGGACGAAGGTTGAGAAAGTAATTTCATGTTACAAACAATAGGATTGCAGTCCAAATTTGCACAAATAGTAGGTGGGGTGGGAGGATGTGATAGTTTGACATATGGTTTCGCATCTTCTCCCACCTCATCATATGGAGCTAGAGTTTTCAGTGACGAGTAGATGACAGGTCACCTGTGACAACAAACTTGTCCATCATATATTTGGAAGCTTTAACACCAAGGTATGTTGGGAGGGGTTCGAATGATTCTAACCCGTGAGGATTTTCAGATATGTGAAGAAGATACTGAAATAGTTCCTTGAGAAATTTCCAATCAATTTCATCTTTAGGGATTAGAAAAGAAAGATTCAAGAAGCACACCCAAAATTGTGCAAGAGATTCATTAGGTGCTTTCTGTAATTCTAGAAGTTTTTTGTTGAGTGCTTTGCAGTCATAATGGTAGAAAGCATAGATTAACTCATCGATCTTGTGATCATAAGAGTGAATGGATGTTGTAGGCAATGTGCAATGTCATTGGTCAGCATGCCCATCAAGCATGTAAGAGAAGATCCTACAGGAAATGTCGTCTGAGGGGAATTTATTCCTATGATAGAATCTTGTGAAGGCAACTTTGCGCCTTATCAAGGATGCCACACTTTCCTGTCATGCTTAATTTGTGACAAGTTATCGATGACGTCCTCTAACACTTTGAAATCATGTGCATGAGAAAAACATGTCGGAGTTGAGATTGTAATGCAAGTCATGAATGATGTACAAATATTCAAAACAAACTTTAAGGACTCAACTTATCATCTAGCCCTCTTTCTAGAGCCAAAAATGTTGACAGTATCAGAACTACGAACATGTCAGGGGATCTCCCCAGTAAGAAGTCACAACTAGACCTCAAACCATTTAGAGTAGGAGTCCCAACAATGGGTAGTACAATAGTGCCTTGACTACGGTAGGTCGTAGAGGTAAGTATGATAACTTTTTCAAAAGAGAGTGTGTGACCTTGCAGCAAGTCAAGTGAGATGCATGGGGGTTCTATCACACATAGGGGAAAAGGAAGTGTGTCCCTTAGAAGCTTGTAATAGTACACAACCTGAAAGGAACACACGAGTTGAATGAAATCACAGGCTGGAAGCGGAATGGTCCACAATCAAAAGTGACATGTTAATACAACAACACGTCTTCAACAATATTCATACAATCGTATACAAGATAGTTCATACACAAATGCGTAATTGAAATATCATACATTACTAAAGTAACTAGAATAGTTGAACTATAATAACAACATATGCATGAAAACATGTTGGCTCAGTTATATTTTTAAGTGAAATTCCCATCCATACAAAAACCATTGACAACTGCCTATTAAGTCAACACTGCCTATTCCTCCAAAGAGATGTACTTGCTCTACGTTGTAGAGAAGCCAAGGCTTGTCACAATACTCTCCAAGCATTTTCTAAGTAATGCCTAGCCAAAATCTTGGTTCCCAAAATCCCGTACTATGAGTTATGAGGTTCTGTATATAGAAAAGGGTGGGGTGACCCTTGACATTCCCCTTTGACTCTTAGACTGTCCTCATGACTCTTCACATTACATAGTGACTGTTCACATTCCACTAGTGACACTTGGAATTTAACTTACAACATATTTACAATAATACAATTTCCACATATACCCATGTGGGACAAAATAGGCTTGAGTTAGCCTAACAAGGCAGACAACATCACTCGGGGTCTTGGGGAAAGACCAACTCGGTAACCTCCTTGCGGTGGTCTTTGGCGACGAATCGATACCAAGCTTGATATTGCACTATTGTGTCCCCATACTATTTGGTGATGTCTTTATTAAAGTGGAGTCTTACCTCCATGGCTTCCGAGCATATGGTTCTGAAACTTTTGTCCAGCTCATCCTGAAGCATTCACAACACTATCTCGAGTGTGGCCCCATGACATGATGGGCCTCCATATTAGACATAAATTAAGGCCCATTTGACCATCCTTTAGCACATTAAATCTTTATTTTCTTCATTATATAATGTAATTTTAACTTTAATATGTTCATTAGGAGGGTTTCTAGATAATTGCATAGTTTTTCCTAATATTATTTACTTTTTGTAGAATATTGTGAGAATATTGGGTAGATTATGAAGATTTGGTGGAGTAGATAATTTAGGGACTTTCTCCCTACTACAGGAGGATCAATATTAAATAATAAATCAAGAATATATTTTGAAATTATTGCACAGATTTTAGAGCTCTAATGATTGAGAAATCTAGGAATGTGTTCCCTGTCATTTAATGCAGGTGCATAGTATTGGGAACTAGATCCACTATTTGAGGTATTTTGGTGGGGAAAGATTCCTAATTTCATGGGGAATGCTTCCTTATAATTTTTTATAAGTACCAAGTCGAATTTTCCTCTAGCGATTGATTTTTCTTAGTCTTCTTATGGTGATAATTGTTATTTTTGCCGCTGCACTTTCATTTCTTGCAGGGATAATTGTATTGATGGAAATAATGAAGATTGGTTCCATGTTCAGCTTCTATATATTGGTATGCTCAATAGTAATTTGAATTTCCTTGGATTTGGCCATCCCAGGAACCTCAGGGCACTTTTATATCATTTACTTTTCTTCCTTTCACTTCTTATTCACATGCATCCCCTGTTCTTATGTTTTTCTATTTCTGCATTTAGTATTGATGATTTCTTGTTGTAGGATTGGGTTAAATGGTTGAAGTAAGTTATTTTTAAGGATAAAAATCATCATTTCATCCTTGTAACATATTTGGAAGGTCATAGTAATCATCGAGTTACTTGGATTAGTTTTCCTATTCCCAAATCTAGATTTATGAAAGTCCTTTGTGGCAAATAACAGTAAATTTCTGCTATTTTTAGAGCATGCTAACGAGCTTCAACCGAGTTGATTCCAATTTAATTAGATCACAAAAACATTCTAGTTAATAAAAAAAATATACCCCATTTCATTTGCACTTGATTAGTTTAGACATTTGATAGATTTACTAGCTCACTAGTTCTAGAATTTATAGATTTTAGACTAGTAATTTTATGCTATTTTTTAGCATGGGTTATAACAAAGGTTTTTGAGTGATTCAACTTGGAATGGAGACCTAAGAAATCCTATTAAATAAAAAAAAATTTCCCATCCAATTTGGATTTTATTTTCTTGGTCATTCGATGAATTATAGTTTTGTGTAGTAAATCTGCAGTTTCTTGTAGTAACTACAAGATCTCTTGTAGAAGCCTTCCAACATGTATATACTTTCCCATATTCACTCAAAAAGTTTTTTTATTGTCCCTTAGGTCGAATATAGACCCCTAGGATCTAAATCAATGGTTAGGGAAGACTAAATACCAGTTAGGACTTGCTTCTTTAACCATGCAAAATATTTCAGTGATTTGGACTAATGAACAAATTTATGAAATGCATAAGCCAATGATGATTTCCACATACAATGAACTATGTTAACAGACCTAAGCTCTTTGAAATGTAATGATTGACATTTACTTCATGATATTTAATTTATTTAACTATAATATGTTTCTTTCCTTGTATTTTCTTTCTTGCAATAGCTTAAGGTTTCCATTTAGAGCATTCATTTTCTGGAATTAGTTTACGATCTAATTTTATTACATTCACTCCATTACATCATGACATCAAAGGAAGGAAAAATTGTATTTTGCACATATAGTGCCCATAGCTCTTAAGTTTGTACAAACCCTGGGTTGATAATTAAAGTCAGTAGCCTTGGGAGTTGCAGAATCCTTGTTGCAATACCGAAGCTCATCATTTTTTGGTGTCATTGCTGGGTAGGTGTCAAAGTATGGATTATTTTATTCCCTAGTTGATTCATTTATTTTTAATTTATGAAAAGTACACAAAAATTTCATTAGGCATCTTTCATTTCGAAAAGAGAATTTTTCATTGCATTAGTGTTTTCATTGAATCATAAAATCAAAAAATTTCTCCAACACCAACCCCCCCATTTGATCACGTGGTGCAGTAAGAGCCACGCCGCCATCTTATTTCGTAGGTAGAAGAAGAAGATATAGTATAGAAGATAGAAGAAATGGACGGAGATGATGACAATGAAGAATATTCTCTTAGGCTTTAAATTCAAGATACTGATGTTAGTGTGCATATGAAGAACATCCCTCCATCTTTTCTTCCAAACTTTCATGGTCTAAGGTCATAGGATCCAAAAACCTTTCTCTTTGAATTTGAAATTGTTTTTAGATCTTATGGTTACTTATTAAAAAATTAAAAATTGAGATTTTTTCTGGAAACATTGAAGGATAGAGCTCTTAAATGGTTCATGAGTTTAAGGACTAATTCAATAAGATCATGGAATGATATGCAAAAGATATTTCTAGAAAAATATAAAGATCATGATCTTCAAAAAAGAAATATTTAGAATGAATATAAAAGAAGATGAGAGTCAAGAGGATCTGATAGAGCGATTCATGTATAATGTTAAGAGGGAAAAATAATATCATTTAGGATCAGAAACACTAAAAACCCTCTTACTTAGAAAAATTAGGGACTAGTGGATTAATCTCCTTGATCTCATGAGTAGAGGTGATGTATACCAGTTATCATTTGGAGAAATTTGTAAGACATGCAAACACATATCAAGAGGAAGGGCAAGAGTAAGTCAATCAAAATCAAGATCAGTAAGTCAAGCTAAACTTGGAAACTTGCTTGATAACTTTAAAACATAAATTCGTAGCAATGTAAGTGAACAAGTAGAAATGTTAAGAATACAAAATGAGAAAAAAGAAGATGTTGATATTTGTGTTTTCCATGCAGAATCACATGATGCTAAATATTTCCCCTCATTACTGAGGTTCAAGGAAATTTACCAAGAGGAGAATGGAGCAAGTCAATTTCCAATTCAGCTATGTTATGGAGCTCCAAGAGGACCATGGAAGCCTATTCAACCTGATATGATGCAAGAGCCTAATTCACAATTTCAATATTATTCACATCCATCTCAAAGTAATTGGAACACACCCTTTCCTTGGCAACCTTGGCCATCTCAACCCCAAAACCAATCTTGGAAACAAGGTTGTCATGGAATTTATGGGAGCCATCCATAATATCCTCAATATTTTCCTCAATATCCTCCATACCCAACTCAATGTTATCCCTACCATCCACCTCCACTACAACCATAACCCCAACCACATCCATATCAAATATCCACTCCCACTCAACTACCTATACCACCATTTCCAAACCCAGACAATGAAGTAGGTCAACCCACTTACAATGCTAAGGTAAAACACTTCCAAATATCTCCTCTTGATCTCAATTGTATTCATCTCAACTCAGGAAGAATATTACAAACAAAAAAAATTCTCTTGATGTCATTAAAGGAAAACATGCATAAAAAGAGACTTCAAATGAGAAGACTAAAGAATCAGGGCTACACTTAACAAAGAGTGGACATCAGAACCAGAGTTTGAGAAAGTGGCATCATTTTACCATAATATCCTCCATGTGCTCAATAGAGTAATCTGCAAAAAGAAGAATATTTGAATTTCATGGAAGAAAAAGACATCCAAGATGATCCAAATCAACAAGTGGACCAGGGGCATCACAACTATATTGAAATATGGTTCCAAAAAAGTGTTAATTTGCAGCAACATACTCTTCTTCAACAATTCCTAATCTCGTCTCAGTCAAAGCATTTGGTCTCTTACATTCAGTTACATGTCAAAGCATATGTTTCAAGCATACACATGATTTTATCTGGCATCCTATTACACAAGTGGCTCCATTGGAAGTGTTCCTACACTTGAAAATGATTTTGTTTTTTCAAGTAGAGTAGGATAGAAAAAGAAATAAATAATAATAAGAAATAAGAGGAAAAAATAAAATCTTAGGTGAAAACCTCATTTGAGGATCCTGAGATTGGCTCATTGATTGAAAACCTCCATGAAGCAGTCAATGGATTAAAAAAACAAGAAAAAAACCAAAAAATAAGAGATCCTAGATGAAAATCTCCTTTGAGGTGCTTAGGCAAATCTACTAGCTGAAATCCTCATTGAGGCAGCTAGTAGGCCTAGAAGAGAAAAAAGAAAAAAATCATTGCTCCATGTATCTCTCTCTCATGAATGCAGGTGCTCTCCAACCTCTAAGAGAAAAAAAAAACAAGTTAGCCACCAAAAGAAAAGTTGATCAAAAGCCTAGTCAAAGGAAGTCAAACTTGGAATTTCTCCTCATTTTCTTAGACTCTCCTAAAGGACCAAGATCATGCCAATCCATCACCCTCATCTATTTTCACCATCCACTAATCATTCCCAATATTTTACCACTCATTTTCCTTGTTGTCCTAAAATGCTACGGGAAGGTCCTATAGTTACCATAGGAAAGAAAAATACATAGAGCAGAAAATTGTCTTTGTCATATACTGACAATCATGCATCCATTTGCTAATTTGTTTTAAGGGGAGATGCATATGGATTATAGGAACATGCCCAAGGAATTTCAACAAATTCTAGTGCACACTTTTCAAGAAAATGACCTCCATTACCTACAACCATTTTTGAATTTTATTGATATTCATCCATCCATTTGCAAAGCTGTTTCATGGTGAGATTCATATGGATGATGGTAACATCTCCAATAAATTTCAGCAAATTCCAATGCACAATGTTCAAGAAATCGACCTCCATCACCTACAACCGTGTTTAATTTTTCTCCAGATTCATGTACCCATTGGCCAAGATTTTTATGGGGAGGTGCATAAGGGTGATGGCAACATTCTTAGAAAATTTCAGGTCAATCTATTCTACCATTTGGGATATATGGACAAACAAAGTTTGCTATAAGAGGTTGTCCTGAGTTACTATAGGAAGATCCTATATTACTGCATGATAGCCGAGAAGAAGCTACATGAAGAAATCTGATTGGAGAAAGGGATAAAAAGGTAATCTATTCTTTAGGAAAGGTTGATATAGGTTCTCCAACACCAATTTCATCACTCATGCACTCCATATAACCAAAATCCATCTTTAAATTCCACTCAGCCTTACATGTTTCAACCACCTACACCACCTCTTGATGATTTTAACACTGTCCTTATACCTCCTATGACTTTTCATCAATCCCACATGAATCAATGAGGTCTCAAATGGGAATTAAATGACTGCTATGGGAAGATGATTACTCCTGTAAGAAGCTTGCACAGTTACAAAAGAACTCAGAATCAATTATTTTTTCACTTAGACAATAGAAGATCTATCCACCTTGAGCAGCATAAATCCATTTTTGAAGATTGAAATGGTGGCACACCCTCCTTAGGAAGCAATCCATCCACTCCACTAGAAAAATTTTGAACATTGGAAAGAAAATTGCACACAACAACCTTATCATTCAAAGAATTAGCAAGCTATGAAGACCTGTGCAGAAGCAAGAAAAGAAAATTAGCACCTTTAGGGAAGCATGGATCAATCATTAACTCAACAACAACATGCATGCCTCTCCAACAACCATCAAGTAGGTACAGGTATGCAATATTCTTGACCTCTTCTCTTGCGCATATTATACTTAGAAATTTGTTGTCAATGCATGAGAGGTGAGGTTTTATAAAGCTAAGGATGGGTCAGTAGTCTCATCCACCCTCAATTAGTTAATTGTAGCTAACTCCTTCAATCATGCAATGTGGAAAAGCCAAATTAGGAAGGGTGGTGATTTTGAGGAGTGGGGACAACAGTTAAAAGTGGAAATTTGTGCAAAGGCCAAGTCACCAAAGCACTCTAGTCCATCCATCCACTTCATGTCCACTATCTACCCATCATTCATCCATCCCATTTCATAAGAGAAAATTAACATTTTTCAAGAACAAACCTTACACTCTCTCTCACCTTGAAAATTTCTTGAAAAAACATATAGAGAACCTCCTCTCCATTTTCACAAACCTATACTACTCCCTTTGAGCCCTAGCATAATCCTCCAAACCCTCAACATCATTTATCATCACTCCCATATAGTTAGAAGACCCTAAAAGAGAAGGAATGAATGTTATAGGAAGGCAGAATGATGCTACAAGAAAGAAGAAAGGAACAAATTGTGCTAGAATCCAAAATTCCAGTGCCTAAGAGAGACTTAATCAAAATAGAGAACTCCAAAGCTCATTAGGCAATCATCCAGGACACAAAAGAGAAGAAGAAAGCAAAAAAAGGAAAGAGTGCATTCAACATCAAAATAGAATTCAAACTGCAATGATGGAAAGAGGCTTTCCAAAGGGTCTCTGATCTCTTTGTACCTTTTGTCCAAGGCCTAAAAGATATTATAGAAAGGGGAGAAAGGAATTAAAAAGATGGTCCAAAATGGCATTGAGGGGCATGGAAGTCAATTTGAGGGCATACCCTAAGATCATACTATCATTTCTACTCAAAACAAGTTTAAATAGGCTGCTACAAGGTTTCCTATAGTTACCACAGGAATTACTATAGGATGTCCTAGTTTACTACAGGATCTCATATGTGGGAATTTTGAGGGTTTGAGAGGCATCCAAATGATGGAAAAAGGTAGTAGGATATTGGAAAAGAATGTGGAAAACCTTTCCAAGCTGAAAAATCCTTGTTTTCCCAATTTAATGTCTTTAAATTGTCAATCATAAATTATCAACCAGGCAAGGTATACTGATGAAGTACAGGTGCACTATATGTGCTAGAAGTTATTTCTTATGTCGTTATGATCTTGTTAGGATCTAAACTTAAGATTAGTATGGAGATGGCGTCGTTAATTTTATTAGTGTCTTAATCCCTAAAGTTATCAACTAATTTCTTAGGAGTTATTCTCTATTGAATCAGTTTCTGGATGATATGAGAGTGATTCTAGACTTTACTTGTGTTAGACTGTTTTGGATTTTTGTCTTGAATTTTTATGTTGCAGCTCTAATTTACTAAGTGCAAGAGTAATCTATTATATCAAATTGTAAAGGGATACTGTCTGAATTCAATTACTAAGGAGGAGATTCTCACTCTTTTACTTATTCAATTTCATCCAAACAAGACACTCTAAACAGAAGCTATGCTATGAAGTAAAAACTATAGTTGGATTACACTAGATGAAAAGCAAATGAAATAGCCACACTGTACTAGATAAAAAGAAATCAAATAGCAGAGTTAAACTAGGTATAAAGCAAAGGAAATTGCTTATGCATATAACGATTCACTAGCGAACTCATCATACTACATTTCTTCACACAAAATAGAGTATTCAAGTAATGAAAAAATCTAATTTCAATCGGTTAAAGACCTGTTACTGGTCATAGGGGACCTCCACAAATCGGTAAAAAATCTCCAATCAACAAAGAAAATTGCAAACATGAAACCAAGTCTATTACTTGCGAACAAAACTTATCATGTTTCTCTAAAAAGTTACATGAATCGGTGCACACCCAAAACACACTGCAGCCATAGTTTTTATAATAAGTCTTCGGCATAATAGTTTGAGAATTTCAATCCTAAATATGTTTATTTCAATCAAAATATATTGCCAAACAATCAATTTGCTATTTGAAAAGAAAATCGATAAGATTTTGTTGAAACCAAATTCTGTCCCGGCGACGATCTTGTAGTTGACTTTAGGGATTGACTGTGATATCCTGTGGCCATATTGATGAATTGGTTTGAGGGAATAGGAAGGAATCCACGAGGGGACCATTCCTTATCCATATGTATCTTTCTTCGTTGAGCTGGAGCTTCTGAACCTTGCGAACAATGGAGGCAACTGCAGAAATCTGGATTAGCTATAGAAACAGACCAAATCCGTAGCCTAATGCATTCTTTAACAAAAAATAGGGTATATAGACAAACATGAAGAAGAAGACATGTAATTGCTTACCTTCAACAAAACCTTGTGTCTATTGCGTTATTTAGGTGATAAGTATAGGAAAATGGGAGGAAATATAGGCAAAAAAGGATGTCAACGTAAGACAATCTTTAGACTCTACATTCCCCCATGTAAGAGGTTTTGTATGTCCCCATACACTTCATCATTGTCAGTCACTTGTGCCTTTTGATCATCACCTCCAAGATTCACTTTCTTCTTCTTTCTAGCAACTACTGGCATCCTTGGTTTTCTCATGAGAATTTTATATTTTAAGTTTATAATTCCTCTCTGTATTGTCTTGTTTTCCTTCTTCAGCATTTTTTTCTTTTTGTACCACAAACTCAAATGAAGGATGAGATTGTCACTTTTTTCAATCTAGATTTCACTTTGTGCCTTCAATGCTTTATTTTCATTCTTGATATATATGTTTAATGTCTCCAACTCAAAAATCTCTTGCTTTAAAATGTTTGAGGCTGAAGGTTCTTATGGTTCATTGAACTGATTGCTCCCTTCTCCAGGACTTTGAATTGTTTGTTTAGTTGATGTCTCTTTTCTTTCTAATGACTCTATGTAGTCATAAATATCTTGTTGATCAAGTTCAACACCTAGACTATGCACTAGGATTCTTAGACATGAGCTTCAAGGTGGTGGTGACACTCTCAGTGATGATTGTGGTGATCCTCTTAGAGAAATTTTAGGGTTTTCAGTTGGTTTAATTTCAATTGGCTCATTTTCCTCAAGATCAATGTATTCTGTAGCTTTTGAGACTACATGTTGCATTGTGCTCAACCTTGTACTCTTCCTTAGTCCTCAGGTTTGTAATCCCTGTACTTTCCTTCTTTTAGTTTCTAATTTTTCTTCTTGAGGAAGGGTCCTCGTTTATGGTAAATCCTCCATTCTTTTGCTAGCTATCTTTCTTCTAAGATTTATTTTTTTCATTTTTTGCAAAATATCCACTATGGGAAACTCTTCTACTAATAATTCCGGTTGAGTTTGTGGTTCTTTCTCTTTTATTACTTCTATTGTTCTCTTCCTTCCTCTGAGGGTGATATATTTTTCATTGTGAGGGTTGTATCTTCATCAAGAATAGGAAATCCAGAAGGATCTTGGTTTCCTGTGCCTCTACCCCCTCCTCTATTCCTATCTCCACCTCTACCTCTACCCCTACCTCCTCCAATCCTATTGTCCTCGCCATGGAAATTGTGTACCTCTCCTTCCCCTTCTTCAACCATGATAGATTCTTTAGAGCTAATAAATTTTTCTTCTAATCTTACTGGTTCCTTTATCAATGGTTGTTCAAAATAAGTTTCATGTTCCTCTTATTCAGTAGGAACTTCTAATTTTTCTCCCAAAATTTGTTCACGAGTGGAGGATAGAAAAATTACTCCTGTAGTTGGGGATGTAGAATTTTCTTCAATTACAGCTTCATTAGAGGAAGTGGGTGAAGTTCCGGATTGGATTTCTGATCTTGAGATTTAAGGAAGTCTTTGTCAACCTCTAAATGGAATTCGGGTTTGAGTAGGTGGTGCGGATTCTCAAAATCATGGTGAAGTGAGGATTTGTGGCAATTAAACTTCTTCCTCGCCCTACAAATCTACCTCTATATTCTCTATCCCTATGCATATCATGTTTTGAATTAACGATTTTTTCTTAAATTCTATTTGTACTTCCCCGACAATGGAGCTAAAATGTTTGGCCAATTTAATGTCTTTTAATTTTCGATCATAAAACAGGGCAGGTATACTGATGAAGTACATGTGCACTATATGTGCTAGAAGTTATTTCTTATGTCGTTATGTTCTTATTAGGATCTAAACTTAAGATTAGTATGGAGATGGTGTCGTTAATTATATTAGTGTCTTAATCCCTAAAGTTATCAGCTAATGTCTTAGGAGTTATTCTCTATTGAATCAGTTTATGGATGATATGAGAGTGATTCTATACTTTACTTCTATTAGAATGTTTTGGATATTTGTCTTGAATTTTTATGTTGCAGCTCTAATTTACTAAGTGCAAGAGAAACCTATTCTATCAAATTGTAAAGGAATACTATCTGAATTCAATTGCTAACGAGAAGACTCTCACTCTTTTACTTATTCAATTTCATCCAAACAAGACATTCTGAACAACTTCTACACTATGAAGTAAAAAAAAAACAGCTGGACTACAATAGATCAAAAGAAAATGAAATAGCCACACTATACTAGATAAAAAGAAAATCAAATAGCAAAGTTAAACTAGGTATAAAGCAACAAAAATTTCTTATGCATATAACGATTCACTAGCAAACTCCTCATACTACATTTCTTCACACAAAACAGAATATTCAAGTAATGAAAGAAATCTAATTGCAATCAGTTAAATATCTGTTAGTGGTTGTAGTGGCCCTCCACGAATCAGTCGACAATATCCAATCAACGTAGCATATTGCAAACATGAAGCCAAGCCTATTACTTGCGAATGAAACTTAACAAGATATTCTAAAAAATTACATGAATCAGTGCTCACCCAAAACATTGTGTGGCCATAGTTTTTATAATAAGTCTTCGGCATAACAGTATGAGCATTTCAAGCCTAAATATCTATATTTCAATAAAACTATATCGCTAAACAATCGATTTTCTATTCTGAAAGAAAATCGATAAGATTTCGTTGAAACTCGGATTCTGTCCCGATGACAATCTTGTAGTTGAATTTCGGGGTTGACCGTGATATCCTGCAACCATATTGATGAATTGGTTCGAGGGAATAGGAAGGAATACACGATGTGACCATTCCTTATCCATATGTATCTTTCTTCACTAAGCTAGAACTTCTGAACCTTGCGAACAATGGAGGTAGCTGTAAAAATATGGATTAGCTATAGAAATAGACAAATTCCGTAGATGAATGCATTCTTTAAAAAAACGGTAGGGTATATAGACAAACATGAATAAGAAGACATGTAATTGCCTACCTTTAACAAAACCTTGTGTCTATTGCATTATTTAGGTGATAAGTATAGGAAAAATGGAGGAAATATAGGCAAAAGGGATGTCAAGGTAAGACAATCTTTGGATTCTACAATCCTAAATAATCCATCTTTCATAAAGGGAAAAGTTAGGAATGCACAAATCAGGGAGGCCACCAGGGCCATGAATGAGGCACAATGAGATCAGTAAGTTTCTCAGAAGATGAGCAACACTTTCAGTAGGGGGTATGATGGGCCTCCAAATTAGACATAAATTAAGGCCCATATGACCATCCTTCAACACATTAAACCTTTCTTTTTGCATTAGATAATGTATTTTTAACTTTAATGTGTTCATTAGGAAGGTTTATGGATAATTGCATATATGTGCCTAATATCACTTGTTTTTGTAGAATATTGTGAGAATATTGGGCAGATTATGAAGATTTGGAGGAGGAGATAATTTAGGGATTTTATCCCTACTATAGGAGGATCAATATTAAATAATAAATAAAGAAGATGTTATTAAATGATTGCATAGATTTTGGAGTTCCAATGATTGAGAAAATCTAGGAATGTGCTCCTTGTCATTTAACGCAGATTCCTAGTATTAGGAATCAGATCCACTATTTGAGGGATTTTGGTGGGGAAAGCTTCCTCCTTTCACGGGGAATTCTTCCTAATCATTTTGTATAAGTACAAAGCCGAATTTTCCTCTAGGGGTTGATTTTTCTTAGTCTTCTTGTGCAAAGAACTCATATTTTTGTAGTTCAACTTTCATTTCTTGCAGGGATGCAATTGTATTGGTGAAATAATGAATATTGGTGCCATGTTCAACTTATAAATCTTGGTCTCCTCCATATGAATCTAATTTTCCTTGGGCTTGGCCATCCTAGGAGCCTGAAATCCCTTTTGTATCATTTACTTTTCTTTATTTCACTTATCATTCACATTCATCTCTTGTTCTTGTTTTTTCTATTTCTTCATTTAGTATTGATGATTTATTTCTGTAATTTTGGGTTAAATGGTTGAAGTATGTTATTTTTTAGGATCGCAAGCATAATTTCATCCTTGGAACAACTTTGTAAGGTCATAGTAATCACTGAGTTACTTGGATTAGTTTTCTTATTCCCAAATCTAGATTTCTGGAAGTCCTTTGTGGCAAATAACATTAAATTTATGTTATTCTTTATAGCATGATAACAAGATTAAATCGAGTTGATTCCACTTGCATTAGATCAAAAAAAACTTATAGTTAATAACCAAAATCACCCCATTTCATTTTCACTTGATTAGGTTAGGCATTTGATAGATTTACTAGCTCACTAGTTCTCGAATTTTTAGATATTAGACTAGTATTTTTTTGCTATTTTTAGCATGCGTTAAAAAAAAGTATTTTTTAGTGATTCCACTTTGAATTGAGACCTAAGACATCCTATTAAATGAAAAAAAAAATTCCCATCCAATTTGGATTTGATTTTCTTTATCATTCAGTGAATTATAGTTTCCTATAGTAAATCTGCAGTTTTGTATAATAACTACATGATCTCCTGTAGCAACCTTCCAACATGTATATAATTGCCAAGATTCAATCAAGAATCTTGGTTATTGTCCCTTAGGGTTGAATCAAGACCCCTAGGCTCTAAATAAATGATTAGGGAAGAATAAATACCACTTAGGACTTGCCTCTTTACCCATGCAAAACATTTCAGCAATTTGGACTAATGGACAGATTTATGAAATGGATAATACAATGATGATTGATGTTTCCAATGAACTCTGTTGATGGACCTAAACTCTTTGAAATGTAAGGATTGGAATTTAATTCATGATATTTACTTTATGAAAATAGAATAGGATTCTTTCCTTGTATTTTCTTTCTTGCAATAGGTTAAGGTTTCCATTTCGAGCATTTCATTTTCCGCAATTAGTTTAGTATCTAATTTTATTACATTCACTCCATTACATCATGACATCAAATGAAAGACACATTCTATGTTTCACATATAGTTCCGACACATCTTAATTTTGTATGAACCCCAGGTTGATAATTAAAGTTGGTTTCCTTGGTAGTTGTAGCATTCTTATTGCAATACCAAGGCTCATCACCACCAATGTACTTCTACATGTTCTCAGTGCTCAGCTACAAGACATCACTAGTGGTTTCACACATCAACTGCTCTGTTTACATATCGACCTCCAGAATGAATTAGATATTCTGCATGGCTTGAGTGAGGGTTCTGATGGAAGGGATCTTATGTGTCCTCATTGTGACATCAAGTATCCTATACAATTGTGCATCGGAAGCCTCAATGTAGCTGTTGAGCGGAGGGAGTTTCTCATAGGTCCAGATCAACATTGGAATTTGTGCTTTGTCTAGCTCTTCCTATGACTTCATCATCTTGTGCAGGTAAATCATGTCCCCCTTGTACCTCATTATCCATTCCTGTACATGTGTAATGACAGTGGGGTTGCCTTTGATAGTTCGGGTTGTCTTTGCATACTGCTGCTGAAAAACCATATAGATGGACAACTGCTTTATGCAATGTCACAAATATTCTATACAATTTTTGCAAGGTGGTCTCCAAATTTGATATCTTTGCAAGTATTACTTTCTTCATTTCCACCATAGTGGATCCTACAGATTGCTTTGTTTTCTACCTGGCCTCTTACAAGTCCTTCACCATCCAATCATTCTCTACTATCAAGAACTTGATCGTTGAACTCATGGCTTCTGCATAAGCCTAAGAAGCCTTGGTCATGGCAGGTGGATGTCTTCTAGCATCTAATACAATCACCCTTTCCTCTATGTGGGCAGGTGATGTGTAATAATCCAGGAGCTGCTTTCTACGTGCCTGTACAATCTTGTGTTCTGACTATTCGAATGACAAATTGTACACATCCATCTCCGGATCATCATCAAGGAGAAAATCCTCTCCTTGCTCGCTCTGGACTGGTTGTGATTTTGGAGGTGGCATAGACTGTGGTGCGACCTCAAATTCTCTTGCCATCAAATCGTTGTCTTAGTCTTGTAGCTCTTGTTTTTTCTCTGTGTCTGTTGCCTCAACCATCTGATCAATTTGCTGAGAAGATTTCTAAACCTACATCTGCTCACCCTCTTTTTCATCTGTTGGTTGCTATGTTGTCTCAACCTATATAGGTGCAGTTTGCTCTGTCAGTGCACCTTGTATTTTCTCCTGCTCCTATTTCTTCTTTTCTTCCCTTTCTCTCTTCCTGATCTCTTGCTCTGCTTTTAGCTTCTTTTCTGTTTCCTGTAACTTCATCTCTACATATTCCAACCTTTGCTTCTCTCTCTTACTCTATTCTACTCTCCTTTCGCGCTTTCACCATTTTGCCTCTATCTCCAAATCTACTTTTTTAACAAGAGGATCTTCTCTGAACTTGTAGCTTTTCTCAGCTTTTGTGCTCTAAGAAATCTTCTTCTTGCCTTTGTCTTGCACTCGTTTGCTACTCACTTCTATTGTTGTTGTTGCTTCTTATGGTGGTGCTTCCTACAATGCCGCTTTCCATTCTACAGTCGTGTTGGTTGGTTCATTGGGCCTAGAGGAGATGTAGCAATACCTCCAAGGATTTTTGTCTTACAAATGACATGCCCCGTGGATCCATGGGTAATACACCTTCACATAGTGGTTCTTACATATGTAGTGGGGGTCATACAAATTGAAACTCTTGGTGTCGAACCCAAACTTCTTCAATTCCTGAGCCTTGGCATCAAAATTCTTCAAGGTATGGATCTCCTACAACTTAATCTACAAAGGAAGAGTAGGCCATAGTGCCTTCTTCGTCCTGTACAGTCCTACTGATAACCTTGTGGAGATGTGGTATGAAACCTCTTACATGACTAGCTTGTCTATGGAAAAACCTTGGTAGTTCATGCAGAGGCTTCTCCGCACCAAAAAAACAAATGAAGGTGCCACCAGGTGAGGCATACCAATTTGCAATGTTAAGCAATGCCTACATCGCTTCTTGGGACATGCAAGGTGGATCCTGTTCGAATATCATCATATACAATGAGGTGATGAAGTGGTCAGATAGCCTTGCGATGACTCCTCGATAACTGCACTGAGAGAGAAACTTGCAATATATGTTCACAACATCCTCTAATGGTGTCCATGTCCAACCCATGCTAGGGAACTATTGTTGGGAATAAATTGCATCAAGAAGTTATGTGGACATAAAGAATCTTGATTGCTCATCCTTATGTGGACTCTACGCGTTAGACACATGCACTTTCACCTGAAGAGCCAACATGTCCAACCAATTGAATGGCCTTCCTTCATTTTCCAACTGTTCCAACATAACCACCCAACTTTGTGGGAAGATCTCTATGCTCTCTTGACCATACAAGCGACATGAAAAGATGACCAAGAGTTGATAAGCCTTCCTTAGTGACTTCATCTTGTAGACCTGGTTAGGTGTCACTCTGAACTTCGATGGCTCTTTTGCCCAATGCTTCTTGATGTCTCTAGTGTTCACATTACTGTTGGGAGTGTAGAACAGTGCATCCATGTAGTTCACTGGTTGCAGCAAGTGATACATCAGATGGTAGTTTTTCACCCTGAAGGTGGCAAGTTATGTTCCATTGGTACTTCTCAGTGTCATCATCTCAGGATCAATATGTGAGACAATCCAGTGAATGATATTTGTGCATGGGAAGGCAAGGTACTTGCATGCAACCCTGTACAAGCCTGACTTGTGGATGTTGACATAGACCAGTCAATCTTCTAAATATTCCTTGAAACTGCCTATAAATGTGTCCTTTATTTCTTGCCACATAATCTTTATGTCCTTCTCTATGAACAACTACGTGTTTGTATAGATAGGAAATTTCATTGACACCTCTTCAACCACATCTCTAGTGCTACTCTCTACAGTATCCTTTGATCCAACTCTCTTCGAAACCATGATGCCTGTACTTCTAACAAGATGCTCAACAACTGATGTACCTAGAGACAGAGCGGACACTCACGACAAGCAAATGTTAGCTTAAAAACACAAAGCACTTTAAGGATCGATCATGCAACAAACTGGGCAACTGTTGTGCAACATTGCATAGTTATGACCCTTAGAGGTGAGGAACTGTCAATTCGATCTATACATTATGCAATCCCAACTGCAAGTGAGAAGTATTGATAACTGGAATTGTGTAGAGCGCAATCTAGTATGGGTTGTTGTGGACTAGAACTGTGCAATGCGTAGTCCAGTCTAGTTTGATGTTGGCTGGGACTACACATTGTGCAACCCCAATGGGAAAGACTAGCGACTATCTCTTGGAACTATGTAGAGTGTAGCTAGAGCCAGTCACTGGTAGCCTCTATGCAATTCTTGGAGCCAAGGCAAAGCCTTGAGTTCCAGAAATGTGCATTGCATGCTAGGAGAAGCTAGATCTGAGCCAAGGCAGCCCAAATCTGCCCAAGGGAAACTCAAAAATGAGTAGATCTAAATGCATGATAAAATGATGGTGCATATCTGAGTGGATGGTTATGCATGTAATCAAAGAAAGTGCATAAATCAATCATATAGACAAATAACAAAGGTGGTGGGAGAGTCACCGCAACAACGACCGCTAGTGCAAAAATGGGGTCATGCATGCGATGCTCAAGAAAGACAATGCAAAACTTTAAACAACACTTATACAAGTTAAAACAAACTAAAACACTAGTGGCCGTTCAATAAAACATGAAAAAAATACTCACATAAGCTAAGGAAACAAAAGAAACAGAAAAAGCAGGAAAAGACTTGAAAACCAAAACTTACCTGGAAAAGTTGTGGCGATCGTGCCGAAGGTTCCTAGATGCTTCGGGAATGCTAGAGCTCTAATATAAAATGTGAAAATGAGCTATGGTGAAATCCATTAAATAGATTTGATCTATTTAGGGTTGATGATGTGCATGCCAAAAATCTAGGAAAAGGCAACAAGTGGCAATAGTTTAAAATTAACTCAAATGTAACTCTCAATGCTAAAAATAGATCCTTATTTTTTAGGGATGTTTTTTGCTTTTTCAGGAAATGCTGCCATGCATGCATGGAGAAATTGCATAGTTCTGTAGTTGAGGGAATGCTTCTATGCAATTCATGGGTTGAGTAGCTCTGGATGAATCTCATGATCTGGATGGCTTCCCAGCTGAAGACAAGATGTCCATTGGGTTTGCGCATTTCTAGAGTCGAAGCTCATTGTTGGGATGATCTGCCCAATTCTTGAGAGCAAGTTTCACTACTGGGCTACTTTGTGTAATTCCTGAGAGCAAGGCCGGTTGCCCTCTAGGACTGTGCAATTTGCTTAGGCAGTGCAAGAACTGGATGAAACTAAGTCACGGGGGGTCAACTTGTGGTTAGACATAAAAGAAAGTAAGAGAACACAAGATGTAAAGTGAAAGATCAATTCAAATGAAAGAAAAAGTACCTGAGCATTGGAAGACAAGATGCTAATATTTTAGGAGGGACACTCCAAAATGAAGCGAAGGAAAATTTTTGGAGCATGGTTGTAGCTACTACAACACTTGGTGAATAAAAATGCACTTCACGCTTATATTTCATCTCTCGTTGCATATTACAACAAGGGCCAAAATTATAAAAGTGCAAATCAAGAGAAAAGTGTAGGATTAGTTTGGGTGACTTGAATTGAAGGAGAATTTTAGGTTTGACCATAGGTCTAGGTGTGTCTATCGTTGAACAAGAATAATTTCTCTATTTACAAGGTTATTGGGTTTTTCCTCATAGCGGGTTTTCCTAGTGTAAATATTGTCTTTATTTTGTGCATTGTGATCTCTATTATTTTATTTTTCTTTATCACTGAATTTCTAAAGTATAATTATTGAATGATATATTGAAGTAAGCTTAAAGAAGATCTACATGAAAATTAATTATCAGAATTTCAAAAAGATTGTGCTAACCCTAATTGCACTAGGAAAATAAAAAAGTCTACTCTGGGCTGATGATGATTTTCAGAAGGGGCTTCAATCTTCTAACAATGACTGGAGAGATAATCTTGTATATCACATTGCATAATGAAATGGGTTTGAACCCCCCTAGATCACTGGCATTATTTGATTTCAGAATCAAAGTAATAAATGTTGCATTTAAACCCAACCATACATGGATTCCTCAACCAATTCATGGATGTCCTTACTGAGAAAATGTCAGCATTCTTTACAGAATTTCATTGTGAATTTGACTAGTCCTAGAGCTTTATTTTTAGTCATCTCCTTTACTACAGTCTCCTCTTCCTCAAAATAAATTTCTCTTATGAGATCCTCATTCTATTCCACATTGATCAAAAGAGGAATGTGGCAAGTCGCTCAGTTGATGGCTTCAGATCTATCCTAATCCCCTTCAAACAACATATCCTAATAGAAAGGCAAAAAGTACTCTTCCATATCATTATGTTCAATAAGGTGGTTCCCATCTCAAGACGTTAGGGAGAAAATTATATTGGTATATTGATGTTTAATCATTTAGTGGTGGAAGAACTTCATATTGCGCTCCCCTCCCTTAACCATTATATGTAGGATTTCTACTTCTAAAGCACTTCCTCTTGCTTGTGTTGTGATTCTATTTCATGAATAATTTTTCCCTCCTCCTTAGTCCAGGTCTCAAATCTTTCTTTCACTATAATTCAACTCTGGACCTGTTGTGCTATACAACAACCCCCCATTTCTATAAAAAAAATTAGTATGAAATAGGTCCCTTTTTAAATAAACTTAGTTAGATTTGTGAGTTGATAAATAAAACTAGTATTGACCTCATTACAAGAAAAATCTTTATCAAAAGGCCCAATATAAATAATTCATTTTATAAAGCCTTTTGATAAAAAAGCAAAGTGTTCCTTTCAAAATATTATAAATAATTCCACAATTGTGGTAAAGCAATCGCATATCGCAATGACTAAAGGACACACACAAAGAAAGCCTTGTCAAACCTCCGATCCAATAAAGGAAATTGCAATTGGCAATCGGAGATATCATATGACAAAGCGACACACACAAGGCCTCATCAAATCTTCTGATTCGATAAAGGATATCATAATCAGCAATCGAAGATGTTCGTTAACAAATGGATAAAGTGCAAGCCAAACCCCGATTGTGATCAATCAATTGGGTGCACATCTCAAGAGGGAAACATACGCTAAAACAGTTTGCATGCATGGTACTCCGCTTTATTATAATATCACTTTTCGGCAATCCGAGATATTCGTTGCAAGTTATAAAGCCTTTCCCTTTGAAACTCCCGATTGTGATTTGCGATTTATCGTTGATCGCTGATTGAGGAAATTCAAAGAACGCTTGAGATAATCATTTGGTATACGATCGATGAGATGGGTATTTATGGTATTAATTCACCACAATTGGGGTTTCGAACGATTATTAAATTCTATAGTTAAGAGTAAGTCCTTCAAAATATTTCATCTGTGGTAAATTCTTAATTGCATTTGATTTATCATATGACAATCATCGTAATTCTGTTCATTTTCATATTGGCTTTCAGCGGCAATATCTCTGTGTTACAATTTGCAATTGCCTGTGCAAAGTTCCTTCAAATCCATGAATCTAGAGAAGATGGGAAAGAAATCTAAGAAGGCCAAAACAACTCCTGCAGCCAAAGCACTAGGACTGAGCAAGAAGGGATTAATATCAGATACAACATGTCTCGGTCTGGGAAATGCTAGCTGGGAAAGCATCTATAATTTGATAGAAGCAGAGGATCCTAACGAATTAGAAGGGAAGCCACAGCCGATTCAACTAAAAAGTCAAAGGGAACCCTCAAAGAGTTGGCCTGTTCATACCTTCACAGGATAGCAGCGCAGGCCAAAATTTTTCCATACATTGATGTGGTTAGATGGGTTGTTGAGAAAATCCCAACTTTAGAGAGAACATTTTCCATGGTAGATGGAAGGATATTCAGCTCATTCAAGCCTAAAGATCTCAGGCAAATGTACCATCTACCTCCACCCAAGAAGCGATACAACAAGGCATTCCTAGAGGCATTTGCAAAGGAAAACGACTTGGAGTTGGACCCGATCAAGCAATGGAGGCATTTCCTGGAGAAACATAAGCACGAGTCATCGGGTAAGTATTCTCTCAACTCATTAGCTTCTCCTTATTGCTATGCTAGAGCTATGATGTGTAGACTATGGGAACAACATGATTATGCAAAATTCACTATAGATATGGTCTCGTTAATGGAAGCTACAATTAATGGTTCTGTTATGGATTGGGCAAATATTTTATCTGATAGACTAGCCGCCGAGATATTAGAATATAGAAGGAATGCATATACAACTTCCCGGATCATTCCTCCTTTCTACTACAGTGTATATATTCTCGATATTATTTGTTTCAATTCTAAATACCCAGTACTCGGATGGAAGTGGACTTACCAAGATCCGAATCCTATTCACATTTATCACAAACAGTTGTGGAAAGCACACTATAAAAATCACCTGTACAGAATTTGCAATGGTTTTGTTTTACCTATGTAAGGCTTTTTGGCAGTCTCACTAAACCCCATGTTCTCCCTCTATATGTTCTCGATAAATTGTTAGCACGAGAATTGGCATATCAAATAACTGTTGAAGGGACATCAAGAATCCTTAGCGATTCCAAGAAATTGATGTGGCCTATATTCCCCCTACGATGTGGCATTTTTAGTTTACATGATTACAAGCAAAGAAGATTCAGATGCTGAATCTTGCCACCATTCCGAGTAGGCAATACAACTCAAGAAAGGTTTCCCATAATGTTACCGCTCAAGCTAAACTTGCCAAATTCGATCATGAAGTCGATGACTTTGATTATTTATTTTCTTCAACCGAAACATTTTTCCAGGTTAAAGGATTGGCTAGGATTGGGTATGAAGAAGAGGGGCTAGAAACGTTCAATAGGCTCAAAGCCTAGAGGTTTCAAACTCTACCTATGGACCTATTAGTTAGAATCCCTATAGTTCAGCCACAGAGTCAAACTAAACAGGAAGCTGTCGACAAGGCTCCTGTAGTGGAAAAGATTCCCAAAAAAGAAAAAATGCCAGAGCAAGAGCAGGGACAAGGAAACAGTAGTGAAATCATCGATCCAAGCATTTATGTTGATCCCAAAATGATCAAAGAATGGAAACAATTTGATTCTATCATCAGTAATACTGAAAGTCTACAAGGATTCAGCACACATAAGGTGAAAACTAGTTAGAAATTAGCAATCAATACAGTTCTGACTGAAGGAACTAGCAGCCCACACATAACTCAAAAAGATGTAGAAATAATCCCCGAGAATCCATCTAATGAAATTGTTTTACATGTAGAAGAAATACCACCCTTGGATGTCTTCTACAACCCTAAGCATAGGGCTGTAATAAAAAGACAAAGGAAAAAGAGGAAAGTTGATCAATCTCCTCTTTTGACTTCACAAATGGAGATGAAGAAGTCAATCCTTCTGAAGATCTCACTAAACTTTCTCAGTGTGTTGGAGCATACACAACGGCTATAATAGACAAAGAATCGGAGGTCAGCAACTTACTCAAGGAAAAGGACCAAGAAATCATTTTGCTGGAAACATAGGTACAAGAGAAGCAACAAAAGATAGAGTAGTTGGAACAGCAGTTAGCAGCCGAAAGGCGGTCAAATGATCAATTGAATGAGCAATTGCTCAAACAAAAACAAAGGATTGATCAACATGCAATTTAGAAGCAACATGAACTATCCCAAGCATTGAGCAAGCTACGATCATTAAATGAACAGTTGAGCAAATCAAAAGAAGAACAAATCGCTCAACTATCATTGCAAATAGAAAGATTCAAAGAATATCTCCATGTGGGAGAATTCAGATCAGAGGCTCTACAAATTACCAAAGCATTGTCTAATCAGTTGAGCCTATTATGTCATAACATCTCACTCGTTCTTCCCCTATGTGAAATTTCATCATCTATGATTGATAAATCAGCTGATGTGAGATAGAAATTGGAGCAAGCAGATGAAAGATTAACATATTTTCTCTCTTGGCAAGAAACCAAAGAAGGAAAAGCTACTAATCTACCACAAATTCTGGAATCGCATAAAGAAATCCTATTCACTAAATGGCAATCTCAACTAATGAAAGTGGAAAGGGCAACATCAAGATGTAGATCGACAACAAGCAATTTAGTTGAATTGATTAATGATACTCTTTATTTATCAAATTTAATTACAGAGTGTTCTCTAGGGAAACTTCCATCGATAAAAGCATTAGAACAGACATGGAAACAGGAGCTAGAGCAGAGGGAAAGATTAATTGCAGGAATTCAAACTTTAACATGGGAAACCTTTTGGTTTTTCCTTGTTAAACCACATAGTCAGTGGACAACGATGAAATACCTCACCGATGCAATCAGCCATATGATTCTCAAATTACTGATGCCACATACACTGCTCAATTACACTCAAACATGAGTCATTCGCTAGAACTTCAACCGATGCTAGCCATTTGCCAACTCAAGTCATGAGATGATCAACCAATGCAATGAACCATTATGACCGACTGCAGCATGCCTATTTTGAGAATATTTTCACCTTTTTTGTGATTTGGTTATACGAACACATAGCACATTTATTTCATAGTTTGTTAGTTTAATAGTATTTATAAACTCTTTCATGTTTTTAGGAAGGGTCCTCAAATTTTTGTATTAAGACTTGGATCGGAAGTTGCACTATTGTGCTTCTGATATATTTATTTTTATAAAAACTGGTCTGGAATTCTGAGTTTTGATGAGGAATACTTTTATATGATATGCACTATTGCTTCTTGTAAAAGAATTTCCAAGTTGAAAGGCGGGATCTGAATGTAATTGATATTGGAGGAGACTTAAATACATATAGTACTACTATCTATGTTTTTGCTTCATTCTTTTATGTGAACCAACATTTATTCATTTTGTTATTATTGATATATGTATATGCTTTCACAACAATTCTTTGACTTATCACTATTGAATGTTTAAGAGTTGTTATTTTTCATACATATGTATGTCAATGATATATAAAGATTAGTGTAATAATGTTTTTATTATTACTTTGTTCAACTACTTGAACAAAGTAATTATCATATAAATAAATATTTTTGTTTATAAGTAGAGTCATCTATATGCCTACTTGTCAATAAGAATCATCAAAATTTGCACTAAGAGAAAGACTTCCCAGGATAAATTAGTTATTTATATTGTTGCATTTTAGAATAAATCATCCATCATTCCCATTAGATATTAGAAAATCAATCACTTATCCATCCCATTTATAAATTAATGGGAAACTGGTCCCATTATATCTAGTCGGAGCCACCACACCAAATGGAAAAGGAGCTACCTTTAAGGTCTGGATTGGGGGTTTTCCCCGATGTTGATGCAACGATTTTCGAGGCATCAACAGGACCTTTTCCTTTCTAGCCTCCAATTACTTTTTCTACACAAAAATGTTCCCAAATTCCTCTTTATTCCAGGATTTTATCTTTAATTTTAGTTCCTTTAAATTCCTTTGGAGAATTTGTATCAAGCAAAGACCTTGTATTTAGATATCCTTCCACCATTATTCTATTGAGTTCACAATGTTTCATTGTTGGAGACAAAAGATCTTAAAGAGGAATGGTCTATTCTTGGGTGCCATTTTAAGATCAATTTATGGCCTAATTGGCGAGTGATCTAATCCTACACTTAGGAGGATCATTGCTTAGACAAGCAAGTCTTGAACTAGCATTTCTTTAAAGAGGAGGAATTGGTCTAGTTGGCATGCCACCTTGTGCATACCTCCCCTCCTATTCCAAGTGTGGATGTAATTTCGTATTTCCACTTCCACTAGCCACAAGTCTTGGATGGTCTTACTGAACAAGGATTCCAGTGGGTTTAGCCTCCTATTCCCACCCCATTTTTCTCAAAGCTTCGAATCATATTAAAATCCATGCAAATTATCCAACATTTATCTTGAAGGGTCTTTCTAATCCATCTTAGATCTACTAAAAATTTATGCTTTTGTCTGGGAATAGAGGGGCCATACACCACTATTATTTTAATCCATTCCCTAGCTCCTAAACACCTAAACCTACTAAATAGACTATTGGAAGCTCATATCTAGTCTTGGAATTCTATCGATCTGTGATACCATACCATGACTATCCCTCCAACAGTAGCATTTGCATTGGTCAACATTACCTCACTTCGATGCTAACAATTACCTATGATATCCACAAGCTTCTCTTTAGAGACTCTTGTTTCCTATAGCAACAGTATGTCTCACTACTCTAACTTTCACTTCAGGTATCTCAATTTACCTTTATTATTTAATCCCTGAATATTCCTAGAGACCAATCTCATTAGGTAATTAGGGGAGTGTGTTGGTAATATTTTATGATACGACTCATTTTTCTGAAGTTTCGCAGGTATTCACCAACCTCTTTGAGCGCATCCTTGGAGGATTACTACCCTTATTTCCTTTTTCAAGAGCTCGAGGTTCATATTAGTGTGTGCTTTGAGATCCATTATCCTTTCCAAGGATGGCTATCCATAGATCCCCTTCTGGTTTAACTTATCTTTTACACCTTTGTCCAAACAGGGGGTGAAAGTGTGCAAGTTGATTTGAGGGGATTTCTTGTACATATGAACAGGCCCAGGTGTGGAAGAATTCAAGCATGGTCTACTCATCTTCTCCCAATTTGTTCTGTTGGTCTCTGACTTCCAAGATCTTCCTAGTGCGAGTAAGAACTTCCTTAATTTTTCAATCTTCCTCCAAATCCTTTGTACTTTTGCATTTAGGTGTTCATTTCTCCACTACTTTGTTGTTGGATTCCCTTGTTTCCATTATTTGAATGGCCAACTTTTCATTTTGGCTGTCCATATCACCTAGTTACTCAAAGTGCTTGAGAACTAAAAATAGATTATGTTTAAGGAACTTTATTTTCTAAGTTTGAGGATCATTCTACGTAATTGGATCCCTTGGCACTTGAGGAGTGCTTTGTGTAGGCTGAGTCATTTTATTACAGGTGGATTTACCCCTCCCATATGTTGGAATCCTTTGCCTTCTCTTGAATCTTTGCTCATCTAGACCTCAGTGAAGGTAAGGGACTAGTATCTAAATAGACACTCGTATACATGGCATCACCGACACTTCAAGGGAACATGCTCATATTCGAGTGGTTGAGTCCATATTGAATCATGGTATTCCAACTTAATTGATTCTTGGAAGGGTTGCAATATGTTTATATACATGTAGATACACGCATATGAAGCATGCCTCCTCCTCTTGATATTCTCCTACATCTTCACGAAAATCCTTGATCGCATTACTTAGATATTTTCCTTCCAAAATGTCAAGTTCCCATAAGTCCTCTGGTAGAGAAAAGAGGTTAACCCAAACCAGAGTTACTAAGAGTTGTTCTTTATCTAGGTTGTAGCATTCTTCCGAAAATCTTATGAAGGGAGTAACATTATACTTGAAATACAAGCCATTCTCAAAACCCTCTTAAAGTTTGCTCAATCTACAAAATTTATTGTGAAAAGTCCCTTGGCCCTCAAGTGTAGTCCTATCAAGTCCTTTGGGTTCCATTTTTCTTAGATCCATTGCACTATATCATGTTCTTTCGACCATATGCCTATGAAATTACAAATCACGACGTGATGCTTCATAAATTTCCTAGCCTTCTCTAAGTGATTGTTCGGGATCACAAACCATGGATTTGTGGTTGACATCACCCTTTCATTTTAACTTGCCATTAAGCTCCCAATACCTAGGTTTCCTTTGTGGATTTATCACTGGTTGAAGAGCCTACATTTCCTCTCACCGCCCTTTGAGAACCAGTCACAATACTACATTAGGAGAGGGTTTCCCCCACCCCCCTCGAGGGGTTTCTCAGATTGCTAGAGTTGAAAGAGACTTCTCGATCGTACATGGAGGCAATGCGCATCAATTGTTGTCTACTTTTTCAGAAAATATTGTAGAATCCACCAAACCCTAGCAAGTTTTTTTTAGTATTTGAAACAATTACTTCTCTTGTTATTTTTTTCGATTTCTAAAGTATCATAGGGAGAAATTGAATTTTGGTGGAAAAATAATTGATTATTTTTTCAATTAACAAAATAAATTCAATTAATAAATAATTTTTTTTTTTTTTTAAGATAAATTATTGATGTCTAATTTTTTTTTTTCTAATTAATATCTAATTTTATTCTTAGTTTGTAGGTTTCTGTGGAGTGGTTTTTGAGAAACTGAATTCGGATGATCCACAGTGTTCTTCATTCTTATTTGTCGACGTTTCGAGCCTATACCAAGACTCACCATCAGGACTTTGATATACAGAGAGGAGAAAAGCGAGATATAAATAATGTCAAGGAAAGTTATGAGTATAAGCCGAATTTTTTATTTAATCTTATTTACTTTATTTATTTATTACTAATGTCTTTATGTTATTATATTTGTTAATTAATTTATGTTATTAT